>CM040241.1:203506928-203940487 GCA_022545495.1 Chrysanthemum lavandulifolium | reverse complement strand
TAAACACATAAGTCGAAAAAAAAATTAGGGATTATTAACCTGTAAAACAAAAAAGTCGATAAAACTTGTTAGGGATTGTTATGATTTGGAATAATATAATAGGATGTATTTATACACAAAAAAATAGGTTAAAAATATATAAGGAATAATTATCTTGTAAGTAATGTATATCATATTTTTTTAAATTGTTATCTCCATAATATAGATTCCTAAAATAAAAATTGCAGGATTTTTTTAGCATATCTTTATTTTTATTGATTTGAAAGATATAAATCAAAAAACAATTTACTCTAGTGGTAAGTTGTTTACAAAACTCATGAATGACCCAAGTTCAAATCCAATACATGTCTTTTTAATTAAACAATTTTAAAATTAAAATTAACAAACAAAAACAATTTTAAAATTAAAAAAAATTACATATATTAAATAAAATGCCACATGTCATTTAAAAAATAAAAAATGCCACGTAAATAGAATGATGACATGGAAATATGACATGGCATTATGGGATGCCAAGTGGCATTTTATGTGGCATGCCTCCTCTTATATATAATGTATAGATATATAGTGTATCTTTATTTTGAGAACTCTCTTAAGTGCGAGAACTGCGAGAACCCATTTTACACCATTAGATGAGTTGATCGATGGCTATAATTAATTGTGCCATTAATATAATTAATTTAAAGAATTGGCCATTATTAGAAAAGCTGAAAGGGTAAATTAGTCATTTGGAATTCATCCCTAAAAAATTGCCACTAACCATTTAATCTCACTTTTAAACCACTTCTCTACTCTGTAACCTAAATAACCGCCACCTTCAAAAACCTATAGGCCGCCTCTTTCTCCAAGCCTCTTTCTCCAATACCATTATCAGGCCAGGAAAAAGAAGATAAATATGAATGCCCATAATTTTTTTGTTGATCCTTTCTTTCTATGTTGTTCTCAAGATTCGATTCTCATAAATGAAATTGAAAATCAGATATTGTCTATTGTCTTTTTCGGGACGATCTACAGATGAATACAAGTATACAACAAAAAAAAACACTTCATCACAAATCATCTACGATGTCATTTAAGGTTTGGTTTTTGAATTAATGTCTTTGTTTAAATTTGGTTTTTGGTTTCTGGAATTTGCATTAATTTTTGGTTTTTGGTTTTTGGCTTTGTTTAAATGTTTGAATTCATGGCTTTGTTTAAAACTTTAAATCATCTACGATATCACCTCATCACAAATGAATTTTTGAATTTTTAATTTGGTTTTTGGGTACAGGAATTTGCATTAACTAAAAGAAGATTAATTTGTTTTGTTTAATCAATTTAATTATAACTGAGGATAGAAGAAAATATAAATTATATATACCCCTTGATATCATTTGGGTGCCGACGGTGTAAAGTTAAAAAAATAAAATAAATAATCTTATGGAAAATTTATTCGTGATGGAAAATTCAATGGTTTCTACATGAGTCTGATGTTTGATTGGGTTTGCCATAGATAGTGGATGGTGACGTATTTTTGTTTTTTGGGTTCGTCATTTGAATGTGTATATAACCATGCTAATTTATTTGATAGATTTTCTAGTTGTGTTTCTGGTTTGTGGAGTCTTTAGTTAACATATATCATGTATGTGTTTGATATTGAATTAAGAATTCTAACTTGAAATGAGATACGTACTAATTTTTAAGAGTGGTATAAAAATTAATAGTAGACGAGGTTGTGGCCTTGCGCATATATGGTTCGAAAGAGTGCTTATGTGTTTTTCGGCTTGTAAGAAATCAATAAAAGTGACGTGCATATATGTTTTTCGGCTTGTAAGAAATCAATAAAACATGTATGTTCAAAACATGTATGTTTTAAAACAGGTTTGTTTTATAAAATGATTGTTTATAAACGAAATGCTTAAAACATGCATGTTTTAATAATATTATTGTTGCTAACTTTTGTACTTTTCTTTGTATCAGGTGTAATTACAAGAATGTTCACGGCTATGAGCGTGCATGTATGTCCGGCTTTTGAAAAAAATGTTGACGGCTACGCGTGCATATATGTTCAACTTCTAAAAATGATGATAACAATAAGTGTGCACATATGTAAATTTTGTGTTGAATATTTATTAGTGCTCACCAGATAAATCGATTAGATTCACGTATTTATGCTTCTTAGAAATTTGTATTTAATTGTATATTAATCGATATTGATTTTGTATTTTTTATGTATGTTCTTGGTTTCATATAAACTACTTATCTGTAAAACATGTATGCAATTCACTATGAAAAACATGTATGTCGAAAAAAACTATTTAAAAAATCAAAATAATAAAATTAATTCATAAAAACACATATGCACTAAATCATTTTTAAAACATGCATGTTCAGAAAAATAAATAAATAAATAAATAAATAACGCAAAAGAAAAAAAAAAGAAAAATTTAATGCTTTTACAAAATAGGATTTATTTATTTAAAAAAATATAAAATAATATAAAATTGACTTTTACTATTATACCCTTTTGGTTAAATAAAAAGGTTTAATAAATCAAAAATGCTATGTTGCATTGATATGTTGCACAATACGACATTACTAGGAGTACATATGGGCTCATAGCTTCTCGTAGACTTAACAGTGCTCAAAATAAAAGCTCATATATATATATATATATATATATATATATATATATATATATATATATATATATATATATATATATATATATATATATATATATATATATATATATATATATATATATATATATATATATATATATTTATTTGAACAATCAGATCAAACCAATTACCATAACGACATAACTGAAGTTCGCTTGACTCAAGTCAGATACACAACTCGAGTATGATTTTTGTCCGAATGAATGACCTAAGGCGGCAACAATAAATAATACTTGACATCTTCGGTCCCTAAAAAGCATACACTTGACAAAACTAACCAAAAGTTATAAAATCAAAATATAAACTAAAAACATTTAGCTTTCTTATCTTTGAAGATTCTATTATATCAGCAAAGACCCATGTAACAAGTAAACTTATAATAAAAGGTATTATTTCATGGGTTTTGCTAACGACAGCCCTTAAGTTGTCGTTAATATGATCATTTTTATTACAATTATTTGTAAGAAACTAATTCACACAATCAGAATGAAGTGTTTGTTGTGTATCCATATTTTTAAGGATTTTATTTTCTTTTATCGAAAATGTCATCAAATAAGAATAACTCATTACTTCATATGTAATAAATTCAAGCCTAATAACAACCCTGGTAGTCGCCATTAAGAAACCCTTATTTCTATAGTAATACACCGGTCTTAAATTATTAGTACATTTTCAAATCGCATGCAATTTCAAATTACATTTTCATGTTTACCTACTAAAGTCCTTTTAGATTGGTTAAAATATAAGAGCACAGGGTACGGTGGTGTCATGGCTTGGTGCCATGGCTCCGGCCCAAATAGCTTGCGCCAACGACACCACTTCTCGTGTCATCGCATCTCGCGCCGACAACTCCTGCCCACGCCAAAGGACTTTTTTTTTTTTTTTTTTTTTTTTTAATATGAAGTGCAGGTTGGTAGGAGGAAGAACATATTTATTTATTTATTTATTTCACTTTAAACCTTGTTGTTATGAATGTTTGCATTATTAGTCATTTTTAGTGTTTTTCTTACACCGTTAGTCCTTATTTTGCTTACACCGTTAATCCTTAATATATATAAAAAAATTACAAAATTAAAAATAAAAAATCTCCCACGACATCACATTTTGTGGTTCCAACGAGAGAGGGAGTTTTTAGTCATATGAAAGAGTGGTGCCATGTTGACATGACAACCATTTTTAGCCATGGCTTGAGAGTTGAGACCATGGCACTACGGCGCTCTAAAAGTGAATCAATTTTTGCAACAACCCAGAATAAAACAGTGGACTTATAAATCGGGCCGGTGAGAGTTAATTATTAGCCATGGGGCTTGCCCCTCTACTGCAACAAAAGAAAAATAAAATATTAGCCAAATTTGTTTGGTGTTAATTGAGATTGATGCTGGTATTATATAATCAAAGAAATACTATTCTTTAATCTTGTAATGCACAGATTTTTACATCTGTATATAAAACTACAAATATACTCAGGACCATGTACAATTGTCCAATTAAAGAAGCTGATATTGATTCATTTTATATATGCATATTAATGGATCTTTGCAGCTACATAGTTCCAGTTAAATAAGTGCGGATCAAATTTGTTGTCATGATTGAGCCCGATTTTTTTTTTTTTGAGCAGTGAATTTTTATTAAACCAAAAGAGTTTGAAAATAAAACATATAAAGAAATTACATATCAGAAGTAAGCAAAGATGGGGTTTGAAGCCAACCAACCCAACTCATGTTTTTTGATCTAAATCTACTGTTGACCCACACAAACGACTGCGTTATAAATTTATCAAAAAATAAATTGTTCTTCGGTCTCACCTTTCCAAACACACATGCGTTTCTATGACACCACACATGCCACCATAGCGACAAGAACATTGCTTCTAAAAACTACTTTTGCACCTTATTAAACCGAAGAGCCACAAACCAATCTAACCATTGTTGATAGTACCTTGTCTCTGGAATATGAATATCCCACCACCTTTCAAACATGTTATATACCTGAGTAACAAATGAGCACTCAAAGAAAAGATGGCTTGTTGATTAGTACCTCCACATCTGGGACATAGAACCGATGGAATATCAATGCCACGAGCATCCGAGTTCACACGAGTTGGAAATTTATCAACCGAATCTATCGAGCTTGAGTTTGACTTGTTTATAAATATAGAGCTCGAGCTTGTTTGATCCTTATATTTTTAGCTCGAGCACAACTCATGAAAATTCCACACCTCGTGCTTAGCTCTACTCAACTAATTTGTGTGACTATTCAAAGGAGATAAGCTTCAAATCAAACTCGACTTGTTAACACACTAGACTTTAGCTCGTCTATCTATTTTGAGCTCGCTTATACAATACACAATATATGTATGTATATATATTCAAAGATCGTTCTATCTCGCTAGCCTAGCCAATCTTTATATATAAAGTTCATGCTCGAGCTCGATTAATAAATGAGCCTCAACTTTATTAGATGATAGAATAGACTAGTTGGCTCAAGCCCGATTTGTGGGCTTAAGGTCCGGATTTGTTGATAGATTCATCGTCTCTCATGTAATCTATAAATATGATGAATAATATGAAGTAACTCATGAGAAATTAGGTCAATCAACATGGTATCCAAGCGGTTCCAACCTAGAACCTTGTAAATAGCAGTCGTTCCAGTTGTTCATCGTTTTGTTGAATCAACGTATCCAATTTATTCTACAAAACCATGAGGCTTTTTACAGCTTCTTTAAGCCTATCTTCTTCTTTATATTTTGTTCCTTTTGGTACCCTACTACAACAAACTCTACAAGTCTTTTGTGATTTTTTATTCTCCTCTTACTCGTTCGGAATCTTCAAAGAAAAATAAATAAATAAATAAATAAATAAATAAATAAATTGTTATTAAGAAAATACATTTATTTATTCTCTGGTAGGATACATTGGTTTATCCGGTATAAAAAAAAGGATACATTGGTTTATCTCGTATGTGACTTTCAAGTTTGAAGATTTGTCCCTGCATGTTGGTAGATTTCTCCAACAATTAATTATGTTTGGTTTAATGCTTTGCTTTTGTTGCATATTTATGTTTGTTGCTGTTTGAAGATCAGTCGCCACTTACTGTCAAATGTCTTCATCAACAACTTATTAGAAGTATGTGCAAAAGTGTGGCATTTTACTTGTTAAATACTCATCAATTAGTAAATTAATGCGGTGTTGCAAAGCAGGCCTCAAGGCCGATTAATAGCCGCCTAGCCTACAAGACTATCAACCTTTCCGACAGGTTGTGTCGTCGGTCAAACGCTTTCGATCAACTCGTGGTTAACGACGATTAATAACGGTCAAGGTGGTCAAGTTTGGTGAAACCTTCAAACCTTCTTTGGAAATACTCAAACTCACTCTCAAATTGTTTAATAAGATATAGTTGTTGTTTATATTTATTACAAGATGTATTTTTTAAGAAAAATCTTGCCAATAATACATAAAATTTGTCGGAAATACCTAAAACTTTCCGGAAATACAAAACACTTATAGAAAATGCCAATGCGATTAAGCACCGATTAATCCTGCCTAAACCGATTACAAGCTACAGGGGAGTCGACCGCCCGACTACCGATTCACGATTTTTGCAACCTTGATTAATAGTACGTTCGCCTACATTACTCACATTCTTTATGTTGTGGAATTTGACACATATGTAGCATGGTAGCATCATGAGTATATTCAACAAGTTTTAGAGGGTGTTTGAGATTGCATATATAGTTGGGATAAGTGTTTCTAAATGTATCCAAGTTACCCTGTTTTACTAAGTTGTGTATCAAAAAATTAATCCTCCTAAACAATGCAAACAACTTACTAATCATACTATTATATGCAAAGTTTAACATTTGTTTAGAGATATTTACATAAATCATCCTTGTGGCTAGGACCAAATTGCAACGGAAGTCCTTAAAGTAATTTACATAATTCGTCCTTGTGGTCAACAAACGGTCAACGACACGTGTCATCACCTGAGTGGTGCCACGTGTCATAGAGGTGGGTCGGGTCGGATAATTGACGGGTCGGGTCGGGTCGGGTTGCCACGTGGACCAATGAGATGGTGCCACGTGGCATTGGTAATATATTCCAGAATTTTGGCTCTCCCCTGGATTCGAACCCGGGTCGTTTCGTTGAGAAGCATAGCTTTGCCCAACTGGGCTAAGCATAGCTTCATTATTATACTAAATTTAATATATAACTTTACAAATTTAGGCGATTGATAATATTAAAAGGTTCGATTTAGTTTTGAGTACCATTAATTTACGGATTTATATGGTGTAAAAAATAAATAAATATACCGTCGGGACTCGTTTTGGTGCTCTTTCCAATGGTATGCTGGGAATTTTTTCGACTTCGTTGGAACCTCGAAAATGCGAAAATCATCGTTTTTCTTTGTTTCGCATTTTCGAGGTTCGTTTAAATCAAAAAATTCCCGAGCATACCATTGAAAGAGAACGAAAAGATCGACAATATGCTCGAGGAATTTTTGACTTGGTTTGGACCTCGAAAATGCAAAACAAAGAAAAAATGGTGATTTTCACATTTTCGAGGTTCAAACTAAGTCGAAATAATTTTCCGAGCATACCATTGGAAATAGCACGAAAAAGCGAAGTCCGACGGTATGCTCGGGAATTTTTGACTTGGTTTCTACCTCGAAAATGCAAAACAAAGAAAAATGGTGATTTTCGCATTTTCGAGGTTCAAACTAAGTCGAAAAATTTTCCGAGCATACCATTGAAAGAGCACTAAAAAGCGAGTCCAGGCGGTATATTTATTTATTTTTACGGTCCATATAACTCCGTAAATTAATGTAACCAAAACTAAATGAATCTTTTAATATTATCGAATGCCTAAATTTGTAGAAAGGTTATATATTAAATTTTAGGTATAATAATCGAAGCTACGCTTTAGCCCGGTTGGTAGCTCTACGCTTCAACTAAATGACCCGGGTTCGCATCGTGGAGAGCCAATATTCCGGATTATATTATTCATTGGCGCCACGCAGCACCACCACACGTCACGTGGCAACCCGACCCGACATCGACCCGACCCACTATGACACGTGGCACCACTCGGTGATGACACGTGTGACCGCTCGATGACCACAAGGACGATTTATGTAAATTACTTTAAGGACTTCAGTTCAGTTGGTCCTAGCCACAAGGACGATTTATGTAAATAACTCTAAACAAATGTTAAACTTTGCATATAATAGTATGATTAGTAAAACATTGCATTGTTTGGGAGGATTAATTTGTTGACACACAACTTAAGTAAACGCAGAATAGCTGGATACATTTAAACACTTATCCCTATATAGCTTTTATAAAGAACCATGCTTCCTTGTTCAAAACTTCAAATGCTTCTAAGGGGCACTGGCAACGACAACGGGTTGGATGCGAGCACAGCGGGGCTACACCACCGCAAGCTATGTGGGTTCGAGCGGGTTGAGCATCTTGCGGGAATATGCCCAAGTGGTAAGGAAAGCGGCTATATTTTGAGTAGTTAAATAAATAAATGTGGTGAGGGTAGGGATACATGGTGCCATTAAAATCTATGGTGAGGGGTGGTGTGAGGATGAGATGAGTTGGAAAAATGTTATTGGTGGATAGTGAGGGATGGGGATATATTGTTGCCACCACCCTAATGGAGTCCATCTTGAGAGATAAGGTCGGTGACACATGTCAATCATCAATTGTAAGCCTTTAAAAAGGTGAACATAATTCAACCCATACATTCATAAAAAACATAAATGACATTAAAAAATGAAGACCAATAACATTTCGACCTCAACCGTGTTTACCGTCCAAAAAACCCGGAAAGCATCATCATGTTTATTACAAAATATTTTTTTTTAAACAGATTCAAAGAACAATTCAGATTCAGAACAAAGTTTGTACATGTCTTGAAAGTAACAAGTTTTCCTTTACAGTATTATGCTAAGTTCCTAACAGCCAAGTTAATGCTATGTTTCAGTTACAAACCATGCTATGGCTCATTGTTCACGTCTCACGAAAGATCGATCTTATCCTCAATGATGTTAAGCAATTTACTTTTACTTGGATTTCAAATGAATGTAAAAAAAGCACAAATTCTATGCATGCATACTAGCTAACAGAACATGTATACTTTTTATTTGCTTTTCAAAAACTATTCATTGAAGGTGCAACTCACAAACTCTTAGCCATTAAGGAATGTTGTATGCATGTCATCATTTATCAGTACTCGTATTTTCCAAATGGAGTAATTGATTATAGTACTAATATTAATGTTAATATTATATATTCAAGCTTAAATAATTTATTTAACAAATAAGTGCATTACTTTTACCAAAAATAGAGTAAATATTTTTAGAATAATCATTTCATAATAATCATAACGATTATACTGCACCGCGTTCATGTTGGTGTATTTCACATTTAATTTTATCTTATATGAGTTTTGTTATATGTGTGGTGTTTAAATTGTAAAAATCTTTATGTGAATATGGGATATGAACGTTGAAATTAAGTTTGTTTAATTGTGTGTTTTAAAGTTTTTTGTTAGAAATATTTAACGGATAAAGCTTAGGATTGAGTTTAAAAGTGTCATATCGTTAGGAGTACATTTCACCATTTTTACAAAGTTTGTGAAAATATAATAAAGTGTAGGATTGGTTTTACAAAGAGTCGCATAGTTTGGTGGTATTTTTTGCCGGTTTTCAGAAATGTTCGAACGCCGTCGTTTTACACTTTATTTTAGCAGGTGAATTGTCGTTTTCGGATTTTTTTTTTCACGCATGGTATATAAGTTTTGTTATATGCGGGGTGTGTAAATTATGTGCGATAATCTTTATGTAAACTTTATGAAAATATAAAAAGTTAAGGACTGGTTTTCAAACTTTGTGAAACTATAAAAAGTTAACGGTTTTACAAAGCGTTGTTAAGTTCAGGGGTATTTTCTGGCCTTTTTCCAAACTTTGCGAAACGACGTTGTTTTATAATTGTCGTTTTACTTTATGTTTTAGCAGCTAAATTGTCGTTTTGGCTTCTTTTTTACGCACAAATACTGCGTCGTTCCGGCGCCAATTAAGATATATAATTTTGGTGAAATGAAAAATCGTGATTTATTGACTTTTTATGATTGTGTGTAATGCCATTATTTTTTCTTATTGTGTGTCTTGAACTTTCAAAATTCGATTATTGTGTGTATTTGTGGTACCATTTACCCATAATTTTTCAAATTTCGAAGGGTAAAGTGGTCATTTTTGTCATGGAATAATTAAGTAAAATACACATAATGATCGAAATTTGAAAGTCAAGACATCTGATAAGAAAAAATAATTGAGCTAATTACATAAAGTGTCGAGTTCGATCGTTTTTCATTATTCGTTTACTATAATTTGAAGAGCTAAATTGTCGTTTTGGCTTCTTTTTCACGCACAAATACTGCGTCGTTTCCGACGCCAATTAAGATATATAATAATAAAACCATTTTCATTAAAAAAAAACTTTAAAAAGTATTAACGACCCCACAAGGACTATAGTACCTTATTGCACACACTATAAAAAAGAGCATCACATAACCACTTAGTTACACTTGTCTAGAAACACTAGATTCAACTCGAAAAAACCATTCACAAAAATGTCTTCTCAATCTCCTCTACCAATTCACTTATGTTTTTTCCTAATCATCCTCTTCATGTTTGTTAGCTTTTCATGGTACTCAAGTTATGAAGCCATGTTTGAGGGTTTATTTGATAATCTCAAAATGGTTTTTATACTCTCACCAGTGCTCCTACTTGTGGTTCTTCAGTTGATATCCTTTTTCGACACTAGTGGTCGATATCCGATGTATGTTTCGGATTATGATTCGTCGAGTGGTGCGACTCCTTGGGGTGTTGGCTTGGTGCTTGTGCTTCTTTTCTTCTTGCTTTCTTACCAATCTGATCTACGTGAAAAGTGGTTTCCACTTCTTGGTTGATTATTGTAAGGAGGTCTTTAGTGGTAGGGTTATGAATCATTGAATGTAGTGAATCATGGATGTAAATATTATAGTATCTTGGTATATTTTCGTGTTTTATATATGTTTCATCTTGCTTTTTAGCTATCTTACTTACTCCAGTATCTATTGTCTGATCCAACTATTTCTGTAATATATTTTTTGAACAAACTATTTTGTAATTGAATATGTGTAAATTTAGGCGTAAAGCTTTATTTTATTGAGCGTGAGCAAAGGAGCAAAGGTTAGAAACAGGGACGTACCTAAATGGGAGTCAGGTGTGGCACGGGCCACACCCGATTTTAGGTCATGAAGTGTAATTTTTTTACTACTTATAATTATAAATAAAATAAAATTATGCAACACTTTTTAAAAAATCCCAGGTCCGTCACTGGTTACAAACCCGTTGTTGAGACGGCCGATTTAACTGAAAACTGGCTTAGTCATTATATATGAGATGGTTTTGAGAAAAAGCCGGTTGAACCTTTCAGTTAAACACGACCGAGTGAATCGAGTCATGATGCACAAAATTTGTAGGGCCGGTTCCCATAAGGTGGATCCATCACTGCCTAACCAATTGGTGACAAAATATTTGTTTTCTGTGGGACGAGATGACCAAATGCATCCCTATCAATTAAAAAATATGAATGATACTGTGTTGATTCATAGAAACACTAATCTTGATTCAAATCTAGTTTTAGTTATTAAAAAAAGATATATAGCACTTTGGAACTTTAAAATCACCGATAGGTCGAGTTTCCAAAGTCTTTTACTCTAAAAATGAGAGTTTTCAAGTTTGTTTGATGCAAAATCTAAAGTAGCAATTTTAACTTTTTTTCGAAAAAGAAAACTTTTCAGTTTGAGTAAAGAACAATAATAAACAAGTACTGTAATATGAATATATGATTTACTAAAATGTAAAATCACAACAAATTTCATTACTTAGCTTGCATGATATTTCAACTTTGTTTTACCTAATTCCTGGTGACAATTAGATACGCATACGACCAAAATATATTCATATGAACTGCTACATTTGACTATTCACCCCTCAGCTATAATTAAATCGAAGAAAATACAACATTGATGTATTTTGAACGTGACACCGGTTATCGATCCACCTCATCTTTTGATGTCCCTGTTTGGTCCCAGTGTCGTCGTAGATTTTAAGGTCGTGGGTATTGCAAATCTTGAATCAGTCTGTATGCATTATGATGGTGTATGTTTAGACTATCCACAATGGTTACGCATGAGTATTTGTGAGTCATTAGTCACGCATGACTCCAACGTGAGAGCCATTACGCATGAGTATTTGTGAGTCATTAGTCACACATGACTCCAACGTGAGAGCCCTTAGTCACTCGTGACTCGTGAGCAAGTCAAAATCAAGGGACGAGAGGTGACCTGCTAACCTTTTAATATATAGTGTATTTGTGAGCCTCTCGAGGTATTTTTATTATTAGATGTTTGATTTGTGAGAGTGTGTATGAGGTATATTTATATAAAGTAACATTTGATTGAAATATGAGAGAGTGGTGATCATTTTGCGAGAAAAATGAGAAGGAGTGATTGGAGATAAATGAAAAAAGAAAGGTGAGTTGACATAAAATATGAGATGATGTGAGAATTGCGAGTAGTCTAACCAATGTTTTAAAACCGGGTTTTAATCGGCCGATCCAGTCGCGAAGACCGGTTCGACCGGTTCAACCGGTTGACCGCGTCAACCCGGTTTTATTTTATTATTTTATTTTTCCGACCGGGTCAACGGTTTGATCACCGGATTCGACCCGGGTCTAGCCGGTCAACCGGTTTTCATTAAAAATTTGAAAACCCAAACCCGTAGGGTTTCATGACCCGGTTGACCGGTCACTCAAAGCTTCATGGTCTAATCGGTTGACCGGTTTTAAACGGGTTTTGGACCCGTTTAGTGATCGGATGCCGGTCCGGCCATTGAACCGGCCGGGTCGCGACGGGTTTGAAAACATTGGTCCTAACTCGACTACTTGCTAATTTCATATAATTCTATAATATACATTTTCTCATACTAGATGAGTCACCGTAGCCAGCAGCAACGATTCTAGCGTCGATGATTAATGATTTGTGATATTGTGGTGAGTGTTTTGTGTGGCGTTTAAAATAGGCATGAACCAGGTGAAAATGCAATTGTAAGCGGTTGTCTTTCACGATAACTAAATTCAAACAAAATTATTAACATCTATCAAACAACGTATAAAAACATTTAATGAAAATGAAAGTAAACATTACATTTGTTATGAGATAAAAACTAACAACACACGTTATTTGTCGCGTAAAAACTAACAAGGATGTGATTAATGGTGTCGTTGTTAAGAATAACGCAAGTACCCAAATTAGCATTAATGTGATTAGCCCAAAATAATAAAAAAAAAAAGATTAATTTTGGCTATTTTGTAAAAGATTTGGGCACATTTAGCCCTATATTTTTTTTGAAATGGGCGTGTTAAGCTATGAAAAGTTAAATGTCAGTTTGACAGGCGTATATTTTCTCTTAATTTTAAAAATTATAATCTTTTTGAAGAAAAACTTATATATATAATATATTTATATATCGACAAATAGTTTTGTGTTAAAAAAAAGTTTATGGGTTCTAAATGAAAAATAACAAAAGTTTGAAGATTTGGTAATTAAACATAATGTTTTGAAACCCGGTTCGACCGGGTAGTTCAACCGGTTGAACCGTTCCGTCGAAAAACGGGTTGATTTAAACCGAAAGTCAACCCGACGGGTTGGGTCAAACAGGTCAAATTAAACAGGTCAACCCGCCGGGTTTAAGCGTCCCGTCAACCAGTTTTCGATATGTATTAATAGTTTCAAATTTTCACTTTTTACTTTTGGTTTTCCTTTATATATAGTATAGCGAGGTACCTGCGGCGTTGCGGCGGGTGTCACACCCCAAATTACCTGTTTTTGCAATGAATGGAATTCACGGGGATCAATTGTCATAGATCACAATCACGAGTTATATTGAACGACCTAAAGTGTCGTTTGGAAAATACATCGCTTGATTTAATAAAATAATCAGAGTTTACAAAGTATAGGTCCCAAATGAAAATCAACTTGTGCGGAAATAAGTTTGTTACAAGCCAAACGATGTTTTTAAGTTTATAAAACCCAAGTGAGACGCGTCATTACCACGACTCTATGATAAGTCCACATGCATGCCATGAAGTGAATGCCTTAGATACATGAGATAAAACATGCTAAAAAGTGTCAACATAAAGGTTGAGTAAGTTCATAGAGTTTGTGTTGAAATGTAAAGCCTTTGAAGAATGATCATGCAGCAAAGGCATTGTAAATCCACTCGATTCCAAGTTTCGCCCATACAAAACTTGCAACACAGTGTGTTCAAAACCAGCTGCCAAAGTGTGTATAGTTTATGTTCACGCGTGATGACAAATGAATTCACATAATAGTGCGTAACTTAATGTATTAATAGTTAATTGACATAATACATATGAGTGTTGTTTCAAATTGTTCCAAGACCATTAGTTCCATGATTATACCAAGACATTTAGTTCAATGATTATACCACGACATTTAGTTTAATGATTATACCAAGACATTTAGTTCAATGATTATACCACGACATTTAGTTCAATGATTATACCAAGACATTTAGTTCAATGATTATACCACGACATTTAGTTCAATGATTATACCACGACATTTAGTTCAATGATTATACCACGACATTTAGTTCAATGATTATACCACGACATTTAGTTCAATGATTATACCAAGACATTTAGTTCAATGATTATACCAAGACATTTAGTTCAATGATTATTCCAAGACATTTAGTTCAATGATTATACCAAGACATTTAGTTCAATGATTATTCCAAGACATTTAGTTCAATGATTATACCAAGACATTTAGCTCAATGATTATACCAAGACATTTAGTTCAATAATTATACCAAGACATTTAGTTCAATGATTATTCCAAGACATTTAGTTCAATGATTTATGATATAGAATATGACTAAACATTCAGTTCAGATAAACATATAGTTTGCAAATAATCATGATTGTCATAAAAATAGTTGAGCATGTATCTCCCCCAAAAGAGTTTAATAAAATCATTAAAACAATTGAAAATGGGGCTATGGAACTCACTTGGTAAAATGATGCGAAGACAAAAGTGAGTACACTGAAATGAGGCGCAATCTCTAACTGCGACCTATTATGAATGATATGATATATAATAAGTTATGATGTAATGTTATGCATGCAATTCGTATGATATCTATACCACTTGTGAATTTTTGAAAATAACGCTTATCGTCGAAAAATAATCTTTTAACGTCTTGACAATTTTTAAATTACTTTTACTAGAAGACATCACTTTATAAGAAGTTATACATCAATGTTAAAAACGACCTTCAAAATGGTCACTTGTTGCCGTATTACTTGTCTATTAGAAATATAATAGTTTTTCTTATATAATAAAGTTACGGCAACTTTGTGTAAACGTGTATAATTTAATCGTTACAAGTCCGTTTTCTACGTTTTATATGTCCTTAGCTTCGTATCAAAGTATAATAATATATTTTTGATAAGTCGACACAATTTATAACGCTTAAGACTCATTTTTGACTCGTACAAAATGGACGTAACATGCTGAATTTTCAGGATTTTATAGTTTTCGTTGCCTAACTTGAAAAATTCATATCTTCTTCGTTATAGCTCCGTTTTAACCCGTTCAAGCGACCACGTTTTCGTTTTAAAGTATATTTTCCAAATATCTAGGCCAAAATTTTTTATCTCTCGTCGAAAATTCCGGATTTCAAAAATAAGGACAGACCCTTAATTAAACTTGTCGAAATGAGTTTTTCTCGCCAAACCTATTCCAACCAATCCAAAACAACTCCAAAGTTATTCTAATCCTACCATACACCTTCTTAGGGTGTCATGGGTTCCTAGACATCACCAAAAGTGATATATTTCAAGGAGTAATTATAGGATAACAAATATAAATTAATAGTGCTTATAAACAATTTAAGTGGTATAGACATCATATAACTTGTATGTTTTACTCAAGCATGATAAAATGAACATAACATGAATATGAAAGATGAAAATGAGTATGAAATGCTTACTAGTTACTTGATGAGGTTTAAAAGAACAAAGGTTAAATCCTAAACACCCAAGGTTTTTATTTCAAAACCTTACTCAAGAGTATGTCTAGATTGTGAATAACTTGATTAGAAAAAAATTTATGAACTCCTTCTTGGTCCCTTGGTGTGGCCGGTTATGCAAGAGGAGAGGAAGAGAGTATTGTTGCTTTTTACACTTTGAAATATGGTAAGTATGTGTGTAGTTTATGAGTATAATATACATTAAGTAGAGATATTTTGCAAATGTTGAATGACTCACCCCCTTGTGTCGACAAGGGGGTATTTGTATAAGCAAATACATTTTTATTTATTAAGTATATAGATGTAGATTAAAAGTGTTTTTGTAAGTATAGTTAAGTAATTAAGTACATTTTTAAGCTTGTAAGGTAGTGTTAATTAAAATTAAATTTTAACGGTCAAAATAAAACATATTGAAGTCATAAAAATTATAAAATACATTCCTTACAAAATTGAGTGAATAAATATTTATCGTGTTGAATTTACTTAAACCGTAAATATATAAATATAACAATTTATATACAAAATAAATTTAAAACACTGGGTAACTCATAATATTATTTTTATAATCTTAATATGAGTATAAAAATATATCGGGATAATTTTTGGAAGTGTCGGATCAAATGTTCAAATAATGTTTACGCGATAGCTTTTATTTAATAAGAAAATAAACGTTTAATGTAAATGCAAAACCCATGCATAAATTGATATGAAATGATGTTACTAATGATGTGTAGACTAAATCTAGTCTATATGAAATGTTTTGAAATTACGAGTTGTCACATTCGCCCCAAAAAGGAATTCCACGAATTGGTTCGTGTTGGTCTCTCGGTTTAGGGTTTGATGTGGCAAACTTTCCCGTTCTCGAGCAAAACCCTCAAAGACTTTTAGGTAACCGATTTTTACTTAATCTCACAACTCATCAAACAAGAACCGTCATGAGATTAGGCTAAATCGGTTTGAGTAATGGGTCTTTTGAAAATTTGGCTCGACTATAGAATTGCTTACACATATAAGACTACTACTCCCTTCATTGCATGATTCTTCCTGAATTAGACATAGGTGATCGTGCTATGTATAATTTAGGAGTAACTATGCAATGCTTGGACTAATCGACTCATATGATATTTGGTGTTAAGTCATAAACCCGCATGTAAAGTGAATATGCAATTATGATGAAATGATGAGATGCTATGATGATGTAGTTATAGTCTAGGTCAATGATGCAACCTAGTTATCTATAACCAAGCTCGATACCAATCTGTCACACCCCAAATTACATGTTTTGCGTGAATGGAATTCACGGGATCAATCGTCATAGCATCACAATCACAAGTTATATTGAAGCGACCTAAAGTGTCGTTTGGAAAATACATCGCTTGATTTAATAAAATAATCAAAGTTTACAAAGTATAGGTCCCGAATAAAAATCAACGTCAGCGGAAATAAGTTTGTTACAAGCCAAACGATGTTTTAAGTTTATAAACCCAAGTGAGGCGTCGTTACCACGACTCTATGATAAGTCCACATGCATGCCATGAAGTGAATGCCTTAGATACCCGAGATAAAACATGCTAAAAGTGTCAACACAAAGGTTGAGTGAGTTCATAGAGTTTGTGTTGAAATGTAAAGCCTTTAAAGAATGATCATGCAAAGAAAGGCATTGTAATCCACTCGGCCCAAGTTCCGCCCATACAAAACTTCAACACTGTGTGTTCACAACCCAACGCCAAAGTGTGTATAGTTTATGTTCGCGCATGATGACAAAATGAATTCACATAATAGTGCGAATTTAATGTATTAATAGTTAATTGACATAACACATATGAGTGTTGTTTCAAATTGTTCCAAGACCATTAGTTCCATGATTATACCAAGACATTTAGTTCAATGATTATACTACGACATTTAGTTTAATGATTATACCAAGACATTTAGTTCAATGATTATACCACGACATTTAGTTCAATGATTATACCAAGACATTAAGTTCAATGATTATACCACGATATTTAGTTCAATGATTATACCAAGACATTTAGTTCAATGATTATACCACGACATTAAGTTCAATGATTATACCACGACATTTAGTTCAATGATTATACCACGACATTTATTTCAATGATTATACCAAGACATTTAGTTCAATGATTATACCAAGACATTTAGTTCAATGATTATTCCAAGACATTTAGTTCAATGATTATACCAAGACATTTAGTTCAATGATTATTCCAAGACATTTAGTTCAATGATTATACCAAGACATTTAGCTCAATGATTATACCAAGACATTTAGTTCAATGATTATACCAAGACATTTAGTTCAATGATTATTCCAAGACATTTAGTTCAATGATTTATGATATAGAATATGACTAAACATTCGATTCGAGATAAACATATAGTTTGCAAATAATCATGATTGTCATAAAATAGTCGAGCATGTATCTCCCCAAAAGAGTTTAATAAAATCATTAAAACAATTGAAAATGGGGCTATGGAACTCACTTGGTAAAATGATGCAAGACAAAGTAGTACATCAAATGAGACGCAATATCTAATCTGCGACCTATTATGAATGATATGATATATAATAAGTTATGATGTAATGTTATGCATGCAATTGTATGATATCTATACCACTTGTGAATTTTTGAAAATAACGCTTATCGTCGAAAAATAATCTTTTAACGTCTTGACAATTTTTAAATTACTTTTACTAGAAGACATCACTTTATAAGAAGTTCTACATCAATGTTAAAACGACCTTCAACATGGTCACTTGTTGTCAGACATTTGTCTATTAGAAATATAATAGTTTTTCTTATATAATAAAGTTACTGACAACATTGTGTAAACGTGTATAATTTAATCGTTATAAGTCCGTTTTCTACGCTTTATATGTCCTTAGCTTCGTATCAAAGTATAATAATATATTTTTGATAAGTCGACACAATTTATAACGCTTAAGACTCATTTTTACTCGTACAAAATGGACGAATATCTGAATTTTCGTGATTTTATAGTTCTCGTTGCTAACTTGAAAAATTCATATCTTCTTCGTTATAGTCTGCTTTTAACCCGCTCAGCGACCACGTTTTGCTTTTAAAGTATATTTTCCAAATATCTAGGCCAAAATTTTTATCTACTATCGAAAATTCCAGATTTCAAAAATAAGGACAAACCCTTAAGTAAACTTGTCGAAATGAGTTTTTCTCGCGCCAAACCTATTCCAACCAATTCAAAACAACTCCGAAGCTATTCTAATCCTACCATACACCTTCTTAGGGTGTCATGGGTTTCTAGACATCACCAAAAGTGATATATTTCAAGGAGTAATTATAGGATAACAAATATAAATTAATAGTGCTTATAAACAATTTAAGTGGTATAGACATCATATAACTTGTATATTTTACTCAAGCATGATAAAATGAACATAACATGAAATGAAAGATGAAAATGAGTATGAAATGCTTACTAGTTACTTGATGAGGTTTAAAAGAACAAAGGTTAAATCCTAAACACCCAAGGTTTTTATTTCAAAACCTTACTCAAGAGTATGTCTAGATTGTGAATAACTTGATTAGAAAAAAATTTATGAACTCCTTCTTGGTCCCTTGGTGTGGCCGGTTATGCAAGAGGAGAGGAAGAGAGTATTGTTGCTTTTTACACTTTGAAATATGGTAAGTATGTGTGTAGTTTATGAGTATAATATACATTAAGTAGAGATATTTTGCAAATGTTGAATGACTCACCCTCTTGTCGACAAGGGGTATTTGTATAAGCAAATACATTTTTTTCTTAAGTATATAGATGTAGATTAAAAGTGTTTTTGTAAGTATAGTTAAGTAATTAAGTACATTTTTAAGCTTGTAAGGTAGTGTTAATTAAAATTAAATTTTAACGGGTCAAAATAAAACATATTGAAGTCATAAAAATTATAAAAATACATTCCTTACAAAAATTGAGTGAATAAATATTTATCGTGTTGAGTTTACGAAAACCGTCGTAAATATATAAATATGACAATTTATATACAAAATAAATTTAAAACACTAGGTAACTCATAATATTATTTTTATAATCTTAAGACTAAAATACACCGTTGGTCCCTAAACTTGTATCGGAGGATCGCGATGGGACTAAACCGCCATAATCATCGCCACGGGTCCAAACAGTAGCCATTAAATGCCAGATTAGTCCTTTGACCAAGTCAAAGTCTGATTTTTGTTTTGTAGTCGAGGGTATTTTAGTCCATACACATTTATACTTTTATAACACATTTATATTTTACCCCTTCATCTTTCATTCTCTTCATCATCTACCCAAATCATTCATCTCCCCAACATCATCATCTCCCCACGGAGCTTCCTGGTTCTGTACAATCAAAAAATGTACATGAGCTTCCTGGTTCTGTATCAATGACTTCTGTTGCACCTTGAGCAAGTGAATGCGGCCTTTGTTGGTTGTATATGTTTCATTTCAACGAATTTATTGGGTGTTTATAAAGGTGGCAAGATGGATGGATATGAGAAAACAAGTCAATCTGGAAGTGGTTAATCCGTGTAATGATTTGAAAGCTATCATCCAAATTAAATTTGTTTGAAGAAAATTATGATAGTAGTTCAATTTCAATCTTGCTAAAAGTAGCAAAATCCCTACTCAAACTAGCAAAGTATAGAAAAACGGATTTGATAAAGATCCAAACTCGTACACATATCAACTCAAGAACAAGAAAAACCTCAAGAACAATGTAGCGCACTCGCTTATATTACCTAATTACCGCCACAAAAGATACAGAGACTAAAAATACTTGAACAAAATGATGACTATAAAAGCTCTAAACAAGATACCGGTGATATCATAAAGAGAATATTTCATTCAAACAATTTTAGTAATAGATATATAAAAGTATGTTGCTATTCAATGACATCAACTCGAAAAGTAAACCAAAAATTCGGTCTATAGTACAATTATTGCTATATGCTACATGACCCAATTCAACGACGGGTGAAATACAAAAGATCGTGTTTCAGTAAAAGATATCTAGCAAAAAGAAAAAAAACCGGTCATATGATAGTTTTAACACTACTAAGCCGCTCTAAGCTCGCAAAGCTCGCAACACTTGTTCAATGGATGGTCTATCTCTTGGTTCCGGTTGAGTACACTTCAAAATAAGTTGAGCACATTTGTAAGCCGCAGGGGTGGGTAGTCAAGACCAAGAATCGGTCAACCATATTCTTGACCATTTTCTTGTTGGGTAACATTGGCCTCATCCACTTACCAGATTTTGCTCGCTCGTGGCGAGCCTTGTCAAAACCCGTAAGCTGTTAGAGTTTCCAGAACACCACTCCAAATGAATATATGTCATTCTTCCCATTCAAATAACTCCGCATATACCACATCTAATCGAATATAGTAAGTTATAATTGAGAAATTAATTGCTAGTTCTATACGCGAATGTACGAACTGTTGTAATGTACTGGGCTGCGTGACCCATATGCTCCCATTATTTGTGTAGAAAGATGGGTATCACCATTTATCGGACCACGCCTTGCCAACCCAAAATCTGCGATTTTGCATCAAGTCCCGCGAAAAAATAAACATAATCGGAACAAATCATTTTTAATGACAGACTTATCAAATAATAGATCGGGACAATTAAAACATAAGTTGGTACTATATGAATTTAACTCAAATAATATCATCATACCCGGTCGAGCAATATGTTAGAAGTCATCGGATCACGGAATATGATTTGGTTCTCTTTAGTGTGCGAGATAGGCGATGCCTTGAGTCGTCTTCTATCATGATCTTGACCGCATTGACCAAACACTATAACTCTCAAGATATCGTAAAGGGTCTCAACAAATTTCGGTTATATTGTTTACTTCTTGCAATTGTTCTCCATAGTTTTTTTAAGTGTATGAAGAGGGAGGGAACACTAAATTGTCAACAAAATAACATTATATCTTTAAAAATCTTGCTCAAGTGTTTCAGTAAAGGTACTTACTTTTGTGCTTTCCTCTTCCGGAGTGTTCTTCGAGCAACTAGGCTCACTGAGTTTTGAATTTCTTTTCTCTTACATTTCTTTGTTGGTGTACTTGGTTCGGTAATTGGATTCTTAGGCACCAAGAGTTTGTCGATGCAAGCATTCAATCGCTATATGCATTTCATCATTAACTATTGGTATCAAAGGATCGGTGTAGCGATAAACTTGTTCATTTGACTTGCAACAAATGTCGTTAGCTCTCTTGGTGTGACCATCGCCATCTCCTTCTGATTGTTTCAGAAAAGATTCAGTTCTTTTTCTCGCAATTCACTTTGTTTCTCGGAGGACTTATTTAGCATATGGTTTACATTGAAGCTAGTAAAAGCTTGCGGATCCTTTCTCGCTAGTGATACCTTTTCGCTTCCATACACTTGGATATTGCCCGAGAATATGCACAAAACGGGCATAAAACTTATCACTTTCATCAGTGTGAGAAGAGCCTAAAGTTTTCATGAACCCGTATCACACAAGCATCGAACTACAAAATAACAACCCACCAAATACCAATCCAATCCCAATGCCAAGATTCAATTATTAATAACTTAGCAAATAAGATCTTTAATGTTTCAAAGATCTTAACAACTTCGATTGGGCTTAACCAAGCTTTATGGTTGCGTAAATCAAGTGGATCCGGTTTATACAAGATTCAAGTAGCAACCGAATGGTAGCAGTTGAACAAATGAAGATCGAATGAAGTTTGCTGGTTTAATGATCGACCGGTAATCATTTGGATGAAACGCGAAAATGCCATAAAATGTGATCTTTGGAATTTAACTAATCTATCTCGCAATCTAGAGATTCCTTTGCCTTCAAAAATATATGAATCTTTCCCGAAATGTGTGTTAACCCAAGTTAGGCTGGAGCTTAGTCGTTTATGAGCTCTAATACTATATGTTGTCTACAAGGATATATGCTACAAACATTAGCTACTTGTATAATCCATAGAAGAACTATTCAAGATCTACAATACTAAACAATATGATCCAAGATGCCATTCTAAATGCCCCGCACATTGTTATAATATGCAATGAGCTCCAAAATGTAACACCTCAAGATCCTCCTGGTGAACCATGAAGCGTGTAAACGGATGATACTTCGTAAACAATTATATAAAGTAGCCCAAAATTAGCATTAGCTTAAAGTCAATCCACCAGAATGAACCAACCTAGTGCAACTAGCTTAATTTGAATCCAAGTAAACTTCATTTATCTAAAACAAATAATCAATTGTAAGTAAAAACCGCTTATTTCACTCGAATCAATCCCTTTAAAAGATTAAAAGTAAAATTATTAATCCAAACTATAATAAATATTAATCCAAATTGTAAATTTAATAGAATTGGTCAATCGATGAAGTATCGAATAAAAATAAAAATAAAACTAACCGGAGAATCACGTGAAGCGGCATTTGAGGAAGGAAGTCGATGATTTCTGGTTGGGAGGAATAAGTCAAACAAAACAAGGTTTTACAAGACTAGTTTTAAAATTTTAATTTCATTTAATGGGTTTGTTGGAAATGAATCTTTAAATTATTATATAGATTTGCATATATCCCGCATCACACAACATCAGATCCACAACAATGATTGATATAATCATTGTTGTGAAATAAAGTGCTTGGTGATATAATCATCATTGTTGCGAAATAAAGTGCTTGGTGATGAACGTATTGCAACAATGAACCAAAGCAAGGAGATGATGACCATGAATGTCGGGGAGATGAATGATTTGGGAAATAACGATGAGGATGAAAGATGAAGGGTTAAATAAAATGTGTTATAAAAGTATAAATGTGTATGGACTAAAATACCCCGATTACAAAACAAAATCAAATGTTGACTTGGTCAAAGGACTTAGAATGAGTGAAAACCTCAAATAAGTGATTTCGACGATGAAAAGAAGGCGAGGTTCATTCCCATCGCGATCCTCCGATACAAGTTTAGGGACCAACGGTGTATTTTAGTCAAATCTTAATATGAGTATAAAATATATCGGGATAATTTTGGAAGTGTCGGATCAAATGTTCAAATAATGTTTATGATAGCGCTTATTTAATAAGAAAATAAACGTTTAATGTAAAATGCAAAACCCATGCATAAATTGATATGAAATGACGTTATTAATGATGTAGACTAAATCTACTTATATGAAATGTCCCGAAATTACGAGTTGTCACAATGGACCCCGTGACGATTAACTGAGAATAGATCTCGATGAGACCCGATTCACCAGGTTTGTATCGGTTTCAACGGTCCTCTATCGCTTTCGGATGGTCATTATTGGTTAGCCGAATGGCGACACCGGCTTCCTGTTGAACCGTTGGTCCTACTCGATTTTCAAAACTATATGCATTCATCAACTCGTTTCTTGTATGAAGCTTTGTGTGTTTTATTAATTTGTATAATACTATAATGTGATAATAACATGACTTTTCATTTTGGTGTTTTAGAAATAACATTAATTAGTGTGTTTAATTATTTTATATTTAGAATTATGTTGTAAATTGTTTAAATTGTACATCGTGAAAATTTTATCAGACTTTTTAGAAGTGGTGTTTTAATTATTGTTTTAATTTGGTAGATATGCTTAATTACAGTACAACGTGAATTAATTATCAGTCTTTTAAGAATGGTTGTTTTAATAAGAGTATTAATTACACAATACTATCTCTCACCTTTGACTTTCAACTTTTTACTTTTCAATGTTTGACTATTTTTCTATTATATGTAGTATAAATATACAATAATTTAAATATTATATCAATATAACCCCTCAAAGGTACTGCGTGTACATGTTTTACTATTTTAAAAGATAATGTGTGTGAGTGATCAGATCTAACTAACATAGCAAATGAAATTTAAGAAAGGGGTATCCAAGGCCATGTGTGAGTCTGGTATGGTATTGTTTTATGAGGAAAGTAGAATAATAATGGATTAATCACTGGTTTGTGGGGGTGCATATTTCAATAATCTAAGATCGATATTAGTAAAACCATATAACTATACGTACTTGTTTTGTTATAAGAAGATTTAGAGGGTGTTTGGGGTTGCGTTTTCACTGGGATTATCTACTTATTTCATTTAGAAAACGCAAAAAATCTACTTGAAGTGTTTGGAAAAGCAAAGTCAATAATTGATTAACTGCGTTATAAAGCCTCCAAAACGTGGTTTTGTTGCAGTATGTGAAGACTTACTTTTTGAAAACGCATTTCTTTTCCTTCAACAAAATTACCTTACTGCCATTACTTTTATTTTGCCTCTTTTATTGCATGTGCCAACACAGTGTCCATTTTTGTCATTTTATGTGTTAAAGTATCAAATGCTATAATTTGCCAAATACTCATGTAACCAATTATCTAATTATTGCGATTTCAAACAACATAATCAAATCCAAACACCATGTCTCATAATCACGTTTTGTGGCAGCTGATTATCTGATTACTCGTTTTCAAAACGGATAATCTATTTTTAATAGGTATAGTTATATCATTGTTTTGATCGAAAGTAAGCATATACGTACGTACTTACTTGCTATATTAGCCTAATACGCATGCTGTGTAACATTAGTTTTTTTGTTACTACATATGAAAGGAAGACACCAAGAGGTTCGAGCATAAATAGGCACCAAATAATATTGAAAAACGTTAAAATCTCTACAGTTTTATGACTTTAATATCTCAAAAATAGTTGTTAAGATCTCGATACTGATTTTAAAATATTACAATTTTATGATACTACAAAGCAAAACAATCCGGATTTTACGTAAGATCTTCGCAAACTTAAGATCCTATAAGATCTCAATCTTGACCATAAGATCTTAAAATCTAATCCGATCAAATCTTACTTTTTCGAACCGCAAACTAAAAACCTACAAAGTTATGGATTATGTTTTATAGAATTTTAAAAGCAACATGTTAATCCTCTTCAACATTCAATAATCATACTTTCGGCAGTTATTTTCCTGAAACATTCATATAATTTTGTGTATATGATATATATATTAATTTGTAGCTTTGAATAATATTACAAAAACCATTAAGAAAATGACATTAGGATCTTTGGATCATTATCCGATCTTACGATTTCGATATTTGAAAACAAAAACGATCATGAGTAAGATCTCGATCTTTTAAAACCTAGATTCGAAGAGTTCCATTATTTGATTTCACATCGATCGTTTTAATTAGGGGTGAAAACGAACTTGAACCCGAACTCGAGCTGTGGCTGAGCTCGGCTGCTTGCCTATATAAAAAGCTCGAGCTCGAGCTCGCTTCGAGCTCAACATTTGAGCTCGAGCTCCGACGTGAAATTTCACAAGTTCGAGCCTGGCTCTGCCTCGACTAATTTTTATAATGTGTAAAGTTCAAATGGAGTCCGCCGTTAACACAAGAAATTTCGAGTTTGGCCGTTAACAAAGTTTCTACATTAACACGTCGGTACTGCTAATAATGTTATACATATAGAAAATATATATCGTGATATATTTTAGGGCTCGTTTAGCTCATGAGCCTAAACGAGCTTTTTATAGCTCGGGCTCGAGCCTAAACAAACTTACGCTGCTCGCCTTTTATCGATCCGATCTCGAGCTTTTCACGAACGGCTCGGCTAATTTTCACCCCTAGTTTTAATACATTACCTAGCTAATAGCGAGTAACAAACTTCAAAGAAATTAAAAGTTTATTGTAGATTTGTCCTTAACAATTAATTAATCGATCGAAGGAGCATATAATTGTCAGTTTGTCACGGTGGATGAAATGTGTCATATACTACTATCCAATAGCCAGTTATAAATAAACGTGTTCCTACTCCACTTTCATATATAAAGGTGTCTCTAGCCGTCATAGTGCGAGTGAAAAAAAAATTTGAGAGGGCAAATTTTTTACGACATATCAAAATATAGTTATTCGATCCGGATGTTCTATTTGTAAAAGGATCTTTGTCGAATTCGGTCAACCAACACAAAGTTTAAAATTGTATCATTTTAAATCCTATAGTCAAACATATAACATAGATAAAAACATCATATCACTAAGCGACATTTTTATAACCATGCAAAGATTTTTATAAACATTTTTATAACTAAACATAAAAATTTAAATCTATGTAGACAAACAAAGATTTTTATAATGCAAGAGTAGTTCATTTTTACTACAATAAACAAACCACAAGACAAAAAATAGCATGTTTCAATATGATCCTAGCAACAAACGTATATAAAGTAAAAAGAGAGAACAAACTTATGTAAAGATAAAATAGCACATGTATCAAGACAACATAGACCAATGAGCTATAGCAAATTAAAAGTTTAAAAATAAACTTTGACAGCTGGTAATTCTCTTTTTAGTACTAGACTACTAGTATTTTATTACTCATCTTCTCCATCTTCTTTCTTCTTCAACATCTGCAAATCTAGCATTCATCTTTTCCGGCTTCTTTCTTCTTCAGTTTATATACGACAGACGATTTTCTAGGGGGGCAAATTACCAAAATATCTCAAGTCTCAAGAAATTTACGCTAATATTTTTTCGGGTGGGGGGGCACTTGCCCACCGTGACCCCCCCGTAGCTCCGCCTCTGGCCGTTTGTAAAGATGCATCTGGATTAGTGCGAAAAAGGTGTTTCCCTCAATAAAACCAACAAATTTGCCTTGTCGAATAATGTATCGCTTTCTTCTTTAAAGTATAACTTTATAGGTTTAAAAACTTGCTTTAACGACTGAAAGTTGTTTAAATAATTTAGGCATATAAACATTAATTGACATAATGTAAACTGTATTATACAATTTGTATATACATAAATTTATTACCAACGTAAAAGACACATGTAACATAAAGATATATAGTGTATATACACGCACACAACTTCGTCGTTAAGACTTAAGCTAATAGGTGAATTTGATCTTTATTTAGAGTTTTGGTTTGCTTTTGCCTTTGTGTGCCTTGGAAGCAAGAATATTGCTCTTTTGTTTTCAAGAAATGCCAAATAATTCTGTAATTTGAAGTCCACACGTGTATTTTTAGAGCATGTCCAACCCTAACGTCATAACGGCGTTATTGAACCTTTAACGGCGTTACTGCCGTTATAACCATTGGAGGACCTGCGTTGGGGGCGTGAACGAACGCCCGTTAGAGGCGTGAAATAAAAAAATAAAATAAAAATGAAGTGGATGTTTTTGGGATGTTATTGATGTCGCTTTTTTGGGGATGTTAGGTGAAATGTTAAAGGCGATGTACCGACGCCATTATGTTATTTTATAACTGAGTTATCAATGTAAATACTCTAAGTTTCAAATGCTTTTGGCAAGTACTGTATGTAGCTTGGTTTTTCTTCATATAAGATGTTGAAAATTTAAATAGCAATCAGGACTAATTCAAAAGGGTGATTACAAAGATTTCATACAAGTCGATACGTGATCATTGATCCAATCAAACTAAATGAATTCCTGTTTCTAAGAAGAACACAAGAATGTGACAAGATTCTTATTTGTTCAACTAGAGTCTTTTTGTTTTCAGTCAATGCAACTTAATACCGATATCTCCAAATGATCCAAGTTATATGCGAATTACAACATCCCTAAACAAACCTTATTTGTGTTGTTGAATTCTACCAAATCACACCATGAGAATGTTGTGAAGCTTTTTAGGGTACGTAGTTTGCTATTCTCCACAAATCTTTTACTATGACTCATGATCCATAGATCCAATTCAACATGGCAATCAATATAAAGGTGTTGCGAGGTTTTAAGGTCATCATCACAACTGGCAGTATGTCACATTTACACGAATGAACGTCAATACCACAAGCGTCAAGATTGTAACAAGTCCGAAGATGGTTGAGTGGAAGGCGCCACAAATGGATGTTGACCTTAATTTTAGCAAATAAATTCCAGCACACACTTTCTAATTCAGAACCCACAAAGTCATTGAGTTGATCCAACTCCTATTCATTTCTAACAGGCCATTCCAAGCCCATACAGGGTGAATGGACCCATTTAAGTCAGAAGCTAAGTATACAAATTGATATGGTATTTGAGTTATGATAAATAGGCTGAATAATTAGACCTACAAATAGACCTACCTCATGTACATATTCAATTTTGAAATACATTATTTCTCTTTCCTCATATTTATCAATCATTTTTAAAGGGACAATCTACATGGGCACCTCATGTTTCACTTTCCAAGACCCCATAAGGGTGAGACCCACGCACCCAATCATTGTCCATTTTTTTTTTTTTTTTTTTTTTTTTTTGTATTTAATTGTGTAAGTTAATTTGTGTAGTATTGTTTAAATTGTGTAGTGTTTTATATGTATAGTATATTTATTTGTGTAGTGTTTTTATATGTAGAGTATATTTATTTGTGTAGTTTTTAACGTTATGTTTTTTTAATTGTGTATTTGTTTCCATTTAATTAAACAATAACAATAAAATAAAACATTATCACATTAAACAAGTACAACAACAAATGCTACTACTACTACTACTACTACAACGAAATCTACTCCACATGAAAATTATTAATGCCATCTATAAGTTCATAGAGATTCCACTCATTGCATACATGATCAATCGAATTTCTTGCCAATTCCAAAGATGCTCCAACGTCTTTATTCTGCCTTCAACAAATTGTTTTGAGCCAATAGAATGTTGATCGTGTTATCTTTAGTTTCGCGGTTGCAAGACTGCGTTGAAGAAAGCTCGACCAAAGACTTTTGTTGAAATACATCCTTCCACATAAAGTATCGACACCCATAGTCTTCATCCCGTCATTACATGGTGAAACAATTATAAGAAATGTATTCTTAACAAACAAGTTATTGATATATTTACGTAAATAAGCAACTGCTTAGTTATTTACCTTGATAAAGGACATGCGTAATACTTCTGACCACAACTTTTAGGCTTTTGGGCTTGTAAAAAAAGTTATAAAACTTTGTAAAAAAAACTTGTAAAAAAAAGTTGTAAAACAAAAAGGTTGTAAAACTAAAAAAAAAAACTAAGTCACAACACAGCAACCCAAGCAGCACCCCACCTTATAATATTTTGGCACAGAAATCGAGAAACTCAATGATTGGGAACCATAGAAAAATGCAAACATCCCTTACATGGGGTGCCTGCATAGCAAGATTATTTTTAAAATACACCAATCATATTTATAAGTCTCTCTTTAGATTCATTACTTAGGTCTACAAATCATTTTTCATTTAAGTTATATACGGTACTTATTATCAGTTTTCTCCTATAATACTACATTAAAAATCGTATTTTGTATTTGTATACCACTATGATAAACTAGGAATTGTTTCAAACCTTTTCACGTGCATGGTTTAAACACTCTTTATGCCCTCCACTAACATATATTGAACTTTTAAATGTGCCGATAACATTCAAAAACAAATTAAAGAGAAATGTCTATAGATGACCACCCTTCTTCTTCTTTCTCCAATTCTTCATTGTCTATGCACCTATGGTCATATATGTTCCTTCTCTTCATGTTCATGGCCTTTTCATGCTACTCGAACTTGGAATATATTATAATGGTGTTTCAAAGCTTCTATGATCGAATCAAGCTTGTTCTTATAACATCATTAGTTCTCATATTCGGATTCCTCTATGTATGTTACGAAGGCAGGAGAACACGAACAATAGCGGAGAAAGAGTTACTTGATGGAAGTGTTTGGGGATTTTATTTAGTTCTAGTGATTTTTTTGTTTTTCTTTTTCTTGTCCGTTTGATCCAAGTGGACGACTCTTTTAGTGTTCTCATTAGCTAAGACGGTCACGATGACAGTGAAAGTGTTTCCCGAGATGGTAGTTCCGGTGAAGTTGTTGTTGATTACGAGGCCCCTTGCCCATGGTAGTGGGTAGCGTGATTAGATCAGCAAGCAACATGATTTTTTTTTTAATTAATTTTGTATCTTTTTTATGTATATATTTCCCTCCTAAAGATGAGTAAGTGGTTCAAATATAGTCAAAGCCATATTTTTGTTTACGTTTTTTTGGGGGTGTGTGGAATTATTTGTATGAGCGAACAACGTGTCCTTATTCCATATATGTTAACTGGATTATATATTTCATCTACACTAGAAAATAGCAACTCACTCTTGAATCTTGAGTCTTGACAACAATCTATGTTTTGCTAACTGAAACTTATGAATAAAGGATATGATGTGAATATATGACTTTATATTTAAAACACCACAATCACCAGCTCTAAAAAAAGTGTTTTTTGTTTATTAAAAGGCGCTGAATCTGAATTTAAATGTGATTTATACACCTGAATCTAAATTTAAGTGGTAAATGTCTGAATCTGAATGAACAAAAACCAAAGAATAAAACAAAAAGTAAAAAGAAAAAATTAAGTTAAAAGAAATTAAAGAGGAAGTAAAACACTATTTCCATATCTTGTTTAAGAGGTTTGAGTCTCTGATGACAGCATTTGAATGTAAATAAAAACAAACTAGTTTAATGACCCAAACATCTGACCGTATCTAAATGATTCAGATTAAGAAGCTTTTAAAAACCAAACAAAAAATAATTACGAAGCTGAACAAGGTGTTTTAAAAATTGTATTTGTACAAAGATCAATGGTTTTTCTACATAAACGAATGTTCTTTGCATAACAGATAATACTATTAGGGGATGTTTGGTACGCATGAATGGAAAGCTGAGAAAGAGAAAAGAGGTTGATTCTGTGTTTGTTTGACGTAAGAATTAAGCAGTGAATTAAATTACCATTCTCATTCCCACATTTTGTTTCTTTAAAAAGAGGAGAAAGGTGGAGAATGAGAATTTTAGAAAGAACTCTTCTCTCTATCCATTCTCTAGTGAATAAAAATTCACGGACAAAAATTCACGTTTTTTTTTTTTTTTTTTTTAATTCACGTTTTTTCTTCACTTCATCTGTTTTCGTCTGCTTTTACACGCTTTCATCTGTCTTTTTTCGTCCGTTTTCGTCTGCTTTCATACGTCTTCGCCCGTTTTACACGCTCGCCTGTTTTCATACGTCATCTGCTAGTTCATTTTTTTTCTCTTACGTAACATGTAAAAACCCTATAGCGAGAAAATTATACAAATATTGATGTGTATATACTAGTGTTTGTAAATCATGTTTTAATTGCTTATCCTCTACGTGTATATACTAGTTCGATCATGAATATTATACAATATCCATCTTTTTTATTAGTTGTGTTTAGTGCAATGTGTAAGTTGTAGAAATATGTTTTTTTGTCATTTTTGTTTCATTGTAGAGATGATATAATATATTTTTATATGACAAAAACTTGAATTATGTTTGCATAATTGTAATTATGTGATCTGATAGCGTCAAAAAATCAACGTAACTAAAAATATATATATATATATATATATATATATATATATATATATATATATATATATATATATATATATATATATATATATATATATATATATATATACATATATATAAGAGGAGGCGCCACATAAATGCCACTTGGCATCCCATAATGCCACGTCATATTTCCATGTCATCGCATTTTGTCCACGTAAGCAAGTATTTACTAATAAATTCGCAATAATTATTTTACTAAAAAATTCGGATTTTTTTATAAGATTTTGCCACTTGCAAGGATCGAACCTAGGGTGTTGGTAATATTAACAAGCATGATAACCACTAGACCAACACATTTTTCGATTATATCTTGCAAATGCAAATCTATAAACTTATACAACACCTAGACCAACAAAGAAAAAAAACTAAATTATTAAAAATAAAAAAACTGCACGTAATAGTTTTTTCTTAATAAGATCTAATGTTAACTCCTTTTATTCATTCATCGCTCCTTCATCTCAACCCTAGACCTAATAAAAGCGTCATGCCTCCATATTGAACCACCATCATGTGTTAATGAAGCTGATGATCTCATCTATCGGAAATCAAGTTTATCACTTATACAATAACTAAGAAGTCATGGTTACATTATTAATTTATTGAGGATGCATGTATGTACTATATTTTGAATTTCCAATAAGAACATTTATGTATTCTATTGCAATCACAGGATACGTTTAATGAACCAAATGCAGTAATGGAACCATGATGAAACTTTGGTACGTAATATACATAATTAATTCATTTATGTATTCAATTCCAAATACGTATTCTATTTCAAATCACATGTACGTATTATATTTGGTTTGTATGAATATGTATCACTAAATAATGTGTTATTGCAGTATATTAATTTTTTTGTATATAAATATGAATCTTTGTATCATGTTTTTAGATTTTTTTGGTTAAACTTGCTTTATATATGCAGGCCAAAGATTTAATTCTCTGATATATGTTGATTCCTTTATTTTATACATTGATTTTTACATAGATCAAACCCTGATAAAGCAAAGTGTTGCTTTTTCAAAATGGCCGATTTTTAATCAACTTGCGTATGATGATTTTAAAAAGGCGATTGACCTTCGCCTACCTCCCACCGGATGGATATATTATGCCCACAAGTGAAGAAGAACTCATTGTTGGGAATTGCATGAAACCGAGCTTGTTTTGCTTGCAATTGTTGGCTTAAAGGTAATAATCCTTTGATATATGGTGTAAAGTTATTTATACATGTGTCAAAGATGGTGACAAATGGTTTGCAATGTAGGACCCATGTCACCAAGTGTCGGAGAAGTCGTCTAGCCGTGTGTAAAGGCGGTGTTAAGGTACTACATCACACTGTTAACAAATGTTTATTAGTTTTACTTTACATAATAAACGATTTCCACATTTTACTTAAATCGAAGAGAGGTTAGGATGGTTATGAGTGGCAATCTTCTAACGACTGAGCCATCGCTCTAGAGTGTGGAATACTTGGGTCGATGCCACGCACATCGAGCCAAACTTGATCGAAGGAAATAATTCCGTGCCTTATCATAAGCTCAAAGACTTGACATGGCGGACATGATATCGATATATGATACCACAAGAATACTACTGAGAAACATACAATTTAGTTTTTGTTCTTATTGCGAGGTGAAGGCAAGACGATGATAAATGGGAGCACGATCTTTCTGAATAGCCCGATCCACAAGTATCAAGTATGGTTTTGATTATCGGTTATCACACTACATATTACTCTCTTTTGTCTTCAAATCCGCATGGTAGCAATGGTGAGATGATGAAGCGGTCATCTTTAGTACAAGCTAAACCATGTCGGGTTGTGTTGACCAATAAACACCGATTAATAAGTTTTGTCTAAATGAAATTAACATGCTAGCTTTAATTACCAGAAGTCCAAAGCAATTTTATTTAAAAAAGTATAATTTTTTTTTTTTTTGTAACCATGATTTCCGACCTTTTGGCCGACTAATTCACGGGGTTTGAACCCACCGCCACACAGACTCAAACCAGGTAAAAAAAAATGTCTAAATTGTTGAATAAACCGATTTAGAAGGTTGTATCATTGTATGCTTTATAAAGACTTTAGGATCACTTTCAACATGTTTGTGTTTTCTTGCTTTAGCTATATTAATCTTTCAATTGAGTTGTTTGAGATAAAGCTCAACCCAAATCGACCATTCATATGTTCATATGTCAACATTTCTACCTTTACCGCTTGCTAAGTTCCATACACATTAACTATTAGTGCGCATTATGGCTTCCTTAGATCATAGAGTTGGTGTCCGTGACCGAGCTTGAAAATCCGTAAGAAAAGTGCAAACGGATCTTTATCGGAGGTGTAAGAGATCCGCGTGAAAATCTATCTCGGTTATTAGCGATCCACCGTAAGTGCTTGACAAAGGCAAAACCAAGATCAAAAGAGCAGACACTGCTGGAGAAGTGATTTAGTTGAAGCCGCTTTAGCAAGGACTAGAAACGTTTCGGTCCCGCTTCTAAGCCATGAATTCTTGTACATCTTAACTATTATGCTGTCGTAATCATATATTTTGATCCATATTTACATTCAGCTTGGTCACCTCTTTTGCAGAAATGTGCATGGAAACTTCTTGAATGGTTCTATTCCTTCAGGATTTCTCAATCGCAAGATCTTAACCTATCTGTATGCCCTATTTCTTTCTAATTTAGTCCCATATCATACAACATATCATTATTTTTCTATTTAACTGTTTGACTTCTAAAGCAAGAATACTACGGATTGAAAGAACAAGAATCTGATGTTGTTGAATAACATACATGCTTGAAAAAAAGTATGTTTGTTTGATGGATTTTTGAATAATCAAATGGGATTAAAAGTAACTCAGGTTGCATGTTTGTTGGTTTAGGTGTAACTATTGGCATAAAACCCATAGTCACACACGTCATTAAGCAATTTCAGTAGCAACAATATATATAGGACCACTTCTTTTTTAATACATGTATAGGACCACTTTAGAGTACATATCGGGAAATTGTGAGCGTGTTTACAAGCACTTGGCACTGTTTTGATGTGTAGGTGTCAATGTGTTCGGTTCATAAATGTGAAATTTACTAATTTTGCTTAGATACACTTTTATACTCTTATTTACTCTACTTATCTATTATACACCATCGTTTAGGATCACTTTTCGCAACTACTTATTTCAATTACAGTTTTAATAAGGAGTTCCAAACAAGGGAGTACCTCCAAAAGACTTCTGCTTGTAGCAGCTTGTTGGTGCTCGCAACTTAGCTTGCTGTTGTTGCGCTTGAAACATTTAAAAGCCAGGTGTTGCTTTATATCTCAGAATAAAGTAACAATATTCAGTTTAAGAGGTGTTTGTAATCATTTATTTAAGATGCTTATTGTGTTCTTTTATATAAGTAGGCTTAATGTTTATAAGTATGGATGCTATCATGTCGGGCTATTGGGTTTATCGTGTCTATACCAAATAATAGGTCACTGCAGCTTACCAACATTAGGCGTCGTGAAGTACCCACAACTCTAAGTTTTAGAAAATTACAAGTATCATTAAATAGGTTTTATAGGGTCTGTTTGGACATAACTTTGTTTCAGGTTTATAGGGCTCAGATATACGTTGTCTATGTCAGTGTTTGTATTTTGTTATATTTGCCTCCTTTTATCCATATGCCTTTTATCTCTTTTCTTCTATATATGACTTTGGGTCACACACTCTTATGCAACTGTTACGTTTATGAACTCTCAAACGCCTGTCCTTCTGAAAACCACCACATGGGATCATGCCACGTTGCAAATAAACATGCAGAAATGAATGATTCGTCCGACCAAGGTCAACATTCATTGTCTACGTATTTTGTTACGTCTTCCTGGATTTTCATCGACATGCCTTTTGAATGCCAAAAGGTCTTTAGGATGTTAAATGTCACAAATGTTGTATCGGATCTTTAGAATAAACCAAGATAATAAGAGAGAACAACATTTTTTTATCCATCAGACTTGAAATCCAGTTTAGTTGCAGCTACTTGTGAGTTGTGATCATCCAAAACTGTTCTTTGGACCCATAACTATGAATTAGTGTCACCTAGACCAGATAATGTTAGCTTAGTGATAGCCTATACTACATTTGCTAATCAAAGCTCTAATGATTTATAACAGCTATATCCAGCAAGCACAACAAAGTTATTCATACAAACCACTTTTGATGAGCTTCAATAGGCAAGGACAACAATACCAGCAAGAATGCAACAATGCTGCAATGAGCTCTAAAGGGTGGACACCGAGTGCCGGTGTGAGGCTTTGTACGAGGTTTACACGCGAATAACAGATTAAAAACACATGAAATAATAATTACAGTGATGTATGTTATTCGACCACCTGAAGTTAATTACAGTGATGTATGTTTATTTATGATAGTACGAATATAGTTACAACCAACAGAGATGGAAAATTAGGTCTATATAAGGATTTCATTAATCGTGTTGCTATTGATGCTTTTGCTTAATTATTACTGTAATATATTGATATATTGTTTTTGCAGCCAAGCTATTGGATGTGAAAGACACTGCCATTTATAGAAGAGCTTCTGCTCACCACAACAATCGATTGACACTGAAGAGGTCCCATTCAGTATTTAGCGCAATTTCTCAAAAGTTCCCAACCATGCCTTTCTCTGCTCGGTGTGTTGATATGTTTTCTCTCTATGTTTTCCAAATTCATTTGTTTTGTAAATAAACATACAAACTGTGGACAGATTTGTAAACTTATGGTCTTGATAAAAAGGAGGTCACGATGAATAAAGAGTAATCTGTTTGATACTTTCTAATCAGTTTCCTAATTTGTGTAGGCCATTGTTACTATGTTCAACTTACAGCAATACCATCACATTTCACCGACGGGTTGGACCTTAGGATGGACATGGGCTAAAAAAGAGGTAATATGGAGCATGATGGGTGGTCAAGCAACAGAATAAAGAGATTATTCAAGATACAAAACTATGCCTCCACATTGCTGCAAGAAAACACATTCAATCAGTGATTTATTACCCGAAACTCCTTACAATCAGCATATAGCAAATTGCTGTAAGGGTGGGGTAATAAAGTCATAGGCCCAATAACCCAACAATTATGCTAGCTCATTTCAGCTTAGTATTTGAAAGACCGGTCCGGTATAATTGTGGACCAAACTATAGTTAGTAAACCATCAAAATTCGTAACTCGATGGAAGAAGACCGGCTCAAGCTATGAGTGAGTAATCTTTATCAAACATGTAGTAGCGTGTGAGATCACGGCTCATTCCTTCCTATGGTGATTGGCGGATCCTTAGGAACTATCATTCCTATGTTCTACAATAGTCTACAAACCGAATAGTTTACAACGATGCGATAACACGTAAACTCAAGATTATTCACGAAAATGTAATGTAACGACTAAATTAAAACCAATACATACTAAATTGAAAACGTTTTTATGTTGAAGTATTTGTATGCATCATGATACTAATACGTGTATCGGTATGTTGTAGATGGGAGGACAAGCCGCGGTGTGTTTGTGGCCATGGAGGACAACTTCATCAGCCACTAATCCCATAGAAACTCAAGAGTATTCCTCAAAATGTAACTTAATCACTAAATTAAACCCAATACATACTAAATTGGAAAGGTTTTTATGTTGAAGTCTTTGTATGCATCATGATACTAACACGTATCGGTATGTTGTAGATGGGGAGGACAAACTAACAGTGTGTTTGTGGGCATGGAGGACGACTTCGTCAGGCCATGAATCGCATAGGTAAATGTTTTATTACAATTAAATTCTAATGAGATGTATGATTTTAAACTATTGTTTGTCTAACTAATCGATGAAGGCCCGCAAAGAGTTTTCGAGAACTCAAACATATCATCTTGAAAGAAATAACACTACTGACGATGGTAACAAACGTGTTTCTCTATTTAGCTGTAAATTTATCAGATTATCTATCTCATAAATTGGAATCAAATGTATAAATGGAGTTCGACAGGCAAGTATTTGTTCTAGCAAATTTGGCCTTTTTAATTACTGTATTCATCTTTTTACCAAGTACTATTGCATGTTTTTTTAGGATGCGATTAACCTTATTAGTGGAAATTATATTGTGAATGGAAACAGTCCTTCCCCATTTCAGCTAAACAAATTTGAATCACGCACTGTAAGTAATCAAGTATATGTCCCGGTTTTATACATTTCGTTTGGTAAACCATTTAAACAATAGTACTCCGTACTAAACTTCTTTTTGTTGTTTCCAGTTATTTCCAGTGGCATCAGCTTTATTGATTGGAGGGTTGACGGTTACATCCATCACTCTTAACCGAGGTAAAGTTTGAACTCCATATTAACGAATAACATTATTAGTATAAAAAACGCACATCTAAACACGCCATGTGTCTCGAGTATTCATTATTTTGCTCTTTCGGTGGCTTCAAATTTACAGCAGGACAAAATGCGCAGAGTGTGATATCTTCAGTAATTTGTGCGGGTGCAACTGCTGGAATGAAGACACACCATTAAAAATTACAGCAGAGTGTGATATCTTCAGTATTTTGTACTTCTGTAATTTGTGGGTGTATGATTTAGCAGTTGAGCTCATACGGTTGGGGTATGCTTATGTTGATCACCAGGTTTATATTTTTGTTACTGGTCAGTTACATCTCTTGATTTTATCTCAATGAAATCATAAATTCTTGTGTGTGTGGTGTGTATAGACCAGTGAAGAAATAAAGGAGTATAGAGTGAAAAAGATGAATAGCCCTTGGAGAGATAGGTCAATCTCAAAAACATTAGAACTTTTTTATGATATGAAGGAGGGTAAGATTGACGAGGGAAAAGCTACACTTCGTATGAAACAAGACATGCAGAGTGACAATGGTAACATGTATGACCTCATTGCGTATAGGATCAAGGCAAGTTTTCTTTTTAACACTGATATATGTTTCAGTAGATTTAAATCAGCATTAACTGATGCTTCTTTTTGTATGGATTGTCAGTTCACTCCCCATCCACATGCCGGAGACAAGTGGTGTATCTATCCCCGCTATGATTATGCACGTTGCATTTGGATTCTCTTGAAAATATCACACATTCGGTATGATCTCTTTGAATTTGTTTATATTTACTAAAAAATAGTAAGAGTAGGATATGTTCTAAGTTGCAATGTCAGATCATTTTCAATATTGATAAGACCTCTTATTTTTAGGATTTCGGTAGCCAAATTTAATGTGACGTATTTGGTAATTCCTTATTTGTGCTTCCCTCCGTTTGTAGATTTGTACATATGAAAGTACAACCAGATGGCTGATGAGATAGCTTGCAGATGTGTTTATTCTCCAGTTTTATTGCCATGATCAACAAGCGTGTTACAAGGTACAACTTTATTCAACCAAGTTCGATAGTTTCTGTATCTAAATATTTATTAGTATAGGGTGAACCTGCTTATTCTCAAGTTTACGTATTACTCTTTAATAGCATGACCTCGAGGTTAGGGTTTACACGGGTTTAAATTTGATTCTACGAGTTAGTCATTAAGCTCTAATTCTTTTAGTATTATTATTTTGCTACCTTCTACATGTCTTTGGTAGCTCAATGTAACTACTACAATTTAACAACAATTTGATATAATAAGACCAAAATTACTTCTAAGACCTGATAAAACAAAAGCAGGAGTGGAAAGTGGATTGACATGGGTTCAAATATTTAAGCGAAAAAATCGATTCTTGATGGTGATTAGTATACCAGAATGACGCCATGCTCTAAGGGAAATTGGTCAAGCCCGCTAACATTGAGACTTTGGTCTCACCCAACCAATATATGCGTCAGTAGAGCTACAACTATTATGCTCTTTGTCTGAACCTGATATTTTAATGGAGCAGGTTTGATAGGCATGAATTTTGTGATTTTGACCCCAACCTTTGGACTGTTAGCTTGGTATGTATGAATTTGGTTAAATTTAATTATGCAAATACATTTTTTGAATGACCAGTGACGGAGCTAAAAACTTTTAGTAGGGTGGGCCGAAATAAATACACTTGATAAAAATAAATTAACGATTTTAAGAGTTTCAAGATAAGAGATTTTCATTTAAACCGCTCACGACGTTGTCAAAATCATCTAAAAGACAAACATTATCTAATTGTCAAAGCTTATAAACAAAAATAATCAGTTTAAAACTAAAAAATGGTAATGAAAAATAAGTAATTGTTTTACTCTAAAAGTAAGAACATAACCAATATAATGGATGCTTTTTAATATAAAAATAAGCAGGGTTGAATAAAAAACAAGTTAGATGTTGTCCAGCTAACTACGAATTTTCAATCGAATGCCTTCTATACTAATTTGGATGGACAGGTAAGATGGGTCAAAAGTAATTTAGCGAAGTAATTAATAGGCTAAATACATTATAATATACACATACTATATGTATTTGGTAAAAGATTTGGGTTGGCCATGTCTACATTTTACAGGGGCGGGGTAGGATATGCTCACATTTTACCTCCCCATTGGTAAGCGGGATTGGGTATGTTGTTGTTGTTGTTGTTGTTGTATTTGGGTTGGCCATGGCCCATCCCACCTTCAACATGGCTTTGTCCCTGTGAATGACGATATTTATATGAACATCATAATAATTCAATATGTGTTTATTTTTAGTATGATGATGATGATGATTTAATCAAAAGAGTGATTAAACAAATAAGTGTCTGATGTCTATAACTGACTTGTGAACCATCTTTTAACCATGCCGTTATATTACATTTGGTGGCATAATCCAACGTTGATATACATGTCATTCTTTTAGTTTTCATATTTTTTTCTTCCGTTATCTTTAACTCTCTATATGCTTAAAAACTTTGCTTATTGCTTTAGGTCTTCGACTATTATAAGAAATATTGAACATTGTACAGGAGTGTGCAATCACCAAATTAATATGCAAGTGGTTTTCTAAACAAGTAATATGCAAGTCTTGAGCCCCTTGACATTAGTGGTTGTCTATTATGTTATATGTTTTGAACTAAGACCCATTGTTTTTTTTAAAACATTTTGAACAACTATTATATATAGTGGTTGTCTCTTACGAGGTTGCTGATCCTATCTTTAGGTATGCTTTTTAAGCTACACATTTGAGAAAAATAACTCGATATCTTATAAAGAGTCTTTTCATAATTTATTGTACCATTGATCTCCCCTTGGGATTCCTATTCTTTATTGAGTTAGTGGGCTAGATGGTACTAAAAAAAAAAAAAAAAAAAAAAAAAAAAAAAAAGCTTAGTGATACTCGAAACTATAGATGAACAAGCGAGTTAGTTTCAAAATTCAAACTCTATAAACTCTTTTCAACATTTGATATAAGGTTTACCAACACAAATACATTTACTGATGTGTTGATTACCATGCTATGGACAAGCATTTTATTATTACCAAATACCGCCAATCAATCCCAACACAGACGCAACCTTCTAAGATTACCAGGTCAAAGACACGGAAAGCTGGGAGTGGTCAACCTCATCGGTCAAGCTTTAAAGAGGAAATTTGTAAAATATATAACCGTCGTACGCAGGAAGAGTTTGAAAATGAAATGGAGCGAGTGATGCTTTTAAGATGGTTTTTTGGCAAAAGACTTGGTTTATTTGTAAGTTTACCCAAACAATCCCTTATTCCAAACACTGTCTTTTGCATTATATATGCAAGTTTGAAAAAAAACCAAGATTGAGATGATGAGTAACTGTAACCAGACAGTCCTACTACTACATATCTTCTGCACGAAACTAAGAAATGTACTTTTTAAAAAGTATGATCTCATTTCTCATGTTTTTAGAACTTCATCATTTTAGATCAATAGAGATGTGTTATCTGGCGCTTTTTCCTTATTGTAATAGAGACCTTATAATAAAAACATTAGGTGACGCATTCTTTTGTAACAGAAAAAGTAAATATATCAGGTTTCCATCTCCATGAAATGTTCTTCAACTATTGAAAATTTTGGAACATGTGGTGAAGAAATCGAGGGACAAATTGAAGTCAGTTGTTCTTGATAACAAATGAGTTAGGTAACTACGAGGATGTATGCATTCAGAATAGAGTTCGAGCAACTATCATCCGGGCACCATCTTTTAGCCATGCCGTTATATTACTTTTGGTGGCATAATCCAACGTTGATATACATGTCGTTCTTTTAGTTTTCATATATTTTTCTTCTGTTATCTATAACTCTCTATAACTTTTAATTAGTTTTTAGTATATAATTGTTCAACTAAATCCTAAAAATAAAAACCAAAAATCAAAATACTTACCTGCTTTTAGCCGTTTATGGATTATGGTAACATCAATTATATATCTTAACCGTTTCATTTAACTTTTAATTACTTTTTAGTATATATTTGTTCTAATAAATCCTAAAATAAAAACCACAAGTCATACTCGTCCATCCGGACGGGTTTTGACACTATATATATATATATATATATATATATATATATATATATATATATATATATATATATATATATATATATATATATATATATATATATATTCATTCTTTTATGTACCAAACAAAGGAATTGATTCTTTAATCGATTCGACACTCTATTATCTATTTTGCCAAACACTAGAATCTATTCTCTTATATCGCACTCATTTTCTTTCTATGCCTTTCCATTCTCCAATGCATTTCCATTCTTTGTGATTCAGTCGTACCAAACGTCCCCTTAGAGTAACATATGGAATACGCCCATAACCGAATATAGTCTAGCATATGTACGGGCCTTTGGCCTAGGTTTGCTCTCCAAAGAATACTTTGTATTTATATTTTGGTTCACTAATTAATGGCAGTATGTAGATTATACCACTTATGATAGTAATAATAGCCTCTTTTTCATCTATATTTGTTGGCAATGATCAATTTATACATGTGACTAACACGAGACATAGCGTTTTGCACACGCCCCACAAATCACTTCATTTACACAATATAATTGTAACACCTAACATTATTAAAGGTTTGGAACTTTTGGAGGGAGTTGACTGAACATTTGAAGGAGGAGATGTAACGGAGTCAACTTTGTGGGTCAGAAGTAGACTTTCTTTTGTTAGTATTGATATGAAATTTCATGTTAGGTTTAGTTGATACCCCTTTTCCTTTATCGGTAGGAATTGAGAGTTTGTATGGCATTTGGTTGGTTTCATCAGTTATGATTACTTTTGATTTGAAAATTTTCTTGCTGGAAGCAATTTGTAGATCAAGTTTGATTTTGATTCCTGAGTTTGGTTCAACTCCCTGAAGCTTGTTCAGTGGGGGTAAAGGAGTTTTAATGTTTGACTCTGATTCATTCACTTATTCAGAATCAAGATCATTCAATGAAGTTTTGGACTTCAGTGACTTCAGGTTTTGTTAAGTCATGCTCAAGGTATAGGATCCTTCTTGTGTTCCAGTTTGCCATTTTGTCAGGAGGATATCCCCCATCAACCAATCTTTTGAACTATGAGATCCCATTTAATGGTCATACCATTAGATTAATTTGTAAATAATAATTCTTTAGGCTCATTTTTGGATGAACCTTCAGTGAGCATCAACTCCTTATATTTTCAAATTTTGCTTACTAATTTGCTCACTAATGCATTGACTTGCCCTATCTGAAATGTTAAACCAATCTTTAGTGACTGAGTTAACTTCACTAGGTTCCTATCTAAGGGCTTGATTCTCTCTCAGAATCTTATTATTGGCATGCTAAAAAGTTAGAGCAATGATCGTAGATTTTTTAGTTTTAATAACTCATCCTTACAATTGTTCAGTTCTAATGCAAGATTTCTTTATTTTGAGAATAGATTTAGTCTTTGTTCTTCAACATACTTAATGTCTACACATGCGTAAGCAAGAAAAGTTTGTCTATCTTCATTATCATCCATTTTTAGCAAATTATGTATCTTTTTCTATTGTGATGTCAACCCATTCACCAGTTCTTTCTGGCCTGTTCTTTTTCGACAACAACCTTTTCATCATCATACAAGACCATGAGTACATTCTTAGTTACCGGTTTTTCATTTTCAAATGAGATTTCCTCTTCATCCCAATCATAAGATTAAACAACAAGTACTTAGTTTTTGGAATGAGATCATTATGAGGGTTAAGTGGTAGAGCCACATGCACTTAAGAGAGCTAGTTTGGATTTGGATTTCCTCTATCCAGCTCTATAATCCTTCTAAACTCTTAGTTTTAATTAATAATTTGAAAAGGTTAGTGTTGAGATGATAAGTTGGGTTGGAATCTATAGGTGTTTGAGGATGGGCATGATGGTATGTATGTTTTTAAGAAACAATTTGTCATGAAGTGATCGGGATACCACACTTAAAGCATTTCTCTTCACTAGTTCCACTAAATCTGGATGAATTATTTTAAAAGAATCTATTGGAATTAGCTAGTAAGGTTGTTTCCTGGAATTATTCATTAAGATCATTATGTACTCATGATTGCTTCTCACATCTTCTTCATCGGTAGAATCATCGTGAAAGTCCTGAACAACCGAGTTAGAAGGAAATGCAACTTTTATGAGTGAGATGGCTAGGGATTTCTTGTTTCCATTAGCATAAACTTTGGCAATCAAAGTTTCTTCATAATTATATTTTTCATAAAGAGTGGCTAGGTCAAGATCTCTGACATAATTGTAGTTTCTGAGACCTTGTTTGAAATTTAGCCACTTCTTTGGAAGAGTATTGACAAAGCCAACATTTATTTCATGATTTGATAGTTTAACACCATCATTTATAAATTCATTCATGAGAATCTTGTATCTCGTAAAGTCTTAGAGAGACTTTCAACATCAGATGACTTGAAAGTATTGTAGGCAAGTTTAATATCCATGGCCCTGTTTTATTTTACCTCAGAGGGACCATCCTAGTTTAGAATCAAGTTAGTCTACACTTGTCTTGAAGTGGGACATCAAATGACTGGTAGACATGATATGATGATGCTTCTAAGGCGTTGGTCCTGATTGACCACCATTCTCTCATCATTTGACCATTGGGCTTTAGGTTTTGGGATATCTGCAATTTTCTTTAGAACAAGTAGACCTTCATTTAGACTTTTAAAGAGGTAGTGTTCCATTCTAGCAAGATAACATAACATTTTATTTTTTCAATTGGTAAATATTGCGACTTCTAGTTGGGAGCAGCAGAGACATAACCACTGCCTTTTGTTTCTAAAAGTTTCGATACTTCACTAGACATGGTAGGATCTTAATTTTAAAAACTTTTGAGTAGTTTATGAAATAAGTTTTAGAAATCAAACCACTCTAATACCACTTGTTGTGCTCTTTTTAATTGGTGACAAAGAATAACATAAGTTATATAACCAATTTTCATGCTTAGTAAAGTGTTTTTAAAACGTTTAACAAAGATAAAGAACTAAGAAATATTACACAAGTATTTTCAATATTTAAATTCTTATTATAAATGAATTAAAGAATTAACTAAGATTGTTTGCAGAATAATAATATAAGTTGAATGACAATATTTTGAGTATCTCCTCACTTAACTTAAACACAAACCAAAGTTAGTGTTAAGAAAGAACAATGTTAACACTCTACATAGGTTTAGGGACTTAGGGCGTCTACTATGGTGCACCTTCATAGAGGTTTATAAGAATGTCTAGTCATTTTATATCATAAATTCTTAAACTTTTTTTGGTCATAAACCTTTTTTTAACTTTTCCTAAATTCCTTAAAACTTTATAAAACCTTATTAAACACAAAAGCATTAATTTTAGAAGAAGTTCAAGATATTAGACTTTTTCATTTCACTTAAGTATGAAACGCATTTTCACTATGGTTTATAAAATGATAAATCTCTTCATCTTTTCTTAACCTTTTTAGAAGTAAATGCTCTCTTGAATGTTTAACACATTAATTGCAAGAGATAGCATTTATTTTGAAACATTATTTTTTATATGCAAAATACAAGGTGGTGATCGTGGGGGAATAGGGACATGTTTAGCATCTAACTATAAAGTACATTGTTACCTTACTACATCAAATGCTTTTATTCATGGAATGTGTCCAATCATACTTTAAGGAACAATGTTAAAAGCTGTTCACACCTATAAACGAGCTCTTGTACTTTCTTTGATAAGTGTTTCTCTACTTATTTTCCTATCAGATATTTTTCCCAAATATCTAAGTTAAGAATACTCTTGATTGTTGAGGAGATCATGAGGAATCAGTGAGTTATTGTCAGTACTCACTCACTTCATGATCTTCTTTCTAGTTTAAGGACTTCACTTTGTGAGTTCCGCCTTAGGAAGTAGTTATAATTTATTTGATTCTTATGTACTCTGAACATGACTCCATGAATATTTATTTATTCAGTTACTTAATTTACACTTATGATATTATATGTTCAAATCCTAGTTACAGACCATTGGGCTCCGAATGGGTCCAACAGTTTTATCATCACTCCTTAAGTTTGGAGCAAAGATGTTGATCGTGTCTAACTTTTATACGTAGTCAAGATTTGTGAAGATGTGTGCAAGCAACCGCAACTTGGTTATATTTTTCAATATACTCGCCCATGTTGCGGTGATTGAGTCAATCCCGCACATGCAATAACTTATATGTGCTTGGTCTTTGGTACGACATACCCCAATTTTTTAAGGCCCTAGGCGAAAATCCACAATTGAGCTATCAAATATGACTGTTATATAAAAAGTGTCACATTTATATCATACTACAATATAAAGCATGGACCCCTTTGTTAAATGTTGAAATTAAGTATATCAAAATCACTTAAATGCCCTTAAATGTTTTTGAATACAGAAATATATTAAGTCAAAGAATAATCTTGTTAAAAATGGAATGTTATAGAAGTTAAATAATTTTTCAATTTTCATAAATATGCATTTGCCTTTATTGCTAAAACAAAATTTATAATATATCGTTTCTTTTGTGTATTCTGTCATTTATTATTATTATTTTGAAGAAACGCATATATGGTTCGTCAAAATATTATTGTTACGAAAAACATACAGCAAAAAAGTGTTACTCGTCAAGAATTTTAGTTGTTTTTCTAACATTGCCGCCTTACGCGCGCATGTTGTTAGTATGATATGATGCATACTATCTATTTAAATGTGTAACATGCGACACACTTAAGATAATTTCTTACCTATTTTATTTTGAACGGAAATTTTTTTATTAAAAATAGCTAGCAAGAAGCTAGATAAGATTATAATATTTTGGTACAAGCGCATATATGTGTATCTATATGCGCAACTGTATGTGTACAATTTTCCTATCTTGTTTCATGTATGTGTACACGTGTATATACTTATTCCACAAAAGCAGAGGTTGATGAACATTCTCGACCCCGTGCCTTTTGCACCGACCATCATTCACCTCAGCGAATAACTCAAAACTCTCCTTCTAATGTAGGACCAACTAGAGTGAGCACGAGCCAAGACTCGGAATCGAGCTCTTATTCCACAAAGTCTCTCCAGTGCCTGCAGGCTTTGCGGAGGTGGGACTCTATCTCAAGGAAATGCTGGGATGAGACTTAACCCTGGTCGATTGACTCAAAGATGTCTTTCCAACCATTGGACTAACGCTCGAGTGATACTTATTAACGTGACAAACTTTGAGTCCCTTGAAATTCTAGGACTGAAACAGTCGTCCACCTCGCCCGCCCTAAAAACGACCATGACGGGACTTGTTCGATCACTTCAACTCAATATATAAATTAACAAAAACAAAGAATAAAAAAAAGTAAAGTGAAAAAGTCAAGAAAAAAAATGAAAACATAAAATATAAAGTTAAAAGACATTAAAGAGGTAGTAAGACACTATTTCCACATCTTGTTGAAGAGGTTTGAGTCTCTGATGACATCATCTGAATGTAAAATAAAAACTAACCAACTTAATGACCCAAACATCTGACTGCGTCTAAATGATTCAGATTAAGAAGCTTTTAAAAAAGAAACAAAAAATAAGTACGAAGCTGAACAAGGTGTTTCAAAAATTGTATTTGTACAAAAGATCAATGGTTTTTCTACATAAACAAATGTTCTTAGCATAACTGACAATACTATTAGAGTAACATATGGAATAGGCCCATAAACGAATATAGTCTAGCATATGCACGGGCCTTTGGCCCATGTTTTCTCTCCAAAAACTACTTTGTATTTATATTTCGGTTCACTAATAAATGGAAGTATGTAGATTATACCACTTATGATAGTAAAAATAGCCTTTTTTCATCTATATTTGTTGGTAATGATCAATTTATACGAGTGACTAATACGAGACATAACTTTTTGCACACGCCCCACAAATTACTTCATTTACACCATACTTGTAACACCTAACATCATTAAGGGTTTGGAAATTTTGGAGGGAGTGGAATGAACATTTGAAGGAGGAGATGTAATGGAGTAAAATTTGTTTGTTAGAAGTAGAATTTCCTTTATTAGTATTGATAATGAAAATTCATGTTAGGTTCAGTTTACACCTTTTTCTTTATCAGTAGGAATTGAGGATTTGTATGGAATTTGGTTGGTTTCATTAGTTATGATTCCTTTTGATTTAAACAATTTCTCGTGGAAGCAGTTTGTAGGTCAGGTTTGATTTTGATTCCTGAGTTTGGTTCAGCCCCCTGAAGCTTGTTTAATGGGGGGTAAGGGAGTTTTATTGTTTGAGTCTGATTCATCCACTTATTCAAAATCAAGATCATTCAATGAAGTTTTGGGCTTCAGTGACTTTAGGCTTTGATGAGTGTCAAATACTCATCATTTTTGACAAAATAAACTGCAAAATCATCTCGAAACACTCGAAACACATCAAAATGATCAAAATATCACAAATCGGTGTTTTATGTGTTTTAAATGCAAAATATCAAAATCGGATGAAAACATATCAAATTTACAAAAATTGCGCTTTAGTCCCCCAAGTTTCAAAAATTGTCAAAAGCAGCCCCTGAGCACATAATTTCAAAAGTAAAGTCACCAAAGGTCCTTTTAAAATCATAAGTTGTCAAATTTAGTCATTTGGTGAAAAATATAAAAGTTTTGAGAAAATTACAAATGGTCCTTCAAGTTTGAAATTTGGCGAAATGGCCCTTAAAATTGGGAAATGATGATTTGGTCCTGTACTTTTGAAACTTGTCATTAATGGTCCTTGGAACAACTTTGCAAGATTGGCAGATTAGGCCCCTCAGTTTTCAGAAGTTACAAGTTAGGTCCTTATATTTAAAACTCTTTAAAACCAATTTGGACCTCGCTTATTCGACCCCTCAATCACTAAACCCTTTTTGAACCCCCTGGTATTAATAACCCAAGTCAAACAGAGGTTTGACTAACACCACTTGGCGCCAATAGTCTCATCTTCTCAACTGCTACCCCTGTACACTCAACCTTCCCACCCCTCCTCACCTTATCACAATCTGTCCCCCCTCCAAACACTACATCCAAAAATCATTAACTCCTTCATTTTCATCACACTCAACCCACCCTACTGTTAAAACAACCCTTTCCCGCCAATTTTGACATTTTAGCCAAATCTCACAAAAGTCTACCAAAGGTTCTGGAATTTAGTGGGATCCACTCAGAAGGTGAGAGAGAAGCAAGGGAGTATAAAGAGTGAAGAAAGAAGCGGTTGGAGGTGGTAGTTAGTTTTTAAATTTTCTTAATGTCGATTTTTTTTATAAATGTCTTAGTTTAATGAAAAGTATTGTAATTTCGGTTTTATTGTATCTCTTTTAAGTTAAAATAGCATTGTATTGGACTTTTAAGCAATACCCAAGTTTGGTTAAAGTTGTTATTTCGTGTTTCTTGTTTGGATTCTCAAATTCATGCTCTTATGTTTGTCGCTTATAGCTTCTTTCCTCACTTAAACAAGTTTACTTAAGCTATTTTAAGTCTTTTGAAAGCTCAAAGTCGGTTTCAATAAATTTTGCTTCATGGTCAATGTAAGTCAAAGAAATGGTCAAGAATGGTTTTGGTGATGATGTTGGGTGATGCAGTAGGTGATATGGGGTGAGATTAAGCTAGAATAGGTTAGCTTTGATCCTGGTTTAGACTTAGACATCAGTTGTTCATTTGACAGTAAGTATCTCATTTTCATTTCAAGTGAAATTTTGAATTTTGTGGTTATCTGTGTATTTGTGATCACCATTAATGTAAACCTGTTAATATAGTTCTATTATGATCATTTAAACCTGGTTTGATCAAAAATGTTAGCTTAGTAAAAGTTTAGTTCGCTTTTAATCTCTTTATAAAAGTTTTAAGGAGTGTTTGGATTGGGATTTAAACGTGCTAGAGGATAGAGTAATGGGTAGGACTTGTTGTCTCAAGTTTGGTTAACTCAATTGAACTCATTTAAGTCTCCCCCTTGTGCCTTTTTAGCTCAGAAGTCAAAATTCCATTTCATGGAAGCTAGAAGCTGAACTGTTGTTAATTTTACAAATTCAAATCTTGTTTTATGTTCAAAAGACACAGATATATAGTGCAGTAGTCTCATTTCATGTATAAACATCATTCTTAGTTCATAACTGGATCAAATCTCGGTTTAGTCAAACTTCTTATCTGCTTTTAAAAGTCAAACCGTGTTCTAGTGTCGATTTTGCAGAACTTTCAAGATATGCATACTGCTCATTAGAACTAGTTAAGGTCTCAAATTTGGTAATATTGCAAGAGGCTAGGTGGTCTTCAAGACCCTTTAGCTGTTTTTCCTTTAAGCTTGTCTCGATTAGCTTATAAATAAGCTCAAACAGAGGTCCTATTTCGTTACGTGCATCGCCAGTTAATATCCAATTTGGTGAGCTTTGATTTGATCTCTAATTGCTTCATTTCGGTCCTTAATAGCTGCAACTTTGGATATATGATCTTTGCCAGGTTGACTAGAGGACCACCTTTGTTAGATTTCACTTTAGCTTATTGGTTGTCGGTGCTAGTGCTTAAACAATTGGGGTCAGCCACTTTTGCGCTTATTCGTGATTAGCTTAATCTCGGTATATGCTTATTTAGTGGTTAGGAGTAGTTACCTCTGGTTCCTTTAAAGTAGTTTTAGCATCTCTTACCTGTAGAAGTTTGGTAGCCTTTAGAGCTTATTAGCTTATTTTCAAGTCTTATTTAGCATCATTTACATAGCAGCTCCTATTTCTTCCACTTAAGCCCTAGTTTTTATATTTTTCTCTGCTTTAGAATAATATTTTAGCATTTCCCTGTATTTTTCATAATTTTTAGTCACTGTTTAGTATTTTTCTTATTTAAAATCAGTTTTTAATCATTTTTAATTAGTTTAAATTGCAATTAATTAAGAAAAAGTTCAAAAAAATAATTTTTCAATTTTAATAGTTTAAGATAAATATAAAAAGCTTAAAAAAGATTTTTCCTTATTTTTCTCCTTTTATTTGGTATTTTTCATAATTTAAATTAGTTTTAAATAGTTTTAAATTAATAATAAATACATAAAAAGTCAAAAAAATATATTTTCTGTTTTAAAATTAGTTTTATCATATTTTAGATTTTTCTAAGTCTTAATCTTATTTTTCTAGTCTTATTTCATATTTTCTTTTATTTTAGAGTATTTAATAAATAGTTAAAATAGTTTTTAATTAATAATAATTAATTAATTAGTCATAAAAATAATTTTCCTTTTCTATAAATTTTCTTATATCATTAGGTTTGTAAAAATGTATTTTTCATATTTTTAGGATCTTTATTTCTTAGAACTCACGCTTTATTCTCGTACGTTTACGTAATTTTTATTTAAACGTACGTTTTAGGTTTTATAAAATAAACGCTCATCGATCTATAAAAATAGTGATAGCGTTTATTTAATATTTTTATCTTTTAATTTTCTTAATTTGCATTTAAGTCGCTTTCATTTGTAAATCTTTTCTTTAGGTAATTTTCCATCTAATCCTTTCTCGATCGCTATCATTAGTGATCATTCTATCGTCTCGATCTAGTGTTTAACACACCATTGAGTCTCCTTGGGACTTAACGACCCGGAATCCATTGTATTCTCCAGGGACTTCATTGCATTTGTGTTCGGCGGTTTAAGTCCTGTTTAGACTTGACCGCTTTGCAGATCAAAATTTTTTGCCACGGGAGGCTTTAGCGTGTGTTTAGCCTTTTCGGATCCATTCTTGTGCATAACCCATCTTTTGTAAAAAGTTTTTTGTAAAGTTATCAAAAAATCCAAAAGTTCATTAACACTTTTCCTGAAGTGTTAACAACACCAAAAAATATTTTCATTCTTTGTTTTTATCATCATGTTTTTCAAAAATCCAAAAAAATCCATCTTTACCCTCTCACATCTTTTGATTCTACATTTCTTTTACCCTCTATCCATTTGATTCTTTCTATGTCTCATCTTCACCAATTTGGTTGTGAATGGTGTGGGGGACCTCAAAATGGTGGTAATTGCCCCAGTTGTAGCATGGTGGATTCGTGAAACAGTCCATCTATAACCAAGATCCCTATTCCTACCATAACACGATCGATTTATTCCATCGCCTACCACACTGTGAGACTCGGCTAGCTTTCTTGTTGTGAGTACCGTGGTGGTTCTCATTCCGATTCGATTGTCAATTAGGAAACACGCTTGTCTATGAGCGGTGTTCCCGATAACAATTATGACTACAACACATACCACTCACACCACATCGGTTGTCTTGTTGTGAATTTTATGGGGTCCTCATTATGATTACCAATGTCAATCGTGGAATCAAAATTTCTATGAATCGATCCTTGTTATAACACTCCTTGTTTTGACAATTTCCAACCCCACAATTTTTCGTCATTGAACAATTTCCGTCATTGATCAACATCCTCGTGAGAAAAGTATGCTAGAAGAACTTTCCGAAGACCAAACGTCTCAACGAAAAATCTATGCTAGAATTACTTGAAGAAGAGGAACGAGCCGCTAAGATTCAAAGATGTCTTGAAGAAATACGAATCGAGGAACGAGCACTTGCAAGACGTGCCCGATGGCTCGCGACTTACATTGACGATGATGATGATAGTGACGATGATGATGAAAGTTTGTCGGTGAAATCACACCAAGCTCCCATTGACTCTCTCATAATGGGGACGAGCCTCTTAGCACTATTCCGAAATGGAATCGTCTAGTGTTGAGGGCCTTGTTCCAATCCCAGTGAGTCCGAGGGAATTCTTGATAATGAGTGTGATGTGTCTTCCTCTTACAAATGATCTTGTTGAGACTTTCTCGATTTTGACGGTGATTATAGTGATGCCGATTCTTTATATTCTCAAGATATAGAATTTATTGATGCATCACTTCCACACTCGAGATCGTCAACTTAGAAGAGGATGTTGACCATGTTGTTTCCACAACAATTCATACGACTATCACTAATCCCTTATTCGAATTCGATTCGAATTTACTCTAAATTCGATTAATCCAATCTTTGATAGTGATGAGTCCGACACGGAGACTATAATGGACGAGGTGCATATTTATAGCCCACGGCACCGCACATGTCCCACCTCCGTATATTCTTCATGAGGAGTTCGCGGTGAACTCACTCATATCATATCTCCGCCGAGTATGATTGCGTGGATGGCAAAAATCATGATCGGGAGAGAATCTCAATTTGCATAGTTATGACAAATCTTCCCACCCTCCCCACCGAGATGCCTTCCAAACCAAAGAGCTCTACCAAGAAAATCCAAATAAGTGCAACTGCACTTAATCCCGAGAAAGAAGATCTAATCATGATTGTTATCATGATTTTCCTTCTTTTCTTCACCTACTCGGTGACTTCCTCTCTTCTTCACTCCTTTGGGAGTGAGGACACTATCTTTGACCCCGGCATTTTCATATACCATCTGTGAGCCGGGTCTGTGTCTGTCTCTTGATATCTCATCGGTGTGGAACTTTCACGTGCTTCAAATGTTTGTCCAAACATCTTGAATGAAAGTCCGATGGAGATTGTTTCTTCCACTTTGCTTCCCCATGAACCAATGAATTGGGTCGAGTCAAGCTAGCGACTGGAAATCAAAAACAAGAGACGCACCATATGGGTTTTCACCCATATTTCGTCTTCTTACCCCTTTCTACCACCTAAGTGTGGGGTAATGCCCATATGTTAAAAAAAAAAAAAAAAAAAAAAAAAAAACTTTCAAATAATGGCCGTAGTATTTCCCTTTACGTTCTCGTTTCGGCATAATCGCGGTACTTTGAATCTTGAGGGCAATATTCATTTCTAAGTGTGGGGAATTCTCACGAATTTCATATATTATCTACCCGATTCCCGTTTTGGCCAAATTTTTTTGGAGTAAGTGTTTTACACTTTCTCGTTTGGTTATCGATCCGCCATGTCTCAGAAGACTAAAGGATTGGCTAATCCAGAGCAAACGGCTCTTGGTAAAGATATATCAAATCCGTTTACATGGCTTGCAATTTGCCCAAAATTGTATGGTTCTCACCACCATATCCTAAAAAGTGAAGAGTTGGCTAGCCCGCAAGATTATGGCTTGTGGTAAAGGCGATGGAAAATCCATAATTGGTAATCACTCACCAAAGATAATGTTAATAATTTATCTAAGAGTTGGCTAGTCCGTATGGTGCGACACGGTAAAGACAAAATCAAATCCGTTGAAAGTCGGTGGTTTGCTCAAAATCACATGGTTATCGGTGTACCATGGTTCTTACTTGAACTCGAAACATTTGGCTACTCCGAGTAATGGCTTTTGGTAAAGAGTTTAAAATCCATTATGTTTTTCAAATCATTGCTAGGGACTAGCAATATCTCGATGTGGGGATTGATGAGTGTCTAAATACTCATCATTTTGTACAAAATAAATGCAAAATCATCCGAAAACACTCGAAACACATCAAAATGATCAAAATATCACAAATCGTGTTTTATGTGTTTTAAATGCAAAATATCAAAATCGATGAAAAACATATCAAATTTACAAAATTGCGCTTTAGTCCCCAAGTTTCAAAATTGTCAAAAGCAGTCCCTGAGCACATAATTTCAAAAGTAAAGTCACCAAAGGTCCTTTTAAAATCATAAGTTGTCAAATTTAGTCCTTTGGTGAAAAATATAAAAGTTTTGAGAAAATTACAAATGGTCCTTCAAGTTTGAAATTTGGCGAAATGGCCCTGAAAATTGGGAAATGATGATTTGGTCCCTGTACTTTTGAAACTTGTCATTAATGGTCCTTGGAACAACTTTGCAAGATTGGCGATTAGGCCCTCGGTTTCGAAGTTACAAGTTAGGTCCTTATATTTAAAACTCTTTAAAACCATTTGGACCTCGCTATCTCGACCCCCGTCACTAAACCCTTTTGAACCCCCAGTATTATTAACCCAAGTCAAACAGAGGTTTGACTAACACCACTTGGCGCCAATAGTCTCATCTTCTCAACTGCTACCCCAGACACTCAACCTTCCCACCCCTCCTCACCTTATCACAATCCTGTCCCCTCCAAACACTACATCCAAAATCATTAACTCCTTCATTTTCATCACACTCAACCCACCTATCGTTAAAACAACCCTTTCCGCCAATTTTGACATTTTAGCCAAATCACAAAAGTCTACCAAAGGTTCGGAATTTAGTGGGATCCACTCGAAGGTGAGAGAGAAGCAAGGGGAGTATAAAGAGTGAAGAAAGAAGCGGTTGAGGTGGTAGTTAGTTTTTAAATTTTCTTAATGTCGATTTTTTATAAATGTCTTAGTTTAATGAAAAGTATTGTAATTTCAGTTTTATTGTATCTCTTTTAAGTTAAAATAGCATTGTATTGGACTTTTAAGAAGCAATACCCAAGTTTGGTTAAAGTTGTTATTTCTGTGTTTACTGTTTGGATTCTCAAATTCATGCTCTTATGTTTAAGCTGCTTATAGCTTCTTTCCTCACTTAAACAAGTTTACTTAAGCTATTTTAAGTCTTTTTGAAAGCTCAAAAGTCAGTTTCAATAAATTTTGCTTCATGGTCAACAGAAGTCAAAGAAATGGTCAAGAATGGTTTTGGTGATGATGTTGGGTGATGCAGTAGGTGATATGGGGTGAGATTAAGCTAGAATAGGTTAGCTTTGATCCTGGTTTAGACTTAGACATCAGTTGTTCATTTGACAGTAAGTATCTCATTTTCATTTCAAGTGAAATTTTGAATTTTGTGGTTATCTGTGTATTTGTGATCACCATTAATGTAAACCTGTTAATATAGTTCTATTATGATCATTTAAACCTGGTTTGATCAAAAATGTTAGCTTAGTAAAAGTTTAGTTCAGTTTTAATCTCTTTATAAAAGTTTTAAGGAGTGTTTGGATTTGGGATTTAAACTATGCTAGAGGATAGAGTAATGGGTAGGACTTGTTGTCTCAAGTTTGGTTAACTCAATTGAACTCATTTAAGTCTCCCCCTTGTGCCTTTTTAGCTCAGAAGTCAAAATTCCATTTCATGGAAGCTAGAAGCTGAACTGTTGTTAATTTTACAAATTCAAATCTTGTTTTGTGTTCAAAAGACACAGATATATAGTGCAGTAGTCTCATTTCATGTATAAACATCATTCTTAGTTCATAAATCTGGATCAAATCTCGCTTTAGTCAAACTTTATCTGTTTTAAAAGTCAAACCGTGTTCTAGTGTCGATTTTGCGTAACTTTCAAGATATGCATACTGTTCATTAGAACTAGTTAAGGTCTCAAATTTGGTAATATTGCAGTAGGCTAGGTGGTCTTCAAGACCCTTTAGCTGTTTTTCCTTTAAGCTTGTCTGATTAGCTTATAAATAAGCTCAAACAGTAGGTCCTATTTATGTTCTGTGCATCAGCAGTTAATATCCAATTTGGCCAGTTTTGATTTGATCTCTAATTGCTTCATTTCTGGTCCTTAATAGCTGCAACTTTGGATATATGATCTTTGCCAGGTTGACTAGAGGACCACACTGTTAGATTTCACTTTAGCTTATTGGTTGTCGGTGCTAGTCTTAAACAGATGGGTCAGCCACTTTTGTGCTTATTCGACGCTTAGCTTAATCTCGGTATATGCTTATTTAGTGGTTAGGAGTAGTTACCTCTGGTTCCTTTAAAGTAGTTTTAGCATCTCTTACCTCTTGTAGAAGTTTGGTAGCCTTTAGAGCTTATTAGCTTATTTTCTAAGTCTTATTTAGCATCATTTACATAGCAGCTCCTATTTCTTCCATTTAAGCCCTAGTTTTTATATTTTTCTCTGCTTTAGAATAATATTTTAGCATTTCCTGTATTTTCATAATTTTTAGTCACTGTTTAGTATTTTTCTTATTTAAAATCGGTTTTAATCATTTTTAATTAGTTTAAATTGCAATTAATTAAGAAAAGTTCAAAAAATAATTTTTCAATTTTAATAGTTTAAGATAAATATAAAAAGCTTAAAAAGATTTTCCTTATTTTTCTCCTTTTATTTGGTATTTTCATAATTTAAATTAGTTTTAAATAGTTTTAAATTAATAATAAATACATAAAAGTCAAAAAATATATTTTCTGTTTTAAAATTAGTTTTATCATATTTTAGATTTTCTAAGTCTTAATCTTATTTTTCTAGTCTTATTTCATATTTTCTTTTATTTTAGAGTATTTAATAAATAGTTAAAATAGTTTTTAATTAATAATAATTAATTAATTAGTCATAAAAATAATTTTCCTTTTCTATAAATTTTCTTATATCATTAGGTTTGTAAAAATGTATTTTTCATATTTTTAGGATCTTTATTTCTTAGAACTCACGTTTTATTCTGTACGTTTACGTAATTTTTATTTAAACGTACGTTTTAGGTTTTATAAAATAAACGTTCATCGATCTATAAAAATAGTGATAGCGTTTATTTAATATTTTTTATCTTTTTAATTTTCTTAATTTGCATTTAAGTCGCTTTCATTTGTAAATCTTTTCTTTAGGTAATTTTCCATCTAATCCTTTCTGATCGCTATCATTAGTGATCATTCTATCGTCTGATCTAGTGTTTAACACACCATTGAGTCTCCTTGGGACTTAACGACCCGGGAATCCACTGTATTCTCCAGGACTTCATTGCATTTGTGTCTGAGCAGTTTTAAGTCTGTTTAGACTTGACTGTTTTGCGCAGATCAGGCTTTGTTAAGTCATGATCAAGGAATATGATCCGTTTTGTGTTCTAGTTTGGTATTTTGTCAGGAGGATATCTCCCATCAACCCAATCTTTTGAAACAGGAGATCCCATTTAATGGTCATACCCATTAGATTATTTTATAAAGAATAATTCTTTAGGCTAATTGTTGGATGAGACTTCAGTGAGCTTCAACTCCTAATATTTTCAAATTTTGCTTGGTAATTTGCTCAATAATGCATTGAATTGCCCTATCTAAACTGTTAAACCAATCTTTAGTGACTGAGTTGACTTCACTAGGTTCCTATCTAAGGGCTTGATTTTCTATCAGAATCTTTGTATTGGCATGCTAAAAAAGTTAGGCAGTGATCGTAGCTTGTTTAGTTTTAATGACTCATCCTTCCAAGTGTTCAGTTCTAAGGCAAGATTTCCTTATTTTGAGAATGGATTTAATCTTTGTTCTTCAACATACTTAATGTCTACACATGCATAAGCAAGAAAAGTTTGCTTATCTTTATTATCATCCACTTTTAACAAAGTATGTACCTTTTCTATTGTGATGTCAACCCATTCACTAGTTCTGGCATATTCTTTTCTGACAGCAACCTTGTCATCATCAGCTAAGGTAATGAGTACATTCTTAGTTACCAATTTTTCATCTTCAAATGAGCTTTCCTCTTCATCCCAATCATAAGATTCAGCAACAAGTCCTTATTTTTTTTGGAATGAGATGATTTTGATGGTTAAGAGGTAGAGCCTCATGCACTTAAGAGAGCTAGTTTGGCTTTGGCTTTCCTTTATACAATTCTATAATCCTTCTGAACTCTAGGTTTTAATTATTAATTTGAAAAGGTTTGTTTTGAGATGTTAAGTTGGGTTGGAATCTAGAGGTGTTTGAGGATGGGTATGAGGGTAGGGATGTTTTTAAGAAATAGTCTTTCATGAACTGATAAGGGTTACCACTATTATAGCATTTCTCTTCATAAGTTCCACTGAATCTGGATGAATTCTTTTTGAAGAATTTATTAGAATTAGCTAGTAAGGCTCTTTCCTGGAATTCTTCAATAAAACCATTATGTACTCATAATTGCTTCTCACATCTTCTTCATCAGTAGGATCATCGTGAAATTTCTAAACACGCGAGTTAGAGGGAAATGCAGTTGATATGGGTGAGATGGCTAAGGATTTCTGGTTTCTAGTAGCATAAATTTTGGCTATCAAAGTTTCTTCAGAGTTATATTTTTCATAAAGAGTGTCTAGGTCAATATCTCTGACATAATTGTAGTTTTTGAGACCTTGTTTCAAATTTAGCCACTTCTTTGGAAGAGTATTGACAAAGCCAACATTTAGTTCATGATTTGATAGTTTAACAGCATCATTTACAAGTTAATTCATGAGAATCTTGTATCTCATAAAGGTCTTAGAGATACTTTGAACATTAGATGACTTGAAAGTATTGTAGGCAAGTTTAAGATCCATGGCCCCCGTTTCATTTTACCTTAGAGGGACCCTCCAAGTTTAGAATCAAGTTAGTCTACACTTGTCTTAAAGTTGGACAACCAATGACTAGTAGACATGATATGATGATGCTTCTAACGCGTTGGTCCTGATTGACCACCATTCTCTCATCATTTGACCATTGGGCTTTAGGTTTTACGATATCTGCAATTGTCTTTGGGACAAGTGGACCTTCATTTAGATATTTAAAGAGGTAGTGTTGCATTCTAGCAAGATAACATAACATTCTATTTGTTCATATAGTAAATCTTGCAACTTCTAGTTTGAGAGCAGTGGAGACATAACCACTGCCTTTTAGATCTAAATTTTCGATATTGCACTAGACATGGTAGGATCTTTATTTTAAAATGTAGGTTCCCAAATATGTAAACTAACACAATATATCTAGTGAGAGAAAATATCGAGAGAGAAAGTGATGGGAGGATTTATGTGAAACATAATAAGGAAGTGTAATATTGCAAATGAACCAACGAAGGCAAAAATGTACCTTGACATGAATATTTATACTTACATGACTAGGGCAACGCCAATAATGGACTTTCTAGAAAGGTTTTAAGGCCCAAGGGCTTACTACATAAATCTTAAGCTAATTACATACATATAAGCCCATAATTAATTATGACAACCTATTACATAAACTAATGATTGGCACTTTATATTGATTACATGTAATCCCAACAATCTCCCCCTAAGGGTTGGTTATCATGGTCTTCATTTTGTAGGTTGTCTGATGTCTTTTGTTCTTTGACTTTCTTTAGTTGATGACGCCTTTAGTCTTTAACTTTCTTTGTTATTTGTTCTTGTTTTTGTGATCTTATGTTGGTTATTCCTTTACTCCATCAACGTCTTTGTTTCTGATGACTTTTTCTTCCTTTCCGACATGCTCATACATCTTGATAACTTTGAATCTTTAACATTAATCTTTGTCTTTTAACTTTTTAGATTCTTGAACTTTGATGTAGAATCTTTCAAACTTTGCTTTTGTGTAGATTTTTGTTGGTATGAGCATGTGGAAGTAGATGTTGATGATAGTGATAGTGGTAGTGGTCTTTGCTGGAACTCCAGGCCATCATGAGTACCTGCATGAAAAAAGTTAGCTATAAAGTTCCCGATATAAGTGTTCGGATATTTCGTACAAGTACATCCCAGATTGTCACACCCCCAAAATATCGCAGCGGAACGATAGTGTCATTGGGGTATGACGTCATAGCACAAAGTATGGATACAGAAAACGACCTCTATAATGAGACATTTTGAAAAGTTTACCATTCGATAAATAAGTTAAAGTTTACACAACAAGAATTCACAAAGTTTGATAATACATAAAGAGTTTACAAAACATGTCGAATGGTAATTGTTAAAAGCACAAGACTCCAATGTATGCCATGCGACCCAAAAGCTCCATGAAATGCTATCACCTTAAGACCCGAGATAAACATGCTAAAAAGTGTCAACACAAAGGTTGGTGAGTTCATAAGTTTGTAATAAAATGATTTGAAATACTTTGAGAAGTGTTCACACAAAGAAAGGCATTGTAAATCCACTCGGCCCAAGTTCCGCCCATACAAAACTTGCAACCGTGTGTTCACAACCCATTGCCAAAATATAGTATGTCAATCATGTATGCATATATCATAGTAGTTAAAAGTATAAATGTCACCACAAGGGTCTTCCAACAACTCGTGTTGGGATGTTCCTCCAACGCTCACGTTGGGATGTATCCATAAAATGGCCTTCCAACATATAAATGCCGGATGTTCCTCCAACGACTCGCGTTGGTCGTATCCAAATTAATGGCCTTCCAACATATAAATATTGGGATGTTTGTTTAAGTCTAATCACTACACGCACCAAGTCTAGAGTATATGTAATGTTGTTTGGCAAAAGAGTTTAAATGTTTTGATAAATAAGCATGTATCTCGCCCCAAATAGTTTATAGGAATTTAAACAAGTAAAAGCGGGGTATGAACTCACCTGGTGTGATTAATATGCTAACAAAATGATGTGCACGAAAATGAGGCTCGGAAACTATCCGCGACCTAAAATGAATGTTATGACTTGAGTTAAGATATGTTGTTATGCATGCATTTCGTATGTTATTTATACCATTTGCGAGTTTTGAAAAATAATACTTATCGTCGAAAAATACTCTTTTGACGTCTTGACCATTCTTAAATCACTTTATAAGTATTTACGTCAAAATGTCATCCTACAATGGTTTCGTAATGATTTATAGTGAAATTATCACTTTTCGTCGTAAAATAATGTCGTCGGAAATTCCATGAAATTGACAAAAATGGCTTTGAAAGACTAGTCGTAAAATGGTGTGCGTCGATCGTTAGGAAACGAACTCGACAGTTTTAGAAAGTTTGTATCAAAATCTAAAAGTTTCAGTTCAGGAGTTTTCGACATAAAGGTCTCGAACATAAAGATAATAAGGGTTAAAGATGGTGATTTTATCTAATGGTTGTGTAAAAATGAGTTTCGGCCAATTTTGAGCATCCGTAAATAATTTATTACAACTCCGCTATACAAACGGTCGATCGTTTTGAAAAATATGCTCGGTGATCTAGATTTTATTAGAAGACATTTCGTTCCAAAAAGTTCCACATCCACGTTAAAAACAGCCTTAAACATGGTCGTTTTAGTTACCGTAATACTTGTCTCGTAGAAATAATATAGTTTTTCAGAAAATAATAGTTACGGCAATTCTATGAAAACGTGCATATCTTAGTCGTTTCAAACCGCTTTCTCGTATTATATGTCCTTAGCTTCGTATCAAAGTATACTAATATATTTTTGACAAGTCGAAATAATTTGTAAAGCTTAGGACTGCTTTTGACTCGAATAAAGTAAAAATAGGTTCTGAATTTTCGAAAATATATATTTCGTCGTCAAACTTTAAAATTCATAACTTCTTCGTTATAACTCCGTTTTATCCGTTCAAGCGGCCACGGATTCGTTTTAAAGTATATTTTCTAAATATCAAGGCCAAAATTCGTGCCTCACTGTCGGATTTTCCAGAAAATCAAAACAAGGACAGAACACTTTTATACTTATCAAAATAGTTTTCTCGCATCAAACCTATTCTAATCCCTTCAAATCAACTCCAAAGCTAATCTAATCCTACCATACACCTTCTTAGGGTGTCATGGGTTCCTAAACATCATCAAGACCAAAGTATATCAAGGGGATAATTATAGGATGACCTTATATATATAACACTAAAAATCATGTAAAAATGGTATAAACAACACAAGTCTTGCATGTTTGCTCCAAAAATGATGAGATGAGTATGAAATGAATATGTAAGATGAAAAATAGATATGAGATGCTTACAAGTGATATGATGAGGTGATTAGAACAAAGGATTAAACCTAAACACCCTAGGTTTTTATTTCAAAACCTTGATTAAGAGTGTAACTAGATTGTTTAGAACTTGACTTGAGAAATTTTGGTGATCTCCTTCTTATTTACTCATGGTGGCCGGTTTTGATAGAAGCAAAAGAGAGAAGAACTTGACTTATTACACTTTGAAATATTGAGTGTATGTGAAAATGAATGAATATAATTTAATGCACTAGTAGATATTTTGCACCTTCTCAAGACAAGATCCATATTTTAAGGGGGGTTGATGAGTTTGCTAGATTATATAAATATATATACATATATATTTTTAGTAGGTATTGTAAATGTGTAAGTAATTGTAGGTAAAAGAAATATAAGTTAGGGTAACTTGTATACATTTGTGAACTATAGTAGTTTTAGTTAAATTAAATTTTTATGGACCAAAGTAAATTATATTAAGATCATAAGAATTGTAAAAATATATTTCTTGTAAAATTTGAGTGATATAATAATTATCGTGTAGTTTTTAAGAAAAGCGTCGTAATAATATAAATTTAACGATTTATATACCAAATAAATTTAAAACACTAGGTAAACTCAAAATATAGTTTTTATAGACTAAATATAAGTATAAAAGTATATCGGAATAATTTTTGGAAGTATCGGATTAAATGTTCAAATTAATAACTTACGCGATAGCGTTTATTTAATATGAAAATACGTTTAATGTAAAATGCAAAACCATGCATGAACCGTTATGAAATGATGAATATGGAGTATGAGAATGACCGGAAAATGAGAATTGTGACATTCTTCCTCGATAGAAGAATCGGCGTCCTCGCGATTCAATCGATGATACTTAAAATTCTACCCTTAGGTTTCGCGAAATCAAGTGTATGGTCAAAGTGTTTATGTCAAAACTTACGCGTCTAGGTTTCTTATCTAACGAGACTCACCGAATCTGAATAATATGGTGGATCACTTAATGGTCTAGGAAAAGCGTGCTCGCCACGCATTGCGGGCTTCCTCGGTCCCTATATAGAATGCTCGACCTGGGAGGACCGATATTGAGTCTGTGGTTTGGGTTATTCCTTCAATTGCCACACTAGAGGAGCTTGCATCTCGTGGCTTATTCAACTGAGGACAATTATTCCGGTAGTGATTCGGGCTGTTGCACTCGTAGCAAGTCCTTTGGTTATTTCTCATTGGTCTTGCACGCCTCTACATCGCTTGTAAAATGATTCGATTGATTGCATATTGTACATAAGCGGCGTGGCTTGGACTTGGTGATGATAAGCACATTTAGCACATTTGGGATGTGTACCGCATACTCTCTTTGTTCAAGATCGTTGCCACAAAAACTCTTGCCCTTTTGTTGTCTCGCTACCACGTCTATCTCGCTTATTCGACCCACTTGCTTCCTTCCTCTTATCACCGCTCTTCAAAGTACCGTTTAACCATCTCGTGCATCGGGGTTCCCGCCTCGATGATCGCACTTTGTATTGTAGACGGCTCGATTGTTTTCACGGTTCCACGGATTTGGGACAAGACCATATATGTACCTCGAGATTCTCTTGGACTCGTGGGTAACTAGATGAGGAACTAGTCGGCTAACTCATGAAATCGGTCGATGTAGGTCGCGTGACCACCCCTATCATAGAGTGGTGATAAAATTCATCTTCCAATTTTTGCATTTCATTGTCCGGCAAGATTCTTCTTTCAATAACGCCTTAAATTCATCCCATGTCATACCTATAGCCTCTCCGCCTCTAGCCTCAGTAGTGCATGTGTTCCACCATGTTAATGCCTTTCCGATAACAAGCAAAGATACTTCACCCTCGGATGTGTGGCACAATTGTCGATGTCGATCACCGCCTCATCTTCTCTACCCATCGAGTATACGCCAGCACCTCCTATACCATCAAACTCCACGTGTTTGCATGCCGAAAATTCCTTATATGTGCATCCAATTACATTGTTGTTGTTGTTGGCGTTGTTGTTGTTATTCTTGCCGACTACATTGTTGGTGTCGCCGATGCCGTTCCCTGTTCCGTGGTTTCCGAGTTATTCATATGATTCCCAACTTGCGTGACAATAGTGGGAAGCAAGATTTAAGTTGTTGAGCGATGATGGCGGCAAAATCGGGGTTTCCGCCTGATGTTGTTGTCATTGTTACCCATGTCGCTACCGCCTCCTACCTCCACGTCCACTGTCATTCCACCCTTGGTACCGCACCACCTCGGCCAAGATCTGCGTGTTACTCTCTTTGGTGCCATTATCTCGCAAGGAAAGAACCGTTGAATTCCCAATGTCTATATTTAACGCCTCAAACATAATACCACGCCACAAATTGGTTCCTAAGGTGTCCACACCGATCTACGTATCGCGTGGTCGATATGTCCACGTGAGTTGTGACGCATTTATAATTATGTTGGCCACCATAATTATAATTGCTTCATTCCACGTGTGCATACCACCAACATACATGTCTCGCGATTGGTGTTACTTAAGTAGATAGCCGATCTATCATCCGATTCTAAGCGGTGAAGGAGGATTTAGGGTAAGTATCTAGGAAGAGTCGCACTTGGTGTATAGGAAATTCCGTTAGGTGCTAAAGTCACTATGAGGTTTAGTCGCCAAGAATTCCCAAAGTATCCTCAAGAGAACTCCCATCCTCGGGCAAAATCATCAAATCTAACCAGACTTTATAGTAACACTTATTTAGCTCGATCTCGCATCTCATCAAACAAGAACGTCACGAGATCAAGTTAGATAAGTGCTCATTCTCGAGCTCCATATCTTTGATGACCCAACTAGATTTTGGGACTCCCCATTGGTACAAGGAAACTACGCTATCTAATGAGGTGGTTCTGAAGAAATACTTAAGAAAACATATGCGCATCGAAAATTGAGTAAGGCAATAGGAAACGAAAGGATCGGACGTGAGAGCGGTTATAGTCTAGGAACTAAAATGCAACCTAGTTCTCTATAACCAAGTCTCGATACTCAATCATTACACCCCAAAATATCGCAATGAACGATAGTGTCATTGGGGTATGACGTCATAGCACAAAGTATGGATACAGAAAACGACCTCTATAATGAGATGTTTTGAAAAGTTTACCATTCGATAAATAAGTTAAAGTTTACACAACAAGAATTCACAAAGTTTGATAATACATAAAGAGTTTACAAAACATGTCGAATGGTAATTGTTAAAAGCACAAGACTCCAATGTATGCCATGCGACCCAAAAGCTCCATGAAATGCTATCACCTTAAGACCTGAGATAAACATGCTAAAAAGTGTCAACACAAAGGTTGGTGAGTTCATAAGTTTGTAATAAAATGATTTGAAATACTTTGAGAAGTGTTCACACAAAGAATGCATTGTAAATCCACTCGGCCCAAGTTCCGCCCATACAAAACTTGCAACTCAGTGTTCACAACCCATTGCCAAAATATAGTATGTCAATCATGTATGCATATATCATAGTAGTTAAAAGTATAAATGTCACCACAAGGGTCTTCCAACAACTCGTGTTGGGATGTTCCTCCAACGCCACGCTGGGATGTATCCATAAAATGGCCTTCCAACATATAAATGCCGGATGTTCCTCCAACGACTCGCGTTGTCATGTATCCAAATTAATGGCCTTCCAACATATAAATATTGGGATGTTTGTTTAAGTCTAATCACTACACGCACCAAGTCTAGAGTATATGTAATGTTGTTTGGCAAAAGAGTTTAAATGTTTTGATAAATAAGCATGTATCTCGCCCCAAATAGTTTATAGGAATTTAAACAAGTAAAAGCGGGTATGAACTCACCGGTGTGATTAATATGCTAACAAAATGATGTGCACAAAATGAGGCTCGAAACTATCCGCGACCTAAAATGAATGTTATGACTTGAGTTAAGATATGTTGTTATGCATGCATTTCGTATGTTATTTATACCATTTGCGAGTTTTGAAAAATAATACTTATCGTCGAAAATACTCTTTTGACGCCTTGACCATTCTTAAATCACTTTATAAGTATTTACGTCAAAATGTCATCCTACAATGGTTTCGTAATGATTTATAGTGAAATTATCACTTTTCGTCGTAAAATAATGTCGTCGGAAATTCCATGAAATTGACAAAATGGCTTTGAAAGACTAGTCGAAATGGTGTGCGTCGATCGTTAGGAAACGAACTCGACAGCTTTAGAAAGTTTGTATCAAAATCTAAAAGTTTCGGTTCAGAGTTTTCGACATAAAGGTCTCGAACATAAAGATAATAAGGGTTAAAGATGGTGATTTTATCTAATGGTTGTGTAAAATGAGTTTCGCCAATTTTGAGCATCCGTAGAATAATTTCTTACAACTCCGCTATACAAACGGTCGATCGTTTTGAAAAATATGCTCGGTGATCTAGATTTTATTAGAAGACATTTCGTTCCAAAAAGTTCCACATCCACGTTAAAAACAGCCTTAAACATGGTCGTTTTAGTTACCGTAATACTTGTCTCGTAGAAATAATATAGTTTTTCAGAAAATAATAGTTACGGCAATTCTATGAAAACGTGCATATCTTAGTCGTTTCAAATCCGTTTTCTACGTATTATATGTCCTTAGCTTCGTATCAAAGTATACTAATATATTTTTGACAAGTCGAAATAATTTGTAAAGCTTAGGACTGCGTTTTGACTCGAATAAAGTAAAATAGGTTGCTGAATTTTCGAAAAATATATATTTCGTCAAACTTTAAAATTCATAACTTCTTCGTTATAACTCCGTTTTTATCCGTTCAAGCGGCCACGGATTCGTTTTAAAGTATATTTTCTAAATATCAAGGCCAAAAATTCGTGCCTACTGTCGGATTTTCCAGAAAATCAAAACAAGGACAGAACACTTTTTATACTTATCGAAAATAGTTTTTCTCGTACCAAACCTATTCTAATCCCTTCAAATCAACTCCAAAGCTAATCTAATCCTACCATACACCTTCTTAGGGTGTCATGGGTTCCTAAACATCATCAAGACCAAAGTATATCAAGGGGATAATTATAGGATGACCTTATATATATAACACTAAAAATCATGTAAAAATGGTATAAACAACACAAGTCTTGCATGTTTGCTCCAAAAATGATGAGATGAGTATGAAATGAATATGTAAGATGAAAAATAGATATGAGATGCTTACAAGTGATATGATGAGGTGATTAGAACAAAGGATTAAACCTAAACACCCTAGGTTTTTATTTCAAAACCTTGATTAAGAGTGTAACTAGATTGTTTAGAACTTGACTTGAGAAATTTTGGTGATCTCCTTCTTATTTACTCATGGTGGCCGGTTTTGATAGAAGCAAAAGAGAGAAGAACTTGACTTATTACACTTTGAAATATTGAGTGTATGTGAAAATGAATGAATATAATTTAATGCACTAGTAGATATTTTGCACCTTCTCAAGACAAGATCCATATTTTAAGGGGTTGATGAGTTTGCTAGATTATATAAATATATATACATATATATTTTAGTAGGTATTGTAAATGTAAGTAATTGTAGGTAAAAGAAATATAAGTTAGGGTAACTTGTATACATTTGTGAACTATAGTAGTTTTAGTTAAATTAAATTTTATGGACCAAAGTAAATTATATTAAGATCATAAGAATTGTAAAATATATTTCTTGTAAAATTTGAGTGATATAATAATTATCGTAGTTTTTAAGAAAAGCGTCGTAATAATATAAATTTAACGATTTATATACCAAATAAATTTAAAACACTAGGTAAACTCAAAATATAGTTTTTATAGACTAAATATAAGTATAAAAGTATATCGGAATAAGTTTTGGAAGTATCGGATTAAATGTTCAAATTAATAACTTACGCGATAGCGTTTATTTAATATGAAAATACGTTTAATGTAAAATGCAAAACCATGCATGAACCGTTATGAAATGATGAATATGGAGTATGAGAATGACCGGAAAATGAGAATTGTGACACAGATCGCTGGCGCGTTCTTTGACTAATATCAGATTGGATGGTCACTGGTATGTCCCCGTACTCGATATCTTTATACTGTCGTTGTGAGTCACTGGAGTACACCAAGGTATCACTCCATGACTGTAGACCGTTTAGGAACCACCGCGAACACTAAGCGTAACCCACAAGGGATTACCGAAGTGACCTGCTGTCAGGGTTGTTTGATGTTGACCCTAGCAAGAATTTCCATTTAATCATTGAGCATCACATGTGTAAATCGTCTCATAAATGTTGTGGCAGATTGCTAGGATCTGCGTAGGAGTCAAAAATTTACATCTTGTATTCTTATTGTTTGAACATCAAGTGTAGAAATATTAAGTGTTCCTAAGAGATTTTTTGATGAATCTCGTGGCTCTAGACACGATTTGTGCGTTTTGGTTTTAGTAGTCGGAGACTGGAGCGGTGTCTCTTGTTTCAATATCAACACATCTCGGAGTGAGAAGTCGATAGCTTATGCAGGATTCCTTGTGAGAATGAAACAAATCCTTTTGAGAGGACTTGAGTGGCTAGAAGGTTAAGTGTAGTGCATCACTGGGTCCACGACGTCTTTGCCTTCAATACCGGTGTCATCTTAGTGACAACCAGTAGCATATGAATTGAACCCGGTGTCTGCCCTAAGTTAAATTATGGAGGGCTATTTCTTTTCACATTTTTCTCATAACTTTTCTTTTTAATTGTTCAACCCCTTATTTCTCCTTTCTCACATTACTCTTTTTTTCAATCATACCTAAGAACTTTTTAATTCTAACTATTGGTGTTTTCCTTGGGTAGATCCCTCCGGCTCTAGCGGATCATAGGACGTATTTCCTATCCTTAGTCACCTTTTAACACCTTGAGAGTTTTGTATTTTCAGAAATACTCCCCATACACATGTGCTTATATTGTTTTAACCTAAATCTGCACATTGAGGGTATAGTTCGCACTTTTTGAATTGATCAGATCATGATAGACCATTCCCCGCGAGACACGGTTACATTGCTTAGTTAAAGGGATCCATTGTCAGTTTTTAGGTGACAACTAGCTCTAATAACTAACTTGAAGTTGTTAACACTCCTTGGAAAGGAGGTTAGACCAGTCAAAGTTCATGTCTACTAAGAGTTTCTCGAATCGTACATTCTACTTAGCCAAGTCCTTTGCGAGATACGTTTACATCACTGGCTAGGCCAGCTTGAACTTATTACCCGTCCCGGACAAGTCTTTTCGATTACTGACATTTAAACTCGGTTATATTTTTCAATATACTCGCCCATGTTGCGGTGATTGAGTCAATCCCGCACATGCAATAACTTATATGTGCTTTGTCTTTGGTACGACATACCCCAGTTTTTTAGGGCACTGGGTGAAAATCCACAATTGAGCTATCAAATATGAATGTTATATAAAAGGTGTCACAATTATATCATACTACAATATAGAACATGAACCTTTTTGTTAAATGTTGAAATTTAAGTATATCAAAATTACTTAAACGCACTTAAATTTTTTTTGAATACAGAAGTATATCAAATCAAAGAATAATCTTGATAATAATGGAATGTTATAGAAGTTAGATAATTACTCAATTTTCATAAATGTGCATTTGCCTTTATTGGTAAAACAAAATTTTATAATATATCGTTTCTTTTGTGTATTATGTCATTTTTTTATTATTTTGAAGAAACGATAATATGGTTTAAATATTATTGTTACGAAAAACGTACAACTAAAAAGTGTTACTCGCCAAGTAATTTTTTTTAACATCGCCGCCTTGCGCACATATGTTGTTAGTATGTTATGATGCATACTAGCAATTTAAATGTGTAACATGCGACACACTTAAGATAATTTTTCACCTATTTTGTTTAGCAACAAATATTTTATTAAAAATAGCTAGCAAAACGCTAGATAAAATACTTTGGTACAAGCGCATATATGGTGTATCTACATGCGCACATGTATGTGTACAATCTGCCTATCTTTTTTCATGTATGTGTACACGTTTATATATTTATTAACGGGATAAGCTTTGAGGCCTTTAAAATTCTGGGCCCGAAACGGTCGTCCTCCTTGCCCGCCCTAAAAACGGCCATGACAAGACATGTTCAATAACTTCAACCCAATATATGAATTAACAACCATCACCAAAAACATAGTGGTAAGTCACTTGTTTTCTCACAAGAGGTCAATGGTGTTGGAATTATATAACATGACATTCAAAAATAAAACACAGAACATTAAAGCAAGTGCGGAAGCGTATAGGAACATATAATGAATAATTAATTAACTAAAGAATAAAGTATGCGTACCTTACTTGATTCTAGCCGAGCTAGAATCAAATCCACAAACTAGCAATTAGGATGAACCCTAATTAGGGTTTATAAGATTATAAGAATTACCCCTTACCGTTTTGTAATTCAATCCAAGAATAATAACAAAAGTATGTTATTACCACGTTCTTGTACACACGCATCTAAAACAAATTAAAGTAATGCTAGTTTTAATTAAACAAAATAATTATGTTTTGGAAAAGATGATGATCGACACCCATAAGGGTTGTACGATCGGTTTCTAACACAAAAACACACAAACACCTTTTGGTTTTAGGTTATGAGTACAAGAGATGCAAAACACAAGACCCCTAGCCTTGTATATATACTTAGTAAAACTTGGAGAACAAGTTGAGTTGGATATGGGTTGAGTTTCCTTGTGGCCGATCGGATGGAGTATCCCACAAGGTATTCCGAAACCTTCCAAATATTGATTTGCATTCTAGACCTTTCCAATTACATTTAACGACCGTTAGTCCATTACAACTAATTACTTAACGTCCGTTATAATTATTTCATTTAATTAATAAATAAATATAACTATTATATTTAATTATTAACTTTAATTCTCATACGTAAAGTGTGCAATCCGTGGTCTCGAAGTTACATCCTAACACACGTCTATTAATTTATTGTCCATAAAACCAACACTCCCACTGGACATATCTTAATAGAGTGATCACATCGGTTAGCGTCTAGCAACACTTCGATGCCTCTAGTACAACTCGAGCAAGGCTCCGGAAAACCTTTAATGATTTCTCATTATTATTATCCTTTGTTTCTAATACCATGTTAAATAAAGATATGGAATTAAGTCATTCTTTATTCAACCATTCTATTTCTCGTTATTAGTGATTGAGCAAGATTACCAAATCTTCGAACATATTCGGGGAGAACTTTGGGCATGGCCATGCAAACATCTTGTCAACCCTACGAGGGGCCCAAAGAAGATTAAACTCCAAATAACTTTGAAGGAACAAATTTATTTTGACTACGAGAATAACCCATGAACTTTGCAACACTTCAGAAACAACCCTTATGACTATCGCCACGTATAGCGTTAAGTTGCCCACGTAAATGCACTACATTCATGACACTTATCCGTATCTCAAGTCTCGAGGATAACTATTCATAATTTACTTAACAACAATATCCATAAAGTAAATTATGTAGTTGGATAAGTCCTATATTCAATTCATTGAATATCATCCGAAATTGGTATGCATTCTCATCAATATACTTTCAAGTACATTCTACCATATCTCTCGATTTGTCTTAGTTTAATGATACCCCATATCATTAATTGACAATGACGATTTAGAATAAATAAATTTAATCACGGATTAAACATGCAAATATAGGATACAATATATTATAAAATCAAACATACCAAGTATTTGATTTATTATAACAATTGTTTAACATCCCTTATCCAAATACTAAATAGATCAATACATGAAAATTCCAGTTGATAAATTATGCCTCAAGTAATGACAATCATACTTGTTGACAAGGCATAAATCAACCAACTTGATCTATCGTAATTTTGAGAATACTTATTTCAAGAATTCAATTAATGAAGTCCTTGTATGTGTGCATTCAACAATCCACATAATAATTTATAAAGTGTGTAACATCCTATATCACCAATTTATGACAATTTAAACTTTCAAATATTTTAAAGTTTAAAGTATTATTATTCTTTTAATGTATAATGCAACCGTGTTTCGATTAGCAGCACTAGTTCACATGGCTATTAACAAGGATGAAATCCTACCACGACTAGTATTGAGTGTCATCTCAATCAAACCAGCATCATTGTATACAAATAACAATATGCTCATTAAAACTCCGTAAAATTTAATATCTTATTGTGTAATGTTTGATGTCTTCCAAACTTTCAAGTTTGAAGCTGATGACAATTTACAACTTTTGACATATTGTTCATCCATAGAATCTATGAGCAATTTCAGGCTGAGGATGTAATTCTATTAGAATATTCATTACACAAGTTATCTAATAACTTTTAGTTAGATATCAATGTTGTCACATCACTTCTTATTCAAGAATGATACAACAATTTTAACACACAACATGATGTACATGATGAATCTACAGTTCAAACTTAGATTTCATTCATGTTCTATCTTGTCAAAAGATATTTTACTGCACATGTTTATTAATAATAAACATATATTCCAATGTTGTATGTTTTAATTCTTAAATCTTACAAGTGAAGTATTATTCCAAACTAAGACTTAACATTTTGTTTACAAGGAATGTTACTTCCTATATGTTATACAACATATAAGATTTAAAACCTTAACATAATACTCCTACTAGCTTTTAGGAATACTTAAAATTTATCTTATTTCAATTATAAATCGAAACTAGAATTTAATAATTAAACATAAGAATAATTTCATAGATGCATGCATTTATCCATTCATGAATTATTGCACTCGTCCACTACCAAAGATTATATGAATTAAAACCTTTCAATTACTTACCGTCCTCGCTCAAGTAATTTTTCAAGAAAGAGTTTTGATATTTCATTGTCATATTTCATATTAATGAAAACAAGTATGACCATTATTATCTTTATATATTTAATGTGTCTAGAAAAGAAAATTCAATCACAATTAATTGCTTAAGTATGATTAATAATCTTGTCATAAGACATGCATTAAATATGTGTACAATATTGACCATATGATTTCTACATAGAAATTCAAACCACTAGGGTTTTTCATCTCTTTGAAGAAACTCATTTACATTCTCTAGTCTAACTATTAAGATAAACCAAATTTCCAAAATTGATTATCTTTATGGACAGCATCTTTAACATTCATAGTATGAGTAATTTACCCAATTCAATATTTGGTAATACATCATAAAGATTATCAGTTTACTATAATCCCAGTAACTCATATTTCTTCTCAAGATATAAATCAAATATCCGAGATATCCTTGCGATCTATGAATGATAATTCCATCATCTTGAGGTCTATCATTTACATGTCTAACCTCATCATGATATTTACTAGTGTGTTTTAGAAGATTGTGTATCTTGTAATTTTATCTTTCAAGATAAAAAAAACTCCCACTTGCCTTTTGTAATATATAAACTATCTATATATACTTAGCAATTAGAGCAAAACTACATTGTTCTCTTTTGGGACATTACAAATACACATTGATAATTTCTGACTTTACGTTGTTAATAACCTATTCATAAGTAGTTTAACAAATTCAGAATTTTCAATTTTAAAACTTAATGTGATTCATCACATTCCATAATGAAATGGTGTTTTATCAATCTTCTAGGTTGGAGTCATATTGAGTATATTCAATCCATACTCAATTTTCTAACCTTGTTACTTTTTAAGAAAGAAGTTATGATTATCTTGAATCAAATAAATCAAATAAAGTTTGATTCTCCTAACTGAACATACCATCAACTTGTGGTATTCATTAGAATTAATATTGTAAGACAATCTAACAATATATATGATAAACATATTCCTTTTGGCTTACCTATTTACCAACTAAGTCAACTTAATGGTATAATAGATTTTCCAAGCCAATTTCATGCTTTATAACACAAGTACTTTTTAACCAAGTCACTTCATATCCATGTCTTAACAAGAAACATAAACTGTTATAATCCGATTATACGTTATAAATCATTGATCACCTCAATGACTTCTTGTATATGTCTTAATTACAAAACATAACAAGTTAACGTCTTACTTTATTATAAGTCTTAAAAGACTTTATGTTTATGTATTTACAATGAATCATAATTATGAACACAACTCTTGGTTTCAATAGTAATTTCAAGTTATTTTATTTTACTTCACAATAATGTAGGACTACATTATTTTTCATTTATGTCATTCAAAAATACATAAATAAACAAATTGAAGTAGTATTAGATTGATTTATTTATGTCATTCTAGTAATACATAAATATTTAATTTGAAGTAGTCTTATATATCATTTTGACACATGTTCTAAATACTTGTCTAATTTAGAAACAACAAATATGTCCATGCAAGGTCTGACTTCACATAGAGATTTACTTTGTTGTTGCAATCTCGCCAAGTTCTGACATGACGTAAATTGTAACACCAAGTGTTTCTTGAATTAGATATGTACAAGTCATATTAGAACGTTAGTCTCTTACGTTGCAGTCAAGAGAATCCTTTAAATCATATACCTATATGTTGTACCTTGCACACAATATAGATTTCTCCCACTTGTGCATGGAACAACATCATGTAGCAGATAAACAACACGACATATGTTTGTTTATGTGACTAATATGATTGTGTCATTGATATTAGCATAACTAGTAGATGTAGAACCACTTCATTGTCTAATAAGGAAACGTACATGACCATCCTTGAAAACATAAGTGTCTACATGTGGAAAATAATTATCTTAAGACATTCTAGAGATAATCTGGGTTACTACCAATATGACAAAGCTTGTAACTCCCACTGAATTAAAGATCATTATATTTACTTCCCTACACCTTTGAAAAAGTCCATACATAACAATTACTCATGTACTTAAAGAGTGCATTCTACTATGTAGATGATGAACTATCCATCAATGCTATTAACTTGAAAAAATTGGGCATGCAATTTCTTTCTTAATAGTTCTACTATTTCAACAATTGTAAGTAGTACTTTTAAATGGTTAAAACAAAACAACTAGATAAAACATGCTAGTTTGTCTTTTACCAATTATACAGTAATTAGTCTAGCTTCTAATTTAATAACTCACAAAATATGCAATTTTCTTAACTATTAAAATTTGCTTACGAGTTACGTATTTAGAATTTAGACAATTCTAATTGTCCTATCATACCTTTCTTCATTCATGAAAAGGAATAGGATTGAATCTCACTCTTTCTTATGAAAAGAGGACTAGGTTTATTCTTTTAGCAAAGTTGACTCTACCAAAAACCTTACGGTGTAGATCAATTTATCAATACAGAATAACCTACGTTTACGGTTTAATGTTGCATTAATACATTTAAAGAATTAGCAAAATTCAATTTTAGTATTTTCGATAATTAAACTTTTCAAGAAAATAAAATACCCAAGGTAATATTCATATAACCATAGAATTTTTCGAAAACTAGGATCCAAATTATCGTAGTTCCATTACATCGCTTGATCCGCTAGTAACGAAAGCACATAATAGGGTAATCTGTCGAACAATAATTGGCAAACAATTTCCAATTCCTAGATCATTATGGGATTTATATTTTCCAAAGCTATTGCAAATATAAACATGTTTCATCCCATCTTATGCCATTGAGTCCGTGTCTCACTTCCTACTCAACTTAAGTGTCTAACTTAAAGAATCGCAAATATGTCCATGTAAAGTCGACTTTACATAGAGATTTACTCTCCATCACAATCTAGCCAAATCTTGTCATGACGTAAATTGCAACTTCAAGTGTTCCTTTTAATTAGATGGCATATAACTTAATTTAAAAGGTACTAGTTTTGATTTTATGTGGTCAAATCAAATATGTACAAAGATGTCATGCATTCATCTTGTAGCATAATTTTAATAAAAACTTTTATTACCAATTCATAAAGATCAAATTATCAAAGTTTTGATTGAGGTATTGGGTTCACCAATCAAGGAATTTAGTGTTAATTATCATCTATTATACCGTACTTTTGCATAAGTGTAAACACTTAGTGTTTCGGGTAATTATCACCGAAGTGGCGCATGGAATTAAAACTAATTCGCCCTTAAGATGAGTTTGTACATTTATGGCTTACTTAGTAGCTCCACTCGAACCGACAGGGGGCGAGGATCGTAAGCGCAAAAGCATAACCTTAGGCATCCTTTCGGTGTCGTATGCGCACTTCTTTAATAACCCCTTTATAGTTTGTTCTAATGGGTGAGCCGTTCAACCATAGTACCAAAATCATCAATCAATTAAACTATTGAAAACTTAACTCTTCCAAAACAAATCAAATTTCACCATTGTTTAGTCCGTATTATTTTCTATTCAAAATTACCCTTTGCTTAAAAGCGTAAGTACATAATAAACAAACAAGTAATACCAATAAAAATAAACTACTAAAAACAATGCACATAATAAACAATTTATACGTGTAAACAAGTAGCCACATGCAACTTATTCGATAAAACCCTATTAATAATCAATGTCTAGATTAAATTAATGTATATATTAATTTAGGCTTTCACTCTCCCAATTGAAAGTGAGCCACATACATCGATTTAATCGATTAAGTAAACCCATAATTAATGATATACCAAATTGCACATAATTAATTCATTAATGTATATAATTGGAGTCTTCCCAATTCAAGATTTATAAGTAAATAAACATGTGATAAAAATATCTTAACAATTAAACAATATCCAGCAACTATCCATGACAAACATGCATGTATTATCATGGATATAACATAACAATTATTCAATGAGTCACAAGATCGCATACAATTCCATGTCACATAACACTTTATTCATGAGTTTATCACATAACAAATATATTAAATCTAGGTTTCGATATAGATAACATAACAATTAATATAAACCCTAAAAAAAATAACGAAATCGACTAAAAAATTTCAGGGTTTCCACCCAAAAAAAATTTCGATCCATAAAAGATTTTTAAAACCAAATTAGGGCAAAAGCCCTAACCCTAAAATTAGGGTTTATATAATCATAACCAAAACCCTAGAATAAATCATATCAAACACAATACAATATCCGTTTTTCGTGTTTAGTAATTAATTACTCATTAAAACCAAGCTCGTGATGCCACCGTTGGAATTATATAACATGACATTCAAAATAAAACACGAACATCAAAGCAAGTGCGGGCGTATAGGAACATATAATGAATAATTAATTAACTAAAGAATAAAGTATCGATTTTACTTGATTCTAGCCGAGCTAGAATCAAATCCACAAACAACAATTAGGATGAACCCTAATTAGGGTTTATAGGATTATAAGAATTACCCTCACTGCTTTGTAATTCAATCCAAGAATCACGTTCTTGTACACACGCACTAAAACAAATTAAAGTAATGCTAGTTTTAATTAAACAAAATAATTATGTTTTGAAAGATGATGATCGACACCCATAAGGGTTGTACGATCGGTTTCTAACACAAAAACACACAAACACACAAACACCTTTTGGTTTTAGGTTATGAGTACAAGAGATGCAAACACAAGACCCTAGCCTTGTATATACTTAGCAAAACTTGGAGAACAAGTTGAGTTGGATATGGGTTGGGTTTCCTTGTGGCCGATCGGATGGAGTATCCCACAAGGTATTCAAACCTTCCAAATATTGATTTGCATTCTAGACCTTTCCAATTACATTTAACGATCGTTAGTCCATTACAACTAATTACTTAACGTCCGTTATAATTATTTCATTTAATTAATAAATAAATATAACTATTATATTTAATTATTAACATTAATTCTCATACGTAAAGTGTGCAATCCCGTGGTCTCGAGTTCGATCCTAAGATACGTCTATTAATTTATTGTCCATAAAACCAACAAATGGTTCAAGGAAGCGTCGGTAACGGTCACAGGAATAGCTCGGTTAAGTCGTGTAAATCTGAGTTCAAAATTCGTCCTCTCTCGATAACCTAGAAAAAGAAAACCTCGTCCGTTTTTTAATATACACACGAACATATCTGTTTCCAAAAATATTTAAACATAAGTGATTTGTTAATGGGATCCTAACAGGTTATATATATGCTTTTACCTCAACATCCAACAAGTTATACACTTTTATTACTTAATTTGACTGGCCTCGTGCACAATGTGGCCAGTTATAATATTAGAGCCTCGTTGGCATGGAGCTAATTAAATATAAATTTGATGCTTTACTTAGACGTGTCATAAGCACTTTTACTTTCACATAGCGTCTGCTATTGGTCCTAAGGGTGGTGGCAACGGGCACGGGCTGAGGAGCGGGCTTGGCCAGCCCGAGCGGCTACACCGCCGCAACCATTGAGGGCTCGAGCGGGTTGAGCATGCAGCGGGGAAGAAGGCCGATTCGGGGTAAGGAAAAAAGAGCCGTTGAACGGCTAGAAATAATGCACGGGTTAAAGAAAATGGTGAGGGGTAGGGATACATGGTTGCCACTAAAAATCTATGGTGAGGGGTGGTGTGAGGATGAGATGAGTTGGAAGAATATTATTGGTGGATAGTGAGGGATGGTGAAAGATGGGGAATGAGGGTTGCCACCACCCTAAGCATCTAACTGTTTGCACATTGTACCTAAAAATACAAGATTTATGAAATACTAGACGCCTTATGTTAGCTAAGAGTCTAAGATATTTCGTCAAAGGAATACCAAGAGAACCAAAAAACTGGAGTTCTAAAATGGAAACACAAACTTGTAAAAATAGAAATTGATCAACTTTAGTGAACTTTGTAATTTTGTATGGATAATGGTCTAGTGGATGCTCTAATAGCTTACTACATATGGATGCTTGTCGTTATTAGAATGTAAGATAAAAAAAACATTAGTATAAACATATGCCTAGGTATTAAGTTATTTTTATCCCGGTAGAGAACCTCCAAATGTTACTTCAACTTCAACGTTCTAGCAACAAAGTTTTCCTTGACTAAATGCATTGTTAAGGAACTAGTACGTAAACCATTTACAAGTTTTCAAGTTGAAAGGACCAAACAAAGAAAATCATAATACTTAGGTAGTTAATCATGCCGAATACGGATTATAATATTAATCTATACTTTTTTATCACCTATTTCAAGTGCTTTTTTATATATATGCCTTCCTCGTGGTCTCTGTAAGTCTATAACTCACACACCCTAAATCACTAATACACACAAACGCATAAACAGAAAAATGGGAGTAATAATCATCGATGGAGCAACGGTTCGGTCCTTCGTGAACGATGACGTTCACTTCAAAATAAGCGTGGAGGAGCAATTTGTGTCCTTAGACACAAACAAAGATGGGGTACTATCAAAATCCGAGATGAGAAAAGCCTTCGAGACCATGCGGTTTCTAGAGTCTGATTATGGTGTCGATAAGGCAACATCTCCAGAGGAGATAGCTGCGATTTTTGATTCCATTTTTCGTAGTTTTGATGAAGACAAAAATGGTACTATTGATATAAACGAGTTTAGCTCCGAGGTTAAGAAGATCATGCTTGCTATTGCTGATGGGCTCGGATCGTCACCTATCCAAATGGTGGTAGATGATGATGATCAAAGTTTACTCAAGAAGGCTGCTGATCTTGAGGCTGCTAGACTTGCTAAGAGTGCTTGATAATTGATTATGTTTGTTGTATTTTTATGAATTAATTGTACGTTTGTTTATCTTGATATTTGAGTTGATCATGTGTTTATTTTGGGAGTTTGTAACATGTTATTCTCGTAGATCGTGAATTCAGATTTAATATGTTTCAATCGATGCTGAAAAAAAATATTGAAGGTGTAATCTTCCTTGATTATTATTAAGTCAACATCACCAATACATATGATACAAGATAGTATTTTAGAGAAATAACAATGGGCAAGGCCTATTTACAATGATAACACAATCGGGTCTAAGATATACAATAACATACAAAGTGACGTCTAATACTCCCTCACAGTTGGAGTGAGAGGAGGTCGGACACTCAAACTGAATCAAAACTCTTCAAACAAGGTCGAAGGAAGACCCTTTGGTGAAGATATCGATGTACTGATAACAAGAGGGTACATGTAGAGCTCGAGCCTGACCAGTGGTAACCATGTCACGGACAAAATGGATGTTAATCTCAATGTGTTTTGTCCGCTGGTATTGAACATGGTTTGTAAACAGATAGATAGCACTGACATTATCACAGTACACAGGGGTTGCAGTGGATAAAAGAGAATGTAGCTCACAAAGAAGGTTACGAAGCCATGCAATCTCAGCCACAACATTGCAACACCCCGGTGCTCAGCTTCGACACTAAAATGAGAGAGGATGTGTTGACGCTTGGAAGACCAAGAGAGTAAATTATCACCTAGAAAAACACAGTAACCTAATGTGGACCGTCGTGAAGTGGGGCAACCTGCCCAATCTGCATCTGTATAACCAACAAGAGAGGTGGTAGTAGATGAATATAAGTGAAGACCAAAATCCAAAGTTCTCTGAACATATTGGAAGATACGTTTGGGGGTAGCTAAATGTGGCTTGCGGGGATAGTGCATGTAAAGACAAATTTACTGCACTGCATAAGACAAATTCGGTCGTGTAAATGTGAGATACTGAAGACCACCTGCAAGACTGCGATATAAGGTACGATCCAGAATTGGAAATCTTCGGGACCCAGTTTGGACTCTGTATCAACTGGTGTCCAAGAAGGGTTGCAGTTGGCCATGTGTGCATGCTCAAGAAGCTGAATAACATACTTACGTTGTGATAGAAACAATCATGTAGAATGGCGAGTAACAGATATACCAAAAAAATAATTAAGTGATCCGAGATCAGTCATGTCAAACTCATTGTGTAAAGAAGAAATGATCTGCTGAAATAAAGCATTAGCAGAAGTTGTAAGAATAATACCATCCACATAGATAAATAAATAAGCAACGTGAGAACCCTATCTGAGAATAAATAATGAAGAATCACATCGACTGCGTTAAAACCCGACGCGTGTGGCATAACCTGCAAACTTCTGAAAGCAAGCAGTAGGTGCTTGCTTCGGTCCATATAGAGATTTCTGCGAAAGACAAACATGATGAGGGTACAGTGAATCCAAAAGTCCCGGCAGCTGATGCATATAGAGAGTCTTAGATAAATCACCATTAAGAAAGTGCATTCTTAACGTCAAGATGATGAATAGGCCACTTGCGAGACACCGCAAGACTAAGGACAGTGCGGACGGTAGCCGGTTTGAAAACTGGACTAAAAGTCTCGTCACAATCAATACCAAGTTGCTGACTTCTGTCATTAGCAACCAAACGAGTCTTATAGCGGCTTAAAGTCCCGTCAACATGAAACTCATGATTAAATAACCACATAAAGCGAACCATATTAACACTAAGAGGCCTTGGTACAAGAATTCAAGATGAATAGCATACTTCCGCTCTGCTACGATATTGAAAGTGTAATCTTCCTTGATTATTATTAAGTCAACATCACCAACATATATGCAAAAAAGAATTCAAGAAAAAAAAACAATGGGCTAATTACAATGATAACATAATCGGGACTAATAATAACATACAAAGTGACGTCTAACAAAAATACATATAAAAGCTGTATGATTCTATTGTTTAAAACTAGAAAATGAACCAATCAATACCAATGTAAAAGGTATGATGAAATTTTACTATTAACATGCAATGGCTTAAGTGTGGGGTATTTTGTTTTGTGTTTAAACACATATCTTTTTTAATACTGGAAATCACGTCAAATCGGACTAATAACCATTAAATACGTTAAGGTATATTGCAAATATGTTGGATATGTATTATTATGTCTTGCAGGTACAAGGGTTTGAAAACAAAGCAAAAACGATGATTTTTGGATGAATTTCAACGACATTTTTGCGTTTTTCAAAATTCAGGCGAAGTCAAAAAAAATTCCCAATCACTCCATTAGAAAGAGCAAGAAAAAATGAGTCTGACTGTATTTTTATTTAAATTTTAGCAGTCCAAATTGGCCCCTAATTTAGCAGATCAAATCTGCCATTGACCCTTTGTATTAAAATGAACTGGAAGCACTCCTTCCCTTCACACGAGCAGCCCGAGTTCGACCCTAGCGGGAGCCAAAACGGGTATTATTAACCATTGACACGTGTCACCACCTGAGTGGTGCCACGTGGCAACCCGACCTGATCCAGACACGTTGACCCGCCACATGTCACCTGCCACGTCACTGGCGGCTGGCCAATCAGATGTTGCCACGTGGCGGCGACGCTAACGTTAAATTGCAGGTACAGGTACAGGTGGCAGTGACGTGGTGGCGGTTGGCCAATAGTAGTGTGACATGTGGCACTAGACGCGTAAGTACGAGGTTCCAGATGGTGCAGTGGTGGCTGCAGTACGAGGTTGCAAGGAATGTTCTAGCAGGCGCCTATCGAATTTCAAGGCGACACGTGTCCATTGTTAGGGCTAGTAACAATTGTGCTTTGGGAAATTACGATTATACCCCTGATGCAATTTGGGCTATAAAAGGACTCATTTGCTGCTTGTAGTTCCGGACTCCCACACATAGAAAATTACACACACATAGTAGGATAGATTAGTTTTAGTGCTTCTTTTAGCTTATTTTGTTAGTGCTTATTGTTAACTTATTTTGAACTTATTGTAAACAACTTTTTATGCTTAGTGAAGATCTTATTTCCAACTTAGCTTAATATTTTGCTTATTTCTTCTATTTTTCTTTTTCTTTTCTTATATAATCAGTCTAATAAGCGTTAGCTTATTTTGGCTTATTTAGATCTAGCTTATTTAATAAGCACTTTTCTTACTATTTTTTTTATTCAAAACCCTTTTATTTAGTTAGATCTACTTATTTTTCTACAACTTATTTGATAAAAAATCAAAAAGATTTAATCTTTCTTTGTTTATTCTTTTATAATAAGCTATTCTATAACTTATTCCTTTAGATCTCATTCTTAAAGTATATCTAATTCGCGTCTATTCTTTAGAGTAGACACTTTAGTCTTGGGTGGATTTAGATCTATGTTTTTTTAGCTTAAAAAGCTTTAATCTTTAGCTTATTTTTAGCTTATTGTCAATTTAGTGTATTTAATCTTTATTTTAGCTTTAAATTTCAAAGATTTTAGCTTTTCATCTCCAAAATACTTAGGGTATGTTTGTAAAAATAGATTGTCTTTGGTCTTTGGTGTTGTTCGATCTTTGGTCTTTGTTCGTTATTCTTTGAAAAGATTATAAAAGAGATTATTTTATAAGCTACATGAAGTAACCTTTATTTTCGAGATTATGAGATTATTTTTTTATAATCTCTTATAAGTTATGTTGCCAAACAAGAATTATTTTTGAAGTAGCTTATTTTTTGAAAAAATAAGCATAATCTCTTCATAATCTTGTGTGCCAAACATAGCCTTAATATTTTGGATTTAAGCTACTAGCTTATAGCTTATTCAATAGCTTATTTGTACTAACCACTATAAAGTTTTGATTTTTCTATGTTCCATTCATCTATTCTAAAGTGATGAGCTTAAAGGTCTTATAAGCTAGCTTATTTTCTTAAAGTTTATAACTTTAATAGATTTTATTAAGCTACTTAGTTAATAAGGTTCACAACTTTATTAATTATTTGGTAAAATAAAAGCTACTAAATAAATAATCTTTAGATTTTTGTCTTAGTTTATGAGATCGGGTAGTAATTAGTCTCATTTCATCGGATGAGGTTCTAATCTTTTACCTTTCTCATTTAACTTAAATATTTAGTGTAAAAATGCTTATTATTGTTGAGATTATTATTGTGAGAATAGTAGTTATGAGTATTGAGTAGATTTTTATATGTTTCTTAAGTGATTAGTGATTTGGATTTGAGTGTAAAAAAACTTAGAAATTGTTGATTGATAATCTACAGTTATGACTAGTTTGATCTCGGAATGTAACAACATAACCACAAACTATGGAATACATTGAAATATATCACCAATAATACATAAACTACTTAACATATTATTTTTCTACAAATTAATGACTAAGAAAATAAAACAAGATCTACAAGTGAAGGACAATCAACTCCATATTCAAAATCACAAGATTTGCAGCAACAACAACAACAATAAAAACATAAAAGTGAACCATTAGATATAAAAATATATCTAAAAATATCAAGTAATTATATCTACAACATAATAAACAAACCTTAAAAATGCAAAAATAAATCCTTAGATCTACAACGAGACTTAGGTCACAGTCTCGTCGAGTTAACTCGATGACGATAGCGTGGGCTTTTTCTGATGTGTATGTGTGTGTTTTTATTTGTGAGAAGAGAAAGTGTGTGTGCTTTTGTTTTGGTGTTTGTGGTTTTTTAGATCGGAGATGAGAGTAAACCACTAATAAGTGTCATGTTTGGTTAAGTTATTGTGGGTGCTTTTTTAGAGCGGTTGATAAACCACCGTCTCAAAAAACAATATTTAACACAAAAAAACAATTTTATATATTAATTATATACAAACCGTTATAAATGATAATTATTTACAACGGTTTATTATGAACCGTATTATATAATGGCTTTTTTGTTATTTACAGCGGTAATATAATACAATCGTTTTAAATTCTCCGTTGTAAAATACAGCTTGTGTACTAGTGTTGGGTTGACTTTTGGTTACATCAAACGGGCAAAAGCCGTTTGGAAAATTAATCATCAAAATCAAGTAATTTTTACAAAGATAAAGAATTGTTTTCAAAATAAACCTACGTTGTGAGAAAATAATTTTTAAACGGGTATCGAAGATTATTAATTAATAATTTCCGGATTATTTTTAGATATAATTAGTTGATTGTTTTAACAGGAAAAAGTCGTGGGAATAATTAATTATTTAAATCTATTGATTATTACCAAGAAAAAAAAGAATTGTTTTCAATATAAGCCAACGTTGTGAGAAAATAATTTTATTTTGACGTGTATCAATTCAGCGGGCTTAATAGATTATTCACACTTAATTACCTTTTCACCTCACTTGACGAGCATATCTTTTATTATCATATTCTTAGCTTAATTTCTATTCGACATTCGTTGTAGTCCAATTTTAATTAGTTAAAATATTTCCTATTAGCTAAAATAATTTTAAAATTTTCTAAAAAAAACCCAAACAAAAAATATTTGATAATCAAGCATAAACAAAAGACACAAACGTAAATTTCAATTCATATCTTACCGTGGATTACGACTCCGGAAGATTGATTATCGTTTGTCCTCAAGTGATTATTAAATCTAACGGGAAAACTTAAAATATTAAAACCGCTATATTACACTGGTTCGTTTGTATTAAAGCAGTTTTAATATCTGAAGTTTTTCCGTCATATGCAAGAATCACTTAAGGACAAATGATAATTAATCTTCCGGAGTAGTAATCCTCGGCGAGATATGAATTGGAATTTATGTTTGTGTCTTTTGTTTTATGCTTGATTATCAAATATTTTTTGGTTTGGATTTTATTTTTTTAGAAAACTTTAAAAACAATTTTAACTAATTTAAAAGTAGAATTAACTAATAACGTTAAAAACAAGCTAAGAATATGATAATAAAATATATGCTTCTCAAATGAGGTGAATACGTAATTAAGTATGAATAATCTATTAAACCCGTTTAATCAATACCCGTCAAAATAAAATTATTTTCTCACAACATTGGCTTATATTGAATACAATTCTTTTTTTTTCTTGGTAATAATCACTAGATTTAAATAATCAATTATTCCTACGGCTTTTTCCCGTTAAAACAATCAACTAATTATATCTAAAAATAATCCGGAAATTATTAATCAATAATATTCGATACCAGTGCTTATTTTTGTAATCAATTATTCGTAGTGCTTATTTCTTCTACTTCTACTATTCTATTTTTCTTTTTCTTTCCTTATCTAATAAGCCAAATAAGCTATAGCTTATTTTGGCTTATTTAGATCTAGCTTATTTAAAAATGCATATATATCCCTCCCAAAGTGAATAATTGCATATATATCCTTTGTGGAAAACTAGAAGGGGGAGGTTGAATAGTTTTGCCGATTTTATGTTAGTTTCAAAAACTTTTAGATTCGTTAATATGTGAGATCTTATGGATGTAGAGAAAGTATAGATCTAATGATAAAGCAAGTAAAGCGAAGGGAAAGAAAAGACACAACCGATGTATAGTGGTTCGGCTACAAGGACACCTTCGCTGCCCTACTCCACTCCCAGAGTCACCTACTCGAGAGTTCAAGCACTATGTCAACAAACTCCTTCACTTGGCGGAAGCCTTCACAATGTTGCTTACACTTTTTCCGGTACAAAGCTAAATACCGAGTCAGTAGAGCGGTGGACCAAACCAACACGACTATTACACAACAAATATGTGAAATATCAAATACAAGATCTTACATCTGAAATCTTGTGGGTGACAAGTCAATCAAGGACCCACTTGCTTGGATGACTTGTAGAATGCTCGTGATCTCGCTTTAGAAGGACCTATATGATGATCACAAATAGAAAGAAGAAGAACAACTCTCTAGATCAAGTGATCTATATGTTAGAAGAGAATGAGAGTGTATGAGAGATTTAGTAAGAAGAGGGTGAGTTAGAATGAAGAAATGGCTCTCATTTATAGGCAAAATCTTCCATTGTTCCCGGATCCATGGATCCCTTCCACTGGGATCCGTCTAGTGTAATCCTAGGGATCCGTGGGCAGCTCCTCTTTGCCCATGGGTTTTTGGTTATGGGTCATGGGTTATGGGTTGGTCCATGGGTTTTCTTTAGATTGATGTATCTAAGTATCATTGTATCTAGCCAACTTGGGTATGGGTTAAGATCCATGGTCCATGGGTTATGCTTTGGTCCATGGGTTTTCTTTAGATTCAATGTATCTAAGTATACATTGTATCTACCCAACTTGGATATGGGTTAAGATCCATGGGTTATGGTCCATGGGTTATGGTTTTTACCCATTCTAATAAACTATTACAACAAATGCTTAATTACTACATTTTTGTATTTAAATGGCTATATGTAAATGTTTTACAAAAATAACATGTATCCTTATAATTATACTTATGATAACATTATATTTGTTATCAACAAAACACAAAGAGATCGCAAAATATTAATAAACGTTTTTACGGTTTATTTGTATTAACATCCTTTGTACAAGTTTTTTATGCACATAATACAATGGTTTTTATGCATGCTTTGGATATATATGCAAAAGCCCCTTTACTTTAAATAGTTTTCTATTAAATGATGTGCATGTAAAGTAAAATAACGTATATTTTAGAATAAAAAGTTTGTTGAGCAAACTATTGCCGTAATGAAAAGGTTAATAAGATTATTCAACTTTGTGAAGAAATTCATAAAACGTTTTATGGCCACTTAAAGATTATTATACAATTTCAAATAGTTGATTTTTATATATAATAGACGAGCATCATGTATAAAAATACAATTTTAGAGCGGTAGATAAGATGACAGTTTCTGACACGACTCAAAATTCGGGTTGAGTTTATAATGGATTTCGAGTTGGGTTTGGGTCGATTTAAGTAACTTGTTATTAAACAGGTAATGTTTGGGTTGAGAATAAACTAAGCGGGTCGATCCACGAATATGTTTAAGATTTTTTACTTAAATTAAAAACTATTTATATTTTATTATACGGTTTAAATGGGTTAAACTGGTCGACCCACAAACTTGTTTAACCTTTTTAACTCATGTAATGTGCCTATTTTTGTAAATAAAAAGGGTTAAATAGGTCAACCCGAAACCCGTTTAACCTATTTAACCTGTATAACCTATTTAACACGCTAATCCAAGTATGTATACGGGGTTAAATGGGCCAGGTTCAGGTTATGTAAAAGGATGTTAGGTTTGATATAATTGACCCGATAATTTAAATAAGTCTGGTTCGGGTTGAGTTTTTCTGACCCGCCAACCTGTTAACCCGACCCGTCAACCCGAACCTGACCCAAATTGCCACCCCTAGTAGCAAATAGTTGTAGTGATATTATGGTTACACAAAATGACTTAATTAAAAAAAAATGATTTAACGAAAGCTAGAAAAGATAAATAAAATACTATTAAAACTTAATAATTTCAACATTTCCTTTATTAGTTTAATTTTTCTCTATTTCCTTTATTAGTTTAAGTTTTCACATTTCACTTTTACGTGTTTTTCTTTTACTAGGCGAGTACCCGCGCCTAGTGGCAGAAAATTAACGATATGTGATATTGTGGTAAGTGTTGCGTATAACGTTCAAAATAGAACGTGAAAAGATCAAAATATAATTGCAAACGGTTGTAACATGTGATAATTCAACTCTAGCAAAAAAAATTAACATGTATCAAACAACATATAAAAATATTTAGTGAGACTCAACAAGAAAACATTACATCAATTATCAGATATTAACTAACATTACATCAATTATGTATAGAATCGGTTCGACCCGGCGGTTCAACTGGTTGAAACGGTGACACTGTGAACCGGCGACTAAACCGGGTCGATAAAAAACTGGGTTTTAAAACATTGATTGATAGTTTGGGCGTAGGTTTTCACTTTATAATTACAAAAATTAATCACAATTAAATAAGATTTTTTATTGGCTGCTCAAAAATTATATTAGATGCTTGGAGATTACATCTTCTTAATAAAGAATGCCAATAACGTATTTTGCTATTTGAAACTGTTGTTCGATTGTTTGAAATGTACCAAAAGTAAATGACCTTGCAATAGAGATTTGTATCTCATGCAATAGAGATTGTACCTGCATGTTTTACAGATGCTTTACACAATTTCGTTCATTCAGCATACACATTTCTAAGTTACACAATTTGTACCTCATGCAGTAGAGATAAGTTTTCTAAGTTACCAAAGATAATTTTTCAAGCTACCAAAATTAATTTTTCAAGCTACCAAAAATAATTTTTCACTTTTTCACATTTTCACATTTTCCACTTTTTCACTTTTTCACATTTTGACTTTTTGACTATTTTTCTATTTTATGTAGTTAAGATAATATAGAAGATAAGAGAAATAAATATTTTGAGCAATCTACTTAAAAATTTATTGAAACACGAAATTTGGAGAAAGGATGCAAGATGGTGCAAATTGGTGGAGCAAAGCAAACTAGTTCAGTGCTCGCGCACAAAAAAGACGATGAATATAGTTATATTTGTAGATACTATCAGGGAAAATGATAATTGTATTAACAAAATAATGAAGATTACAAATAGAATACAAAAGTGACCTAACTCTAGTAATTAAACGGGCCAAACCCGGGCTTGCGGGCCTTTATTATCTAAAACCTCTCTCAAACTCGCAATGCTGCAGCGGTAAATATTGAGAATTTGCAAAACAAAAAATAAATTGGAACTGAAAAACAAACAAAAGCAGAGTGTCTCAGAGTGCAAACTTGGTGCTAGCCGAGTTCCAATCCCATGCAATCCAAATTGTAACAAGGCGACAACAATCAAGTATAAAATAGACAAACCAAAGTCATTGCAAATCCAAAATCAGAGTAGAGCAACATAATTACGGAAATGGACGAGAGTAGACTCAGACACGCAGATGCAGACAGGCAGATTCAGGCAGACAAATGCAGACATAGCAAATTCAGACAAACATATGTAGACAGAGCATATTCAGACAAATAGATACACACAGATCAGATTCAAACTGACATATGTAGGCAGACAGATAGTCAGATGTGGAGCAAGGTAGGGGTGAGCGAAAAAACCGTAAAGACCGAATAAACCGAAAACCAAAACCGAACCGAACCGAACTAATAACCAAACCGAATTTGCTAAAACCGAACCGAACTACTAATTCGGTTCTCGGTTTGAGTTATGGGTTTAGCGTTTAAACCAAAGCAATTCATATAAATATATATATATTCTATATTTATATATATATTATATATTTTATGTATATTTATATATAAATAAATACTATTAAAGGTTATCATAATATAATAAAACACTTTTGTGCTTGAAATATAATTTTTTGCTAAATATCTATATAATTATTAATTAGTTTTTTTTGAAATAGTGAAATTCGGGTTATTTTGGTCAACCCAAGAACCGAACCGAATTAGAATTCAACCGAACCAAACCGAAAACCGAATTTGAATTTGGTTTGGTTCGGTTCTCGGATTGACCTAAATTTTTTTAACCGAATTAACCGAACCGAATTAACCGAACAACCCGATGACCGAACCTATCAACACCCCTAGAGCAAGGTGGAATCATTTAAATGGAGAACCAAACGGTACCGGATGCGTTACCAGGTAGAATCAGACATATATAGATGCGGAACCAAAACAAGTTTATGTCGAAATGCAACGCATAACTACTCAAGACTTAGTTGGATTAGTTAAGACTATTGCATCACCATCACCGACACAAAACCAAGCGGAATCAGGGTAGAACTAGGTGCATAACTAGACAGATAACCAGAACATAATCAGATATAACCAGAAATAAAAATCGAAGATCTCATAGGAGAAATCATATTGAGTACCAATACCAATTCCAATACCAAAACCAATGTTAAAGCAAATTCCGGTTGAACCATAACGGAACCAATTTACTAGTATAGAAACCGAACCAGGAGTTGCTAAACCCTCGTGAAGCAAAATCAAAGCTAAGCCACAAAAGAAGTATATAATATACTAATATGCATATCCATAGAATTCAACCTTAGATCCAGATCCCAATCCTCCAAATAAAACCAACGAATTAATGGATCACCCAAGAACAATTAATTAAGAGTGATGATACATGGGCCTAACTAAATAGGCCTAAAATAGGACCTAATGCATAAATGTGTTTATGCAGATCACATTCTTGTACAATACATTTATGCATTAAATCTCCTTTAACCTCTTTAGTTAGGTCCATTATCATTTCCATTAAATTAAGAAAATTACCAAAGGGGACTTTTTCTAAGCATGGTCCGTTTTTTAGACTATTTTCTAGCCACTTTCCCAAAAGAGCCACGTTATTTGCTCAATTGCTCAACCCATACATTTTTCGACACGTGGCAAATCAGGTCTTGTTCAAATAGTACACTAAGTGTCAAATCAAATCTTAAAGAAATCTCTTGTTTTGTTTTCTAGCATAATGTCAACGCTTTCGGCCGGGCGCTCAACCGACGGATTGCTCAGTGACCCACAATATTTCACCTAGGAAATTGAAAAAGCAACCCAAAGATTTCCCGAATCCAATGGATATGACTATTATTATTTTCTTTTTATTTTCTTTTGCCACTTTAACCTTCAATATCTTCAAAAAACACACACTCACACACACACACACACACACAATACGATTGATGCATGGATCCGTGTTGTTGTTTAGATCATTTCGGTGATCACACAACACCTAAACTTTGATCACACAACCGTTTTGTTGTTTAGATCATTTCAGACGAGATCCGTTGATGTTCGACTCGATTATATGAAAATGGTAAGTATTCACACTTGATTAATTTCGTTTCTTCCTACAACTTACGGTTTTGTTGGATCCACTTTAAGTCATGTTTTGTTTCATGCGTTAAATGAGAGGGTTGGCTGTATTTGTTGTTTTTAATAATAGTTTTAGGGTTAGTTGTCAAATAGGTGTAATTAACGTGTATTGACACTTGATCTTAGTCTGAATACATCGGGTTTTCTTGGATATGCTTTTACTTGTAGATACTTGTTGAGTGTGCTTGTAGACACTTCTTGTTTGTTTGTAGACACTTGTTGAGTGTGCTTGTAGACACTTGGTTTTCTGCGGTGTTGTATGCACGACTTGATGAGTGTGTATAGACACTTCTTGTTTGTTTTAACTTTTAATATGTTATTTCTTGTAGGCGTATGATGCTAGAGTTATTGTTAAAAGCAAAGTGCATTACTTACTTATGAATGATCGATTAGACCGACCGCGCGTTCCATGTTTAAAGCCGCATGTTTTGGACCATGGCTTGATCTTACCTATGTCGATAACGAGGAAGGTCTTGTTCATTACATGCTTGAAACAATTCCATCAAAACAATGATAACTATGATCTTCCACTTGTATACTATTTGAATGGACATTCTCTATATTTTGGTCGAAATGAATTACGCACAGTTCTTGGTTTTAGATTTGGTATGGTCGGTTTAGGAAATGGCGTAGTGGTGATATCCCTTTCCGTCATGGGTATTTCAAACCATGTAGGTCAACATGTTAAATCAATTGATCTATTATCTGTTATTGAAGATGAAAGAACATTTCTAAATCATGTCGATGAGGATGCGATACGGGTTTGTCATTGATAGCAGCAGGTGATATTAATGGGTAAGACTTGGGTCTATCATTGATGATATTTTTCGAGGATGGTCGAGGATCTTGATGAATGGAATGCATTTCCATGGGGAACTCCTTTGGAGGCGACTTTATAAGTCTATTAGAAATGTCTCTTGAATCATCCGGTTTACCGTCAAAGAGGTGGTGATAAAGAATCCAACGATGTTCCTACCTATAGCTTGAAGGATTAGTTCTTGCTTTCAAGGTTAACACCAAAAAATTTGCTATCATTAGTTTCTTGTGGGGCTTGAAAATTAACTTCATATGTTTCTCGTCCTCGTAACTTATATTTGTTGTGTTAACTTTTGTAGATATGGATGATAGAGTGTCTTGTCTGAGTAAAAGTAAGCGATGGTGGAACAAGGCTCGAGGGTGATCCTAAGAGCACTTGCATGGTCAGAAACACACCATTTAGAAGGACCGATTATTTTGACCAAGCTGTTTGACAAGGTAATTATATATAGTATTTTATTGATTGGTTAACTTTAAACATATAGACAATTTTAGATACCATATAACTTATAAATCTATTGTAAGGACTCGAAACCCAACGTGATTATGCCAACATGCTTTGAAATTTGGTGAATGGTTCACGAAGCATTGATTTTTCAAGTGGTATACCCCAGAGCGCCGCCTCTTGCAAAGGGGACCACAGGATGAACATTTTCGAAGTGGCGCGATTAAAGCTAAGCGAAAGTGGTATACCCGAGGGTTATGATATGGAGAGCATGGGTAAAGAGGAGAAGTTGTTTCGAGTTGATGAGCAGGTTAAGGCTTTGGAAGCCCGCACTTTGAAACTTGAGACTATTATTCGAGTTAGTTTTTACCTTTATCAATTCTGAGCAAGTTACATTGCTATCAAACAATTACCATGTGGTATGCTGTCTGGCATTTTGTTTCTAAAAACTTTATTCTGCGGTCATAATGAGTGTGAGACAAAATGAACCAAGAAACCTATGAAAAGGTAAGTATAAATTGTAATAATGTGACTAAACCTTTAATTCTAATGTTCTACTAATAGGTGTTATAAACTTAAGTATAAATTGTAATAATGTGACTAAACCTTTAATTCTAACGGTCAAGTCGGTGTATTAGGTAGTTTTATTTCTTGGGTGGCTTCTCGGCGGACTTTAGGCTCATCTGAAAAATCTTATATGATCGTCTCTTTTGATTTGGTTAACCACGACTTTTCGGTATTAGATATACCTTACAACTTACTTAATCGGATTGCAAGACCTTTCTATATTTCAAAACTAAGAGACTCTCTTGTCATTTTTGCAACATGATTGGAGATCGGTGGCACACGGCACATATATGGGAGATATTGTTGGATGGTAACAATATAAAATCCTTTAAAACACTATTTAACATTTTCACTCCTCACTTACTAAAATTAATTGGATTCTGAGTTCGGGATCGAGTTTTGAATCGATCGGCCTTACCAAATGGATCACTCTTGAAGTCTTCAAGTTCGTTCACAAGGAATAATTAATCTTCGTGTTGAAGGAGACCCGGGGTCCTTCTTCATGAGTCCTTTCAGCGAATCGCTACTTACCTTACGCATCAGTTGTTCGGTTTATTAAGTTATTTGTATGTTATAGTTTGTATGTTTTTATCTAGTAGGTTGTATTTTAGTTTCTAAGTTTTACATACTTGTTATGTATAATAAAACCATATTATTTATGTAGCGGTAATAAATCTCGATCCTAATTAACAAATGTATTCGGTACTTTTAATTTTTGAGGCGGTACTCAAAATGATGGTAGTATGGATGTAGATGATGATTCAAAGGTTTGTTATAACAACGTTTTTGATATTCGGTACACATCAATTAGTTGACCAAATGCGTAACATAAGTATATATTTATTTTTAGAGACGGGTGGTCAAAATGGCGGTGATATGGATGTAGATGATGTTGTGAAGGATGTTAATGTTAATGCAAATCTGAATGTGCAAGATGATATATTTAGTTCTAAAACGATTTATCTTCACAACAAGTGCAAGTAATAAATGACTTTTTGACTCATGCAAGATCATCGAGATGTTCGGGTAATGTATGATAGAATTACATATGAATCTTATGAGTTAATACATACCCAAAATTTGAGATATTTACGTGCATTTGATTAGGATGGGAATCTTTGTGGCGTTGATGAAGATGTGCCAAACAAGCAAGAAATGAAGGAGCCCCAGCGGATGGATTCGACTCTTGATCAGGTAAGTATGTGTTATACGCTTTATATAATGATAGATTCACCTTTAATCGATATACGCACATTCAAAATATTTATGTATTTTATAGGTTGAGACTCATTGTGAAGTTGAACATGTTGAACATGTGGATCGATGAGTGAGGACAAAACTTACATTCTCCTTTATGCAAGGTAAATATAGTTTGAACATGTTAAGTATGATATCTTACATTTAAAAAAGCGAACATGACATTAACACAAAGTAAACTTCTTTTCGGGATGATAATGTTCTTAAAGTTGATGAAGATGTGGAAATGAAGGCCGTTATGATGACGACAAAAGCTTACTGATCTCACATGCGCATGGTGAGTATACTCGTAACATTATAATATAATAAAAAAACGAACCGACCATTCACTCGGACATGATATTGACACACAGTTTTTGTTTTCGGGTTGAGAATAGTGTAAAGTTGATGAAGATGTGCAAATGAAGGGTGCGACGAGTGAGGCACAAAACTCGCGATCTCTGTTCTTGAGGATGAGAATGTCGTGATGGTGAGGCACAAATATCGGACTCTCCTTTTAATCAGGTAAATATTCGTTGTAGATGTAAATCTAATAAAATTTAACCGATACTCACGAAGATAAAGCATTTTTCGGGATGTTCTTCTTTTGGCGAGGACCAACATGTTCAAGAGAGGCATGAGAGTCCGTCTCTAGCCACAGGAATTAGCACTCCGTTGATGTGAAGTATGTTGAGGCGTTTGGTGTGATGAAAACAAGGTAAAAGCATCGCGTTCCTTTTGAGCAGGAGAGGAGGCGAGGCAAGCTCCTTTGATCCCATATCTGTGACAACCTTGACCACACCAAGAAGGTCTCTAAGGCGACATTCGAAACTGTATTTCCATTGTCATTGGACCGGATGGGAAAGAAATCAAACTCAAACCGTTCAAAGAGGTATTTTAGTGATAACATTTTTTGATAATGTTAATAACAATGATATAGCTTCTATAATTTTATTATATTCCTTATTTCCATTGCCCAAATCACGAGAATCTATGTCGTCTTGGTCTAGGGACGATGTTCGGACCTTTGTGCATCGAAATAAAATTGTTTTGGATAAACAAAAAGAATAAGAACAAGGAGTTGTTTATGTTCCATGGGGGGCGGAGGACGACATTGCAAATCCAAGTTTTGGCTAGGATTATTGGGCGAGGCGAGGGACACGAGAGGTTGGCTAAGTGATGTGGTGCGTATTTATTAGATGTGATGCGAGTTCAAAGCTTTATTGCGGGTGGTTCGTACTTAATAGATGATCTGTTTCAATTTTTAAATCACGACATGTTGGATTGTTTGTGGATTTAATGATGCATTTTCGACGATGATCTTTGATTGGGTCATGGTTAGCCATTTTGGGCGACAATGATCCTTGACGAGCAAATGCCACTCTATTATGCGAGACGGGTGACGAGCGGCATCCGTGGTTTCGTGAAGGCGTCAATAAGGTGTCTCTTTCTTTAATTATCACATATTATGATATATATTATTACGCCTTAAGAGTAGCGATAATTTAGTTAGTGAGGCGATGATGAAAGTTTTACGCAAATGGTTTGTCGGACTATAATTCAATGACACCCGTATCTTGGCGGGGTAGCCACGATCTTAGGGCATGTGGTTGCGACCATGGTGGGTGTTTTGTGCAAATAATACATTTTAAGATCGAGCCTTACTTTCCAATGACACCGTATCTTGGCGGGGTAGCCACACCTTAGGGCATGTGGTTGCGACCATGGCGGGTGTGTTGTCTGTTAATTTTCTCCTTTCGGAGAAAATTACCAAAAGGGACTTTTCTAAGCATGGTCCGTTTTTAGACTATTTTCTAGGCTCTTTCCCAAAGAGCCACGCTCAACTTGCTCAATTGCTCGACCCATACATATTTTGACATGTGGCATTTCCGTCTTGTACCAATTGTACACCAAGTGTCGCATCAAATCTCCGTGTCACATTGCGTTAGTGTATAATAAGCAGTTACTTTTATTACTTTAAAAAAGACTATGTGAGAACATAAATGGCAAGCAGTTTACTTCTAAATAAGCATCGGTATTTAACAATTAATGTACAAAAGATTTGAAGAACATAAATGGCAAGCAGTTCGTCCGTAGATGAAAAGATCCTAGACAACTATGGCCCGTATAGTCGGATCCTTGTTGGAAAACATGGTACATCTTTATAAGTGAATTGACTTTCTGCAATGTGGTACCTTGATGTTAGTAGTACCACGTGGTTTACCACCTTGTACTTGTTGATCCATGTAAACTTGTTGTCTTAGCTCTTCTAGAATTTTAGGCGGTAATCGGTCCCTTGGTTCGACATTTGGGCCATATCTCTCTTCAATCTCGGAAATATGACCTCTCTTGGTGCCTTGATTGACCATTCCATATCATCGACATCGACCTTGAATGTAACTTTTTATTTTATGTTTTGACATATTTAGAATAAAGTGAAGTAGGGTTAATGGTGAATTAAGTGTGTCCACTATTAAATAGAAAAACCACACTCAACCAAAGGCCATATCAATCTTGTTTGGTTTTGAATGACGATTGATTCTGGCCAGCGGTGAATATCTCAATCTTGTTTGGTTTTGAATGACGATTGATTCCACTCTTATTGTCAAAGCGGCAGTTGAATATCGAAATCACATGCAAATATTCACGATCAACAATACGATATATACTCTATATATTATTGTCAAATCTTGTATCATTTCAAATAGAGTAAAAACAAAATAAACATTTTGGTAGCAGCGATGATGCGACGAATTAAGAGGTGTGATGACGATGAATCAAATGATGCGATGTACCATATCTTGGCGTGGCAATTTAATATCATTATTTTTGCGACCATGGGTGGTTACATCGATGTTGTTTCTTGATCGAGCCTTGTTGTTTGTGTGTTTTTTGATGATATTCAATGGTTAAAGTTGCAAAAAAAAAAAAAGAAAAACAAGTGTGTCGGATCACTTGGATTTTGGGAATCTTTTGGTTTGCTTTTTCTTGGAAAAGTGATGCGATAATTAAGAGGTTGTGATGACGATGAATCAAATGATGCGATGTACCATATCTTGGCGTGGCAATTTAATATCATTATTTTTGCGACCATGGGTGGTTACATCGTGATGTTGTTTTCTTGCGATCGAGCCTTGTTTTGGTTCGACCATGGGTGTGTTGTGTGCGTGTTTTTGGTTCACATGGATTTGGGAAATCTTTTGGTTTGCTTTATCAATTGTCTAAGTGAAAAGTAAGCCTCTCGAATGTGCATAAATTGTATATGGTTTAGTCGGTGATGATGACTATTTTCTTCAAATATTACTGATTGGACTACAATTTCATAACCGTATCTTGGTGGGTAGCCACACTCTCGGGGAATGTATTTGCTGACCATGGCGTGTGTTTTGTACCGTTCATACATTTCTAGATCGAGCCTCTTTTGGTAAGTTTCTCTTGTTTTATGCATGTTGCTAGATTCGGTCCAAAAGGCCACGATCGGTGGTGAGTGCATTTCACCAAAGAAAGATGGGACGAAGAGAATCTTGTGGCAAGTAATTTGGTGCAGATTACTTTTCGCAATATCCTCTTTTGTTTCCCATCTTTCTTTGAAATTTCATTGTATTATTGATCGGGGCCTTTTGTGGGCTGGAACCGAAAACATGCAAGAACATATTGTATTTTCCACCCTTTTCAATTTCCTAGGTGAAATAATGAGGGTCGATTGAGCACCGTCGGTTGGCGCCGCGAGTTGACGTTGACATTATGCTAGAAAACAAAACAAGAGATTTCTTTAAGATTTGATTTGACACTTAGTGTACTATTTGAGCAGTTGAAAAGCGTGGCTCTTTTGGGAAAGTGGCTAGAAAATAGTCTAAAAAGCGGACCATGCTTAGAAAAAGTCCCTTTTGGTAATTTTCTCTATTAATTATCACGGCCTTTTCGATGAATCAAGAGATGAGAAAAGAGTCTTAAAATAGCACACACTTGGTAATATGAATGTAGTTTGAGCGGTTGAAGCGGTTGGCGTTGTCGGACTATAATTCAATGACACCTTCATATTTATGCGTAAGGCGATGATGAACCTTTTACGCAAATGGTTTATCGGACTATAATTCAATGACACCCGTATCTTGGCGGGTAGCCACGATCTTAGGGCATGTGGTTGCAGCCATGGCGGGTGTTTTGTACCGATAATACATTTTAAGATTTGAGCCTTACTTTTAGCGATCGGTGATATAAAATTGACATTTTACTTTTGAACCCATCAAGCAGTTTTAGTTTTAGAAAGCGATGATGAACCTTTTACGCAAATGGTTTATCGGACTATAATTCAATGACACCGTATCTTGGCGGGGTAGCCACGATCTTAGGGCATGTGGTTGCGACCATGGCGGGTGTTTTGTACCGATAATACATTTTAAGATTTGAGCCTTACTTTTAGCGATCGGTTGATATAATACATGTGGTTATGCCTTTAATACTTTCTCCTACCCCTTATAAATGATCAAACCCACCTTAGTTGCCACATGTAAGTCAAACCACACCTTAGTAAAATGATCAAACTCATAACAAAGCTACAAGTATCAAAGATGGATGGATGATGAGAGATGGATGAGCAGACACCACTTTCGAGTATCAACATAAACTTGATATGGTGTTGTTCATCCATCTTTCATCCTTCATTCTGTTTGTCATGATAGAATAAGCGTATCCAACTCGAAACCCGGATACAAGTATTAACTTTGACCCGTAAGATCAACTAGCGGAAACATTTGATGGGTTGTTAGTTTTAGAAAAGCGATGATGAACCTTTTGAACGCAAATGGTTTATCGGACTATAATTCAATGACACCCGTATCTTGGCGGGGTAGCCACGATCTTAGGGCATGTGGTTGCGACCATGGCGGGTGTTTTGTACCGATAATACATTTTAAGATTTGAGCCTTACTTTTAGCGATCGGTGATATAAAATTGACATTTGTAATTGGGGCTTACTTTTGAACCCATCAAGCAGTTTTAGCGGCTTTTCGATGAATCAAGATGATGAAAAGAGTCTTAAAATAGCACACACTTGGTAATATGAATGTAGTTTGATCTTAGGGCGGTTGAGCGGTTGGCGTTGTCGGACTATAATTCAATGACACCTTCATATTTATGCGTAAGGCGATGATGAACCTTTTACGCAAATGGTTTATCGGACTATAATTCAATGACACCCGTATCTTGGCGGGTAGCCACGATCTTAGGGCATGTGGTTGCGCCATGGCGGGTGTTTTGTACCGATAATACATTTTAAGATTTGAGCCTTACTTTTAGCGATCGGTGATATAAAATTGACATTTGTAATTGGGGCTTACTTTTTGAACCCATCAAGCAGTTTTAGTTTTAGAAAGGTGATGATGAACCTTTTACGCAAATGGTTTATCGGACTATAATTCAATGACACCGTATCTTGGCGAGGTAGCCACGGTCTTAGGGCATGTGGTTGCGACCATGGCGGGTTTTATACCGTTTATACTTAATGTCTAAAAGCGGACCATGCTTAGAAAAAGTCCCTTTTGGTAATTTTCTCTTCTTATTATTTCTAGTCTTCTAGAGTGAGTCAAAGCAAGTGTTCAAGTTGGTGTGGTTTTGTCCACACATTTAATATACCGTTTATACATTTTAAGATCCGAGCCTTACTTTTGGTGTAAAACTTCCAATTCATATGATCACTTTTTGTAATTGTAAACATTATATAATCATTTTGCTTTCAATGAATCGATGCAACTATTTACATTTTAGGTGTTCTTTCCCATCAATGAACACGAAACACCTTTGGTGCTGGGCGAACTATCTATCAAAGCAGGTGTTATAACTTTATATGATAGCCTTGGGGCCGAAAGTTGAAACACGTGGGTGGTGGCTAACTTTGAGGAAGTCTTTACTTGTCAACTACCCACATATCTTGTTGAGGTGAGGTGATGAAAAGAAGAAAATCGATGCCAATAAGTATCGTGTTTCCTTCGATTATGCACTGATGTCCCTAAACAAGGTGGTCTTTATGGGGATTGTGGTGTTTGGGTGCATATACTTTTATGCAGGTTGTCTCATAAGCTATCATTGAAGGTGAAGAATCTGTCCAAGTGCTTTGGCTTACCGTGAGTATTTGGTGAATATTTACGGAAATACAAGATTCGATTCTGAGTGACATTTGACATTTAAGTTACGTAAACAATCTAACTTATGTAAACAATATAACCACGCTATTGGTATGCTCTTGTATGGTCGGTTGCCATTTACTGAATGGCTTATTTTGAACATGTTATGTAAACATTAATATGCTAGACTATGGTCGTTTTATGTAGAGCAGTTATGCAAACATTAATATGTATATATTTATATATTTAACTTATGTTGCTAATGTATCATGTTGCTAGTGTATGGTCGTTTAATCTACTTGGTTAAATGTGATGTGGTATTCAACAATATAAGATATAAATTATTTGGTGGTTGGGGAGATGGTGCATTTAATGTTTCTTGTGTGATTGTCGATATAAATATAAGTTAACAACATATGAAATTTCCACACAAACAATTATATACCTTCTAGTGTTTTAGAAAGTAAACAACAAAATGAATTCACCCCAAATTGGGAAGAATTACTTGATATAGATGACTCGATCTCGAATGTCGACCACCTCCAACTACCATTTTCATATGGAAACACTACATCTCAAAATAATCCTGCGGTATTGTTGCGGTATTGTTCAGCGGCGAATGATGTGGGTGTGGATGATGGTATAATGGCGACACGAGTACATTAGACAAGTAGTGTATGATGTGGGAGAGGATTCCGATTTTAATAGTGGGCCATGGGTTAGTGCGGTTGAGTATATCAAAACGATTGCGGTATCATGATTGGTTGTTTCGCGATATCGAAAAATTTACCAAGAAAGGAAACTTGACATCGTTGTTGCTATAATTAAGTCTTGTACCCCAAACGTCTTGGGTGATCTCACGATGTCGTTGAAAGATGTTTGGGTTTTATATCGGGTTCAATACATCACAAAGTGGTTAATGACGAGAGGTATGAAAAGCGCTTCTTGTCGAGCCGTTTGATCCTTCGTAATGTTTACGTGTTTTCTCGAAACAATAAAATCACTATCTTAATATTACTTTAAAAATGTTGTTAAGGTTTTCTCCAAGGATAGTGTTGCTAACAATGAAAGTGGAGTTGAAAGTAGTGGAAGTGTAATCTGAATTTTAATTAATGTAATTTTCTACATGTTTATCCATGTAATTTTCTATTAATTCAATAATTTAATCGACTTGGTTAAATGTGATGTGGTATTCAACAATATAAGATATAAAATAACTAGATGGGACGCATTTGATTCCAATTTGACTAACGTAGAACATAAGTCAACACATTAAACATAGGTTTGTTACTACCCCACACTAAGATTTCCTACCGAATCTAACAGCTCATTTAGCAATGCACCTGACATACATGCGTGGTTTTCTGGATTCGTTGCCAATTCGAGTTTGGTCTCTAACATCTTTATTCTTGTCTCTAGCATGCTTATTTGCAAATCTTTGAGCTGGCGGCCGTAACATTACATTAGTTCGGATGTACAATTCTTTGAGTTTTGAGTTGAAGGTCGGAGTTGAAGGTCCGAGTTGAAGGTCCGGAGAATTAAAATTTGGGTGTTGTGAAGGATTATAACCAGGATTGTTATCAAATTCTTCCTTCCACATAAAAATCTACACCGTATTCTTTTTTCTTTGGTGTTAGGTTATGCAAAATAAGAGATGGTTATGAAATAACATTTTAACTATCGGAAACATAAGATATCTAACCTTTGAAAGAGGACATGAATACCAAAGTTGACCATAACTATGCTCCTTGTATGATTTTCGTAGCACTATGTTTCCGACTCCACATCGACACATATATCGATCCATGCAATTTCTTTGGGATACACTTCTTTGAGATTCAATATAAGCGTGCTCAAGCTGCTCAAGCTGCTCAGCTGCTCCGGTGGTTGGGGAGATGGATATATTTAATGTAATGTAAATGTGGTGAGGTAGTGAAAAATTTAATGTGGTTCTTGGTTATATTAAATGTGGCATTAAATATGCATCTCCCCAACTACCAGTTGAGCGGTTGAGTTGAGCGGTTGGCGGTTGGCGGTTGTTACATTAAATATCCCCATCTCCCCACCACCGGTTAAGCGATCAACCAAGTCATATTTCGACACGTGTCCCATGCTCATTGCTCAGCTTGCTCAGTTGGTAGTTGGGAGATGGATATTTAATGTGTTGCATTAAATGACCCCAACTACCGATTAATATAAATGTGGTGAGGTAGGTGAAAAATTTAATGTGGTATTAAATATCCATCTCCCCAACTACCGGTTGAGCGGTTGAGTTGAGCGGTTGAGCGGTTGGCGGTTGTTGCATTAAATATCCCCATCTCCCCAACCATCGGTTAATATAAATGTGGAATTAAAGATCATTGCTCAATGATCAATGCTCAATGATCAGCTGCTCATTGCTCATTTCGACTCATTGCTCAACTTTTACCAAATTTTTCAATAGATATATATTAGAGCGGAAAATTATTGGCGATTCTCACACGTCCATAACATTCATATGGAAAAATTTCGTGTGTTTCTTGTCTTTGAAGATGGCAATAGTTATGGTGTTTCGCTAAAAGAGATATTAGATATCTTTGGGTTAGTTTCATTTGTGAAGAAAAAGTTGAAGATTAGCAAAGGATGCGAGTTAGGTTTTCATACAAAATGCCACACGGTCCGGTCCGCATAGGTGATGCGATGATGTTGAATTTTTGTTAACGAAGTTTGTAAACCAAACATTGCATTGCCTAAACTTTTAATCAAAATGATTGTCAACAGTTCAAAGGTAAATCCATCTTCTTCTAATGATTTTGATGTTAATGATCCCTTATTTCGTAATGATTTTGATCCCCAATGTGTGGATAATCATTCGGAAATACCACAAAACGAACCTTTGACAATTTCAACCAATCTAACAATGAATGTGCCAATATGTATATAAACCGACAAAAAAATGATCAAATTATGCTTAAATGGCAAACAACAAATAATTTGAAAATATGCCTCCTCCACCCGATCCACCAAGTCTTGAAACTAAGATACGAATACATTGAAATACAACAACGACTCTATAATCCTCAAAGAGGGTGATGAATTTGATAGTAAAGAATTATGCATGTTTGCAATTGCTAAAAAGCTATCAAAGATGGATTTGAATTTAAGGCTAGGAAAACAAATAAGTCTAGAGTGCGATGTAATTTGTGTGCAAGATGGGTGCAAATGGAAGATCTTTATGCGGTATGAACAAATCGGTGTAAAATGGAGGTTAGGAAGAGTATCGATGTTCACACTTGTTCAAGAACACAAATTCACCCTAATCACCGTAATGCTACCAAAAACTTTTGGGACATTTACTCGAACCCAAAATGAAAGATAGCGATCAATTTATACCCCAAAGGACATAATGGAAGATATTAGTCAAGAGTATAAAATTGACATTTCTTATAAGAAAGCATGGGGTGGAAGAAACCGAGCTTTGGAATTGGTAAATGGTTGCCCTAACGACTCGTTTGAGCGATTGCCATTTATTGTCATAATTTAAAGATGAAGAGCGAGTGCGGTAACACATATTGATACCGATGATGAAGGACACTTTAAAATATGTTTTATAGCATTTGGTGTTGCGGTATGCATTTGTATTTATTTTTACATTTTTTCCTTTTATGTTTTGTATTTATTTTTCTAATATATTATCGTTGTGTCACTAATAATTTCTACATAAAAGCAGTTCGGAGTTTCTTACGGTATATCGACCGTTGCTTATAATTGATGCGACACATCTTAAAGGGAAGTACCTTGGGACAAATTTGCTTGTCGTTGGAATGGATGGTAACAATCAAATTATACCTATTGCTACGGTGTTTGTCAAGGTGAGGCGGGAGGCATGGACATGGTTCTTGTCCAAATTGAAAGAATGCATAGGGAGCGACCGAGGTTTGGCTATTATATCGGATAGACATTATTCTATTGGACAAGCGTGTAACACGGTCTTCCCAAATTCATTTCATAGTTCTTGTTGTAGACATTTGATGATGAGCTGCAGTTTGAGCGGTAGTAAAAGTTAAAGGCAAAATATTGGAAAACATGCAAAGCTTACACGCGGAAGAATTTGATAGAGCGATTTCGGATATTAGGGTATATAGAAATGGTGCGACACAACAAACTTCTTCAAGTGGGTTTGATAAATGGTCTAGGGCACATTACCTTTGGTAATCGGTACAACTACATGACTTCAAGCGGTGCGAGTCAATAAATGCATTAACAAGGGATGTGAGAAAAGTACCAATAACAATGCTTATGGGTGGTGCTGAGCTTTTACAAGCGGTGGTTTTGTGACCGTCGACACAAATATCAACGTAATGTACTTTTTAAAATATGTTTTCTTTTCCTTATTAGTCAATATAAGATGAAGAGAACATTATGTTATTTTATCTTGTAAAATTATTTGGATGCACGAGGAGAACTTAGTGATTGGGCTTGCGAAAGTTAGGGACGAGAATGTTGAAGGCGTTAAGCGGGTTGTGTATGGGATTGAGCAGTTTAAAGCGTACATGGTAGATGATCATCGAAAACAACATACCGTCGATCTAGTTAGTAATTCATGTACTTGTCGTAAATGGCAACTTTCCGGCATACCATGTGGTCATGCGATAGCGGTAACTAGACTTCTTAGATTGTCGATTGTAATAATTTGGCTTTTGATTGGTTCAAGAAAACAACCTTTGGAAGGTGCGTACCAAGGATTGGTTTATCTGTAGGAGAAATGTCAAGTTGGGAACTTCACGATGGCTTGCAAGTTGTGAAGCCACCAATCTTGGTAGTCGTCAATCGGAAGACCCAAAACAAATATCGTATAAGATCTCAAGGAGAGAACTAACCCGGTAAGGTGTTCAAGGTGCCAATCCGTTGGACACGAGCGACGACATCACGGGAACCATTGCCAAAGAAAAAGCATGTAAGTGAATAAAATTTGTATTCAAAAACACAATTTTGCTTGGTAACTAACGAAGAAAGAAATCTCACAAATGTTGAAACTTTGTAGGAAATGTATCTAACGAGAGGAAGCTCAAGTAGGAACTACCATCGTTGGAGATTGATATGGTGCAAAGCTTTGATCCTATTAACTTGGTGACCCGTAAGATCAACTAGCGGAAACATTTGATGGGTTGTTAGTTTCCTTTTTCGTTGATCACGGAATCATGTAAGGCGCTTTTGTTTTTGTTTAGTTTGAATATGTACTAGTCGTAAAACAATCTATGGGTGCATTGGATTATAACAGGGATGTAACACGCTTAATGTACTTGTTTAGTTTGACTATGTTAGGCGCAATAATGTTGAACCTTGTTTGCTCTTGCTTATGTTGCACCTACTCAATCTAACAATCCAAGAGGAATAAGAAACAATTTAGAAACATACAAGCGACAAAATATATCTGAGAAAATTAGGTGCCAAAGTTAGCGGGAGGATACATACATTCATACAATATTCACCAATAAACCATACAAGTTATCCGTGACAAAACACAAAAGTGACCATACCATGCGGGCGTGTTTTAGACCCATAAACCATACAATTGTTTACAAATTCGACACCTAAATGTTTAACAAAACAAGCACATAAAACATTCACCAACATGGATCTTGTGCTTGTAATAAAACCTAACCATTCTTTCACGATGCGCCAATGCGACTGGCTGGATCATCCGCATCCAACAGTTTGCCATTCCCAACTTTGTACATTTATACGCTTGATTAAGAGTGTGATTTTACATACGCATAATAGGACGAGTTTAACTTTGTACAATATTCATAACAATATTCATAACTTTCAAAAATATTAACTACTATAACTCAACTTCTCCATAGCCTCCCAAACACCTCAAAAAAAGCCTTCTGATCCCTCGCGTTCCACTCCACATACCATCTCGTCCTATTATCCATAACCAAGCCCCTATCCGACTTCAACATACACCCCTAACTCTTTTGGGCAAATTCTGAAAATAAACATTATCAAACACCCTAGGAGTCATGACATGATTAAAAACACTCAAACTCGGATCCTTCTTATACTCCCCTAACGCATTCCACAATCATTCAGCATACCTTCTATTATAACTCGTATCACTATAATTAAAAACATTCTTAATTAATTAACAATCTCGCTACAATGACTAAAACCAATAGTATGTGCACGATTAACGCATACCGTCTCTGCACACTAAACCCTAATTTACTTTCAAAAATATTCCCTAACTTTGTACATTTATACGCTTGATTCGAGTGTGATTTTTACGATGCGCCAATGCGGCTGAGCGGACACCTACTATAACAATATTAACCTAATGTAGTGCTAAACTAGTAAACATGTTTCGTTTCACATTCTGATTATATCAATCGAATTAGACACCCTAGAAATCCACTACTACACCTATTTTACGTTCAAGATTACATTCATACTAACATCACAAATAGTACATTAAAAGAAGATGCGAGACACGAATAAGAAGATGCGAGCCACACACCACAATCATCATACAATCCACCTGCTTGGGAACATTCATAGCATTGTTAAAAGTAATCCTATAGGTCATAGGATCAATTCCTTCTTCTCGAAAACACACGCCTCTTGCAACATACGGAAGCCTAGTCTCTAGACATTTCCTCACACTCAAATAGAATGGGCGAGTCTCGGGATCATATCTGGGTCCTTGTCATAAAATGTAACTCGGCCGGTGCGGATATGATACGACTAGGGACCAATGTGTTTACGGCTCATTTATGGGAATGAAAACTCTTTCAACATCACCCCAACCCGGAGGGTAAGTTTCTTTGGTTGCGTGCAGACGGGCATCCGTCCGTTCATCGGTAATGGTAGGAAAAAGCGACTTACCATAGACCACTCCATATCGATGGTGCGGTATGCCACATGTAGCTTATCGAACATCAATGTCTTGTAGGTAAAACAAATTGACATATATATTGGTCATTTATAAAAAAGCGTGCTTTTCATTTTCTCTACATACTAGATATCAAGTAAGATAGTGTTCGAGACAAGCATCATTGCCACACCTTCCTACTTTTAGCCTCGCTCAAAACCCATCCCATGACGACGTAACATGTACAATGGCTTACACCAACACCCATTGCTACGTCGTCATGGCAATGGATTTTCGAGGGGAAACTCAAAATAGAGAGTTGGATCAAAATACTTCAAGTAAATTAGGCATCTTAGCATAACATCCACCAAATTCACAAAAATCATTTCTCAAATGATATCACTACTGGTTCAAAATATTGTTGAGTACAAGAAAAAAATGAAGTGAATCAAGACTTGTAAAATCTGTACTGCTAAAAGCATCAAAGTCATGAATAATATACTCTTCTCTGTGGCTACACTACAATTTTTTTAACAAATAATAATGTCATTTGCGAAAGAATTTAATGGATTTGGTGGATGCTATACTAAAATACCTAAAGTGGTTAAAGTAAATGATGGATTAATGATACTTATATCTAGTATCTCATGTAACACTAAAATGTAAAAATTACTTATAATCAAATGGCGGTGAGAGACAACCAAAAGCATGTTTTATAAAAAGCGAGTAAAGTAAATAAAATTTACTTTACCTCGTCACGTAACCATCCTTACGATTATCGTCGAAACCGGTTAAACCATCCCGAAGCGACGATCAACAACGATATCGGACCAAGGGAACACGATTCGCCAACCGTCCTTAACGAGAATCGATCAACTTCAAAGTTAACATAAACTTTATCTAGGTTTTGGTATGGCGTTCTAGAACCTAAAAATAAAGACAATGTAAATCATGCATGTAATAATCGTTTACGTTGACGGTTAACTCTTGGTGATATATCAAAGCAAAGGAATCATTTCTCATACCTCTACCCATGGTTTGACTTGTACTAACATCTCGACCATCGTGGAGTATGAGCAGTAAATACTTTCGACCCTTCAACATATCTTCTAAGCTAGTAACATCGAAGTTTTACACCTCTTCTCCACATAGGGTGACCTAGGAACATGTTCAAGTCTCCTCTTCTTTGTTTCGCCTTTGCTCTAAAGCCCTTTTGAAGGCGTTGAATTCGATTCTGAATAACCTTCAATCATTTTCGACTTCAACACTCAACTTCTTACTCGCTCCCTCTGCTCCTCCTCTTCCTCGTGTTTTCGACTTCAACACTCAACTTCTTACTCGCTCCCTCGCTCCCCATCCACGTCAACATGTGGCGTATCAAACAACTTGAAAAATCATTGACTTGTGCAATACTCATTAGCAAGATCTACAGAGTGCGGATGATATGAAAAAGGTTAACAAAATTTTATTATCGCAAGTTATTAATTATATCACAAATGAAATAAGAACAAAACAAAATATCATTAAATTACATTCTCCGTCAATTTGTGTTAACTATGTCTCCATAAACACGCATAACATAGTGGCGAGACACTTATTAGTATAAAATTATAATGAAAGGTATAATCACATAAATACCATTTAATTACATTTTCATATGCATCATTCTTCATTTTGACTCCATCAATTGTGTTAACTTTGTTTCCATAAACCTACATACAAAAGTTTATAACACCTATTAGTAGAACATTAGAATTAAAGGTTTAGTCACATTATTACAATTTATACTTACCTTTTCATAGGTTTCTTGGTTCATTTGTCTCTGTCACTCATTATGACTGCGAATAAAGTTTTAGAAACAAAATCGCGTATTAGCATACCACATGGTAATTGTTTGATAGCAATGTAACTTGCTCGGGAATTGATAAAGGTAAAAACTAACTCGAATAATAGTCTCAAGTTTCAAAGTGCGGGCTTCCAAAGCCTTAACCGTTCATCAATGAAACAACTTCTACCTCTTTACCCATGCTCTCCATATCATAACCCTCGGGGTATACCACTTTCGCCTAGCTTTAATCGCGGCCACTTTACGAAAATGTTCATCCGGGGTCCCCTTTTGCAGAGGCGGCGCTCGGGGTATACCACTTGAAAAATCAATGCTTCGTGTGAACCATTAACTTGACCTCAAAGCATGTTGGCATAATCACGTTGGGTTTCGAGTCCTTACAATAGATTTATAAGTTATATGGTATCTAAAATTGTCTATATGTTTAAAGTTAACCAATCAATAAAATACTATATATAATTACCTTGTCAAGCAGTTGGTGAAATAATCGGTCTTTCTAAATGGTGTGTGTTTCGACCATGCAAGTGCTCTTGGGATCACCCACTGGAGCCTTGTTCCCACTTATTTACTTTTACTCGTATCGACACACTCTATCATCCATATCTACAAAAGTTAACACAACAAATATAAGTTACGAGGACGAGAAACATATGAAGTTAATTTTCAAGCCCTACGATAAACTAATGATAGCAAATTTTTTGGTGTTAACCTTGAAAGCGACAACGAATCCTTCAAGCTATAGGTAGGAACATCGTTGGATTCTTTATCACCAATTCTTTGTGATAAACATTTGGATGATTTGAAGAGACATTTCTAATAGACTCATAAAAGCTGCCTCCAAAGGAGTTCCCCATGGAAATGCATTCCATTCATCAAGATCCTCGACCATCCTCGGAAAAATATCATCAATGATAGACCCCAGTCTTTACCCATTAATATCACCTCAGCGTTATCAGCAGACAAACCCGTATCGCATCCTCATCGATGATTTAGAAACGACTCTTCATCTTCAATAACGGATAATAGATCAATTGATTTAACATGTTGACCTACATGGTTTGGAAATACTCGGTGACGGAAGGGATATCACCACTACGCCATTTCCTAAAGCCGACCATACCAAATCTAAAACCGGTAACGGCGAAATTCATTTCGACCAAAATAGAGAATGTCCATTCAAATAGTATACAAGTGGAAGATCATAGTTATCATTGTTTTGATGGAATTGTTTCGAAGCATGTAATGAACAAGACCTTCCTCGTTATCGACATAGGTAAGATCAAGCCATGGTCCAAAACATGTGGCTTTAAACATGGAGCAGCGCGGTGGTCTAATCGATCATTCATAAGTAAGTAATGCACTTTGCTTTTAACAATAACTCTAGCATCATCGCCTACAAGAAATAACATATTAAAAAGTTAAAACAAACAAGAAGTGTCTACAAGCACACTCATCAAGTCGAGGCATACAACACCGAGAAAAACCGAAGTGTCTACAAGCACACTCAACAAGTGTCTACAAACAAACAAGAAGTGTCTACAAGCACACTCAACAAGTATCTACAAGTAAAAGCATATCCATGTAAAAGCATATCCATGAGAAAACCCGATGTATTCGGGACTAAGATCAAGTGTCAATACCGTTAATTACACCTATTTGACAACTAACCCTAAAACTCTTATTAAAAACAACAAATCGGTTTTCAACCCTCTCATTTAACGCATGAAACAAAACATGATGTAAAGGGATCCAACAAAACCGTAAGTTGTAGGAAGAAGCGAAATTAATCAAGTGTGAATACTTACCATTTTCATATAATCGAGTCGAACATCAACGGATCTCGTGCGGAAATGATCTAAACAACAAAAGCGGTTGTGTGATCAAAGTTTGGTGTTGTGTGATCTTTGAAATGATCTAAACAACAACACGGGTGATGTCTGAGGATCCATGCCTTTATTCTTGTGTGTTTGTGTGTGTTGAGTGTGTGTTTTTGAAGATATTGAATGGTTAAAGTGGCAAAGAAAATAAAAAGAAAATAAAAATAGTCATATCAATTGGATTTGGGAAATCTTTTGGGTTGCTTTTTCAATTTCCTAGGTGAAATATTGTGGGGTCGATTGAGCACCGTCGGTTGGCGACCCATGGTTGGCGTTGACATTATGCTAGAAAACAAAACAAGAGATTTCTTTAAGATTTGATTTGACACTTAGTGTACTATTTGAGCGATGCCGGATTTGCCACGTGTCGAAAAATGTATGGGGTTGGCGGTTGAGCGGTTGGCGTGGCTCTTTTGGGAAAGTGGCTAGAAAAAGTCTAAAAAGCGGACCATGCTTAGAAAAAGTCCCTTTTGGTAATTTTCTCTTAATAAAGATTACAAAAATTAAATAGAATACAAAACTAACATATCTCTTAGTATCTAAACGGGCCAAACCCAGGCTTGTGGACCTTTATTATCTAACAATATTATAAATATAGTGAATGAAGTATATTTTTGTTAAGAATATGGGAAACTGACGTGATTCCCCACCTATACGAAAAAACTATTATGGCCGACTATCCCTGCAACACTCCGAATTTGTTCATTGTATGTGTTTGTTTATCCAACAACGCCATATTAATATTATCATTCCCGCATGTACAAAAGCCCTCACCCTTTTCTACCCGTCAAACACTCCCTCAATAAATATATACTAAGTTTTGAATAAATCAAGTTTGTATTTATTAAAATTATGGTTAAAGTTGAAAAAATTGAATCAAATTAAATAAACCAACTAAAAATGTAAAAATGCATATCAAGATATATATTGAATTAAATAGGATTTTTTTTCTTTTATTTTTTTTAAACATCGTGAATTTAGATGCAAAAAAAAATAGATCGGAAGATATGTCCATTTGAAAATAAATATAATTTTTTAATTGAGAGTGGACACATGTCGTTATCATTACGCCATTTTAAAATTCTCGCGACGGGAGACTTTTAGCGACGACAGATGTCATCGCTAAAAGTCCGCTATACGACAAAAAAGTAATATTCTTGGCCTGTCTTTGACCAAATCTTTTAGTGACGACAACTTGACCTTTCGCGGCTACTTGTCGTTGCTAAAGGTCCGCTAGACGACAAAGAGAGTGTTTGGAAAATGTTTGACTTTGACCATAACTTATTGCAACGAAATATAGTCTCTATAAGCTTGGCGACGACAAAAAATTAGTCAAAGTCAAAAATTATTTCCCGATGAGAGAAATTTACCTGTCGAACCTTTAGTGACGGCTTGGGTTCGCTAAAGGTATAAATCAAATATATATTTTTAAATTAATTACATAAGTTAAAAATGATTTAAATTAATTAAAGATGATTTCAACTAATTACAAATGATTTAAAAAAGATTTAAATTAAATAAAATAATTTAAATTAATTATAAATGATTAGAAAATGTTAAATTAAATATAAATAAATTATATTATTTAAAAATAATTGAAGTTAATTATAAATGAATGAAAATAGATTTAAATTAAATATAAATGATTTAAGTTAATTAAAAATAATTTAAATTAATTATAAATGATTTTATATTAATTACAAACGACTTTAAATTAAATGATTGAAGAATAACTTAAATTACTTTTTGTACTAGACAACGAAACGAAACATTCGAGGATGTAAAAAAAGTGATTGGAATCCATTAGTTTTAGATGAGATGTGTAGAGTGTATAAAAAAATGTGTTTGAAAGTTTAAATGAAAATGAAAGAGTATTGCACTATTTAGATGAATAAAGAAAATATAAATTTAATAATTTTTCTATTATTATCAAATATGCGCAACGGATTTTTTGACCGTAAGAGCTTGTTTTTTCTTGGGATAGACGCGTCATATAGGGTGATCATAATAAGGCACGACACAAAGACTCGGTCGTTTGACCCCTGTTACGGCCGGTCTAAACTCACAACGCCATAAATGTCGAGGGTTAGCCAAAGAACATTTGTAATAAACAAAAAAACAAAAACAAAAACAAAAGTTTAGTGGATTATCCCATAATGTGAACTTAGTGTTAATCGAATTCTTAGTGTGATACAATCCAAGCAACAAAATTGAATGATTAGAAGGAGATGTGAAACCAGAGTGGAAATTAAATAAGCATAACCAGACCGGGCGGCGGGAGAGTGGGATTAGACAAAACCATAATAAAATCAGATGGAATGAGAACGAGACAGTATCGAAGTGCATAATTAGGAAGAAATAGATTAAAATCAAACATAGAATGCGAAATCACCCACGTCTGAAATAGACCGCGGACTGAATAAGCACAAAAACAATTCTATCCACAACCAATTAAATAGTAGAAGCAAATTCAAATTATTATGTTTCGGCAGCAATCACATCTATCATTTCTCTGATACTATATTAAAAAATAAGGGTCAATTGCATATATACCCACTAAAATTTGCATATTTGCATATATACCCAAAACATGCTTACCTTGCATTGTACATCATGCATTGAAAACTTGTATTTTGAGGAAATATGCAAGTTTTTAAGTTTTAGTGGGTATATATGCAATTCTCCCTAAAAATAAAAGCAAAATAAAAATACGAAGATAATTTATCAAGCGAATCTAATGAACTATTCAGATTACACGATATTAAATAAGAATCAAACATAAATAAACCATAAGTGCTAGACGAGTCTAACCAAACGGCCTTAAGCTTTATTAAGCTAACAAATATAATTTCATGCGTACATGTTTTTCATGTTAAACTTGGAGAAAGTAATTCTTTGGCTTCCATCGTTGTTCCTATTTTCCTAAATGCAGCTACAAGGGGGTCGAAGCATGAAGCCAAATCATTCTTGAATGTAATTGAGCAGGTCCCCTTATTGCCCTCTTCTTGTAAACCATTGACAGGACACCCGACTCGAAGACCATCCATATAAGCTTTATATGCCATTAAAATATCACGCATATGATTGCGAAAATGTCCTACCACGAAATCCTCAAAGTTCTGCATGCAAGATACTCTTGATCATTAGATAAGAAGCACTAACCAAACAAGTAGGAAAACAGAAAATCAATTTTCACCTTTGGTGGCTTGCGCATAATGTACACCAGTGTTTTAAGGAAGCATACTCTTTATACCCTGATTCTCTTATCGTATATCTAACATCATTAAATATAGGCTCCTTGTTAAACAGATTCTGCATGAAAATCAGAAATTGGAGCAGAGTCGAAGAGCCAGGCACCCAAATATTCTCCTCCTCTAGAAGGTAGCCACCTTTTTTGGGGAGGACTAAGCTTACAATACAATACCTAGCCAGATTTGGATTGATGCCTAGACCACGAGAGTTATAGAGCACAAGCTGAAAGAAACAAAATTAGTGAATAAAACATGATGTATTGGTTTCATTTTATTTGAATGATGCCTTTTTTACATAATTGCATTTGCTATCTCTCCCTAAATGCAAGTAACATAATAATTCTATATGCATAAGAACACGGATAAGAATCATAAGAAGAAGAAAAGGGTTACATACAGGTGGGCTGAGGCCTGAGAGGATAGTTTCGTGGGAAACACAATTCAAAGAAGAAGAGACCATGATGATATGGAGTCCCCTCTTGTCCGACAATTACAACTCTTAAAAGTTCCATCCGCTCTTTATAGGCTCTAACAAATATTCCTTCTGTACGAGATAATAAAATATGCATGAATAAATTTGAATTACATATTTACATCTACTTCAATTAACTTGCCATTAATGCAATGAATAGACATGCCAGGCAAGTGTTGCTCAAGATTATTCCACTCTTTCTTTATATTTTTAACCCAATCATCTGGTGGCTGAAATGTATTACAAGTATGTGTATGAAAGGAATCCGATTAAAATGACAGAATTTGATGTTGTTATTTCAAAATATATAATATACACTTACCACCTTCGTTAGTGTGATATCTATCGAAAAAGGATGATCCGAATGGTCCATTACGATATCAAACTTTTTGAAGTTTTTATACCTTTCGAAAACGATTTTATTACCAACTTTTGCTAATGGGCAATCTTGAACATCATCCGGGTCGTCTAACCCATCTTCCATATGAAAAATACCTTCACGTAAATCTCGGGCCTCGTCCAGATTCCTTTTAACAATTTTTGCAATTGAATCGGAAACTGTTTTAGTGACAGCAATTTCGGCTTTAGTCCTTTCCTTCTGGATTACCATAGAACAAAAATCAGAAACACTCAAGTCACAAGAAAGGTTATATTGAATATTAGATCACATTGAATGAAATTTGTTCAAAATGGTCTTATCTTGAACCTCATATTCCGTTGTGTCCAAAATGGCTTTATTTGTAACCTCATATTCCATTGTTTCCAAGACAACCATAGGTTGTCCTTTCTTGACTCTCATTCCGTCCTTTACCAAAACCTCAACCACCTGACCATCCATGGGTGCAACCACGTGCCCTGGACGATGATCATTGTCTTGGTATGAAGCATGTATTACGTCCTTGCGCTGCAAGTTGTATTAAGAAAAGACATAGGGGTGAGAGTGAAAAAGGACAATTTCTATATAGTTAAATATGGTTACAAAGCAAATGACTCTGGAAAAATAGAACTTCGGATGTTGCATTCAATTACAATTTACAAAGCCACATAATTAGTACTAGTGTTCAGAAGTATAATTACATATATACTTGTTATCACCGTTTTTTCTCAAACCCACGGAGCGTGGCAAAACTAATATGTTTAGACTACTTACTACATCTACATATGATTGTGTTACATTCTAGGTCCATAAAAGAATGATACATGAAAACATAGATTGATTCTTTGTACAAACGCACAAGTAACAAGCTAGGGAACTCGATTCTCACTTTCATAAATTCAAAGCACGGAAAGGAAAAACAGGAATCCCTCTCCGGCTCCTTTCTTATTACGTCATTGACACCGAGCAGGCCTTCATCCATGTCATGGAAATCTTTTGAGACTACCTGGTATTGATTACATAACCACAAAAAACACATCCTGGCGGATATATACAACAATTAATACATGCTAGCTAGTGTGCGTAAACATCATCATTTGTTGTATGAAGCTTATATCAAAACATACATCATGGATTTACGTCAAGATATTTAATTTCAAAAAATTGGTTACCAACGATTAAGACGCGCGCACAAGCCTACCACTATCAATTCAAGGTTAGGAATACCATTTCTTACCTCTAATTAATCTCATCAAACAGCCAAATGAATTGAACATATAGTGAGATATTGATTTTGAACGCCCTAGTTATTCACCCTCGTTTTAATGGCTTTTTACTGATTTGTTTTTAATAATGTGATAATATAAATTTTGATCCGTAATTATAGAATATCTTATGATTTAGCCAAATTCTCCGTTGAATGGTTAAAGTAAAGACTGTAAGCCATGATTTACAAACGATCAACAATTTGCCTGCTTATCAATTTACGTTTAACTTTTTTTTCTGAAAATGACTGAAATAAATTTTTGAATAAAGTCCAAAATACATTAATGTGGTTTGTTAATTGTCCCGCTTTACATCATCATGGTTTTTTTGGCACATGCATCCCTCTGTTAGTAAAATTGGCCATCATATATCCCGCCGTTAGTAATTTCAATCACCATATGTCAATGAGGACTAACAGGATATCTCCTAAAGCGAAACAAAATATTTGCATCATAGCCATTAGGACAAACATTGAAAGTCCCCAAAACTAAAGAGGACTAAATGTGAAATATATTTTTGAAATAAAATCAAAAGGGGCATAGCTAGGATCAAACTCGGGTCTATACGCTATAACAACAATGCCCCAACCATTGGACCAAGTGTCCGGTGGTGATATTATATCAAAATAAATATGTTTTAACCTTTTTTTCGCATTTATAGTATATTAACCGATTTAAGTTTGGGGCGGTTGGTTTATGGTGAACCGGACCGGTTCTTAGGATGGGGCGAGATCTATTGGACTCGTTTTTTGGTGCTCTTTCTTCTGGTATCCTCAGAGATTTATTTAGACTTCATTTGGACATTGATAAAAGTATATACGCTATTGAGACATGTCCGAAACTTGACGTTTTTTGTTCCGTTTTTAATTCTTCATACCTACGATATAAATTACTCATCCAAAAAGACATAATTTTACTTTATAGGTTCGAAGAACTAAAAACGGAGAAAAATATGAAATTTTGAACAAGTATCGATCATGTATATATTTTTATCAAAATTCAAATGAATTCCAAATGAACCCCCGAGGATCCGTTTGCGGTAGTTCAAAACTGGAATTGGCACAATATCGCGAAGTGACCGCCCTTGCTCAATTTGGTTCAGACCTGGATGCTGCGACTCAGGCATATTTTCATTCTCTTTCTTCCGGTATCCTCGGAGATTCATTTGAACGTCATTTGGAATTCGATAAAAATACATACATGATCGATAATTTTTCAAAATTTCACGTTTTTGCTCCGTTTTTAGTTCTTCGTACCTACAAAGCAAAATGATGTATTTCCGGACGAGTATTTTACTTTGTAGGTTTGAAGAATTGAAAACGGAGCAAAAACGTGAAGTTTCAGACAAGTATCGATAACATATATATTTTAATCGAAGTCCAAATGAAGTCTAAATAAATCTCCGAGGATACTAGAAGAAAGAGCACGAAAAAACGAGTTCAAAAGATCTAGCCCCGCCCAAAGAACCGGCCCGCTTCACCATGAACCGACCCCCCCCCCCCCAAACTTAAATCGGTTAATATACTATAAATGCAAAAAAAAAATGTTAGAAAATATTTATTTTGATATAATAGCACCACTGGACGCTTAGTCGAGTGGTTGGGGGCACTGTTGTAGCGTGTAGACCCGAGTTCGATCCTAGCTATGCCCCTTTTGATTTGATTTCAAAAAAATAATTTCACCGTTAGTTCTCGTTAGTTCTTGAGACTAACGATGTTAGTCCTGAGGACTAATGATGCAAATATTTTCTCTCGCGATAGGAGATAACGAAGAAATAATTTAAATCGTTAGTCCTCACTGATGTATGGTGGCTGACTTTACTAACGGCGGGATGTATGGTAGCTGACTTTACTAAAGGCGGGATGTATGTGTGCCAAAACAATCACGGGGATGTAAAGCGGGACAATGGAGAAACTATATAACATTTGTCTTAGAACCTTTCTTTATCTTTGCACTACAAAAAAAATCCTTTTAGCCATGTTTTATATTGCGACGTAGATGTTCAAGTCGCATATTGGCAACACGTTAGCTACATACGTTTCTTTTGCGACGTAGACGTTCAAGTCACAATTTGACGACACATTGCCTACTCAAATGTCTTGCCCATTCTCGACACTACAACAAGCTTGATTCTTGTTTGCACATTGAAGCCATTATTAACAACATTAACTAAGCAAATCACTACAATATTTGGCTCGATTGGCGACGACTATTTGAGGGTTTGGTGAGGGCATGTCCTTACCAAAGGTTTGTAGTGAGGACAAGTCCTCGTCAAAAAGTAATCGCATATACCTCGTCGCAAATGCCTTTGGCGATGACGGATTTTGACGTTTAGTGAAAACCATGTGAGACCACATAATTCTCCATCCAAGTTTACCATCTAGGCCCACATGACTTTTGACGTGGACATGTCCTCGCCAAATCCAAAACTCAACTAAACCAACAGATTAGTATATTATTTATTTAATTAATAATAATATTAATTAATTTATTTTAAACAAAACTATTATGGGCAATGCCATCTAAAGATGTTTGTAGTATATTGCTGCATTCTACATATTTTTCATATTTTTTTCATAAATTTTACAGAACTATCTACCTGTAATGACCCTAAAACAAAACCTCTAATGACCCAAAAACAACATACCAATTCGCAAAACCACTTATTCAATAACTGAATCGCAAAAATATGTACATACACATTAATATCCGCTAAAACATACCAATTCGCCAAAATGGGTCAAAACCAAAATTCGCACAAATCTCCTCGTATATGTCCAAAGCCATAACCACAAATATTCGAAACATAACTACACACATGCAATAATACCTACGCTATCACCATCCTCCTTCCGTCACCATCATTGTTACTATTCCTACTTGAGGAAGGAAAAACTCGCTAACTCGGATAAACCTTGTGTATTGTTCAAGAAGGCTACCATTTGATTAAATTAGTTTTGTGTGGCCTCGGTCACCCTTCTAATTACAGTAACCTCCTCTTCATGTTTCTTCACGATCTCATTGCTTTCTTGTTGCGATTATGATGACCTACCTTGGGCTTGGCTACCTTTGCCATATACATGCCCGCGTCCTTTACCCCCGAAGACTTGACAAAGTCTTTCTCTATCTGTCATTAGAGTCCCCGTAGAGGTACTCACACCAACTCATCTCAACCCCATCATTTCTTCCGGTATATTTACACAAAACTAGAAAATTAACTATAAGTAGGATACCTAATACTTCATTTAAGTGTCTGCGTTCTAAAAATTATATGTATGTATTTGGCTATGGCTTCGGGTTGGATCCAGACGCCCTTACATGTATGAGCTGTAGGGTTTTAGTGGTCATCCACACAGTTATCAGACATGCACAATGGAAAAATAAACACATAAAAATAGTGCAGACCAAAATCCTAGTTGCATTCTACCAAACAATGATATAGCTTGAAACTTACATGTATAAAGGATGTTTAGAAAACTTACTTGATTATCCTGCTGTTAGTAAGGTTCTTTGACCAAATTAGCTGCACGGAATACCTTTTTGAACTCTTTGCTGCCTCGCCAACACTTCTAGGGTTTAATGAGGATTATCACTTTTAGGGCCGAGTCAGGTATCCACCCATACTTCACAAGTAGAACCAGAGCTCTAGCCTATAGCAAGTTAGACGAGTACGAAAACTGGGTAAAACCCTAATAGACATGGAAGTCGGCTAGGGAAGTCGACTAAGGGTTTAGTCGACTTAAAAGTCAATCAATTAAAGGATCTCAAACCCTAATAGACATGGAAGTCGGCTAGAGTAGAACTTTTAGGGTTTGAGGAGTGTGTTATGAGAACCATTGAAGCCCTTGGTATTTATAGGATACAAAGGAAGGTTTTAAAATACCTGTTGAACAAGTATTATAGTTGGTTTAGGAAACAAGCTCCTGCCCTCTTGGTTTGGGCTATCAAACGAACAAAACAAACACCCTTAGGGTTTGTTGTTTTGCTTCTTGTCATTAATTACCTCTAATCCTAGATAAGTATAATACTTTCGGATAATTATCGTTTAACCCTCAAGTGAAAATTACGCCATATTTTCATTTCCTCTCTAACCTCATTTCATTTCGTAAACTCGTTTCTTATTTCTGCTTTCATTGTTTTGTTTAGTTTGCACCAATGTAACCCTTCGGCATTTATGTGAAGGAAAATGTGAAATCCGTTGTGTTGTTTGCACACAAACCTTTCAGACTCCCACTTGTACAAATACAACAACATAGGAATCTTTTTTCAGTGTACCAAGACGTCCCAAGCAAGACATTGTAGTACCTCACTCACAAAAAATGATTCAATAACTTTATAGTAATTTTTCATTAGCTTTGCCAGCTAAGTCCAATTTAAACTTCTGTTTGAATTCAGTCTCAAACTTCTAGTTAAGACCAGGATATATGATTGTATCCTTTCATACTTTACTGATATTTTTTAAAGTGTCAGACATGGATGTATATTCTGTAATACTTTCTCTTTTCTTGTTTTCGTGAATGATTTGACTCCAAAAGTGTCAAAGATACATCGTCGTTCGGCTGAACTTTCCCTCAAATCATTACATGTAATGGGCCCATGATAAATATCTTTCTCTCCAGTTTATTTCAAATTGGAGCTGCAAATTGCCATCTTGGCCAATGATACAATTTTCCTCACTTCTCACCGAACTTGACCTTAGCACACAACGTTACTTTTACATTGTAACCAGATACTAAGTCTAAATTCGATGAGAAACAAAATCGAATGTCTCATATCCTCATGTCATTAGAATAGTATGTCACCATCAAAGAACGCCAATAACATTGATCCATGTGGTCGCTTCTCAATCATGGTCATGTCCAAAATTTTCCACAATTGCATATGAAACTCACCATCTTAGCGAAATGTTTCTTGTTTCATAATACATGTAATCAATATCTTGGTATCCTCCATTATAATCATTAACGACACTTTTAGAATGGAATATATTCCATTCATGGATATAAAATATGCTAAGTGGAATCTACGTAATGTCTCATATGGCTTTCACAAGTTAGCAACATCATTTCGATTCCTTGATGATTGATTTAGCTCATTACCATAAAGTGTTCGGCAGTTACCAATTATTATATACTTTATTTAAACTTTACGGCGATTCTATTTAAGAGAACCCTTGGCGTCACTTCCAATCTTACGGGTTGCTTTTCTCTTACTCTCTATGTACCTTAGAGTATTAGTACAAACGATTTAGTCTTATTGGATGATAGAGTTAGCTAATTTGCGACTTACTCGCATTAGTGTTCAACGATGCACTTCATTCTTTGGATGAATAGAATGGAATTGATTTTACAAATTAGAACCGTGCCTCCTTGTTATTGATTATCTTAACTCTTTGAGAACTTTCGGTACAAGCTTCTCGAAACCGCGATGTAGTTACGCATTTTCTAATTTGCGTCCATAACCTCAAATCTTTTATGTCATTAGGTTTCTAAATTTGTTCACTACAACCACAAGATCGACATGTCCTATCGTTCCAAACTAACTTGCCTTACTTAGCAATGTTCATTTCATTTAATGATCTTGTCATCCTCCCTTTGAATCTGCATTACTAGGAATTCCCTATAGACCATGCCGGATATATTATTCCTGCCATGCTTTCTACTTTCGGTAAAAAAATCTAAAATTAATTTATAACATGTTGTGTCTTCCGTTCCTCAACTCGAGTTGAACTCCTTTTTATTACGGTGAGCGACTCTTTGGCTTGAACACATTAATTTTGATCATAGTTTAACTTGTGCTAATCTAGTTAGTTGTTCACTGTAAGGCATCTTCCGACTTTACTTGAACATTCTAAAGCACTCGAGATTTTACTCATGATGCAAACCGATGCCCTTCGAGTTTGACTTACAAATGTGAAATACTACTCGGTATCATATGAGCTTTACTCGATTTCTAGATTTTGGAAATCCTATTACTAAAGTATTCCACTTTGCAAGCAATCTTACTATAAATATCATAGATATTTATTTGCATTACTGCGTGGGGCACAAGCCAAGATTCTATCAAGACTAGAAATTGTGTATCATCTTTAAACTTTGAGAATCTTATATTATTCTTAAATCCTAGTAGAAATGTTCATTAAGTCATTACATGAATTTTCATTTTGATCAAATCTATCTTATCATAGATTTACCAAACCAAAGATCCTTTTATCTTTGACCTCCATCGAGATGGATTATGTCAATGCCTACTTTGAACTTACATCATAGATTGATTGCATCAAAGTCTTATGATTATCTTTAAACCTCTATCCAAGAAATATTATGTAAAAGTATATCACATGAAGCTTAAAGCTTTCCTTGAACATTTCTTTTACTTGAGCTTTTCAAAGAGAACCCATAAAGTATGCTCATCACTTGACCAAACTAGGTAGAATGTTTGATATTTATAGATCATATTATTTGGGATAAATCTAGGTTTCCAAAAACTTAATAGCTATAGGTTTTAAAACAAGTAATACCATATATTTTAAATTCTAAATAAAGTTTTAAGCATAAAAGCGTAAAGGAAAAAGTTAAAACAAGCACTAAAGCAGCGACCATCAATTTTAAATTGCGAAATTTAAATATTTTAAAATCCTATATCCCAAAAATCCAATGCACGATTGACGTCATCATCTTACAGTAAATCCTTTACGTCTCGGATGATAAGCCAATTATACCTACATCATCACTTGGTGAAGCTTTAGTTTCACCACGGTTACAAGACAAAAATTAAGGTATTAAAACAATCTATAAAATATAGATACCTATGTGCTCCCTATCGAACTTGGTCGCATGAAAAATTAGAGCACTATGTGTTAGGAATTAGAAATTCCGAGAATTAAAGAGTCGGTCACCTCAGTATATGTAATCGTTAGAAAGCTCGTAGTCGTAGTTCTTTTAAGTTAAGTAGTATTTAGTTAAGTAACACCGTGGAGGACAGACGGTCTTTACCCATGTATGCACGATCCACACCCGATGTGTGGCGATTTATGTAAGACTATAAATACTCTACCTTCCAAGGTAGAGAGTTGGAACTCATAATAATATCTTTCACTTTCTCTCACTAAGTTCCTAAACCTCTAACTTTCTCTCTAGAATTCCACTTATACGCTACCTTGTTGTTATGGTTTGATGTATGTGATAACTAATATCCTACAATTGGTATCAAGAGCCATGGTTAGATCATATCTTGCACATCTTTGGATTTCTAGTGGTTTTAGGTGGTTTTGAGTTTGAAAAGTTTAGTGGTTTTGCATCATTTGGTTGATTTCTCGTGTTAAAGTTTGGATTTTGTTAGTACTTTTATGTTTAGAATCATCACAAGTGTGTAGGTTTTCATTTGGTAAGCTTAAATCATCTTGGTTGGGTTGTTTTGGATTGAAAAGTGATGTTTATGTGGTTTTTCTTGCTAGCGACTTAACTCACGGATTACTTTCTTCGTAGCGACTTGCTTTACAAATTTGTAGCGAGTTACGGTTTTAGACCTAGCGACTTAGATCTAGCGAGTTCTGAGACAAGTAGTGGACTCTCCACTACGGTAGCGACAGTGGTAGCGACTTGGTGCATGTGAGTTGCTCTTTAGCGACTTGTATCTTTAGCGACTTGAGTAGCGAATTGCTGCCAAAATTTTGCTAGCGACTTGAGGCTTAGCGAGTTACTACTTAGCGACTTACCTTTTACTTAGCGACTTGGGACTTTAGCGACTTGGTGGTATAGCGAATTAGTTGTTAGCGACTTGGTTCAAGAATTCGTAGCGACTTGGTTGATTTTTCCCGTCAAAACTTCAAACGGCCATAACTTTTGAACCGTAACTCCGCTTTTTGTTCTACCCATCAAAGCGACCATGAGAGCGAGGAGAATGGCGCCGAATAAACTAAAGTTAATTCGGGTCAATCTTCGAGGTCTAAATCCGCTCGAGCGAAGTTATTGAGGTTTTAAGTTTTAGACCTAAATTTCTCGGAAAACGGGCATAAACCAATCCGATTCACAACCAAACAACATCTCTGCTAATCCTACATACAATCATATGTCCTAACACACAATTGTCTATCATTCCATTCGTCATTGCTTAACGGTTTAGTCTTGATTTTAGTAAAATCCATGAAGATTCTATTTCTCGGTTTAAATCATAGACTTGTAAAATCCGATGCATTCTACCACATCATGTCTTACTCTCTTGACCCGGTGATTTGAAGTGCTTAAATTGTATGATCTTGTGGATAATAATGATAATGGATGCTACATCGAACGATTAAAGATGTTTGAATTAAACAACGAGGATGTGAGATCTTCATATTACGAGTACAATGAGAATGAATTGCACCGCTACGAGAATGCCATGCAAATGGAATGCGGCATTAAGCCCTATCAACTACTTCATCTGCACCTCATACGGTTGTTATCCATAGTGGGATCGAACATGTAGTGCTCTTTTCCGCTGGGACTTACCTACATTGACAAGAAGCTTGTTGTTGAACTTAGAGCATTTAAAGGCGCAACTTACCAATGAAGAAGGTCAAAAGATGGTTCGGTCAGAGTTCTTCAAGTAATCTACAAACAATTTCACCATTCATCGGTGGGGAATATTTGATTCGATCAACACTTGACTGAATTTCCTTCAAAAACATCTGGAATGGAAATTCAGAATTCATTGAGACATTTATCCAACTCATGGATAATGTGAAAAGTACATTGAGAAAGCGCACAAAAGGATGAAAAAGTGAATGAGTGTCGTGCGGTTGAGATTGTTGTGATAAGTTGGGTAATGTATACGTGGAAGAATCGGGTGTTCTTGAATGCGAGAATGTTAGAAAACAAATAATGATGAGTCGGACAATGCTAAAATAGAATCTTCATGCTCATGTTCACAAGAGAGAGGTGCACGGTCACAACCGTGCAAGATAATGCAAAGAACGCTCCATGGAAGCTTGGATGTACCCAAGATAGAGATGCACCAGCCACAACCTGTGCACGTTAATGCGAGAGGAAAGTTGCATGAAAGTTTCTTTGTACCTAGGTATGCATCTTCTTCTCAAAATGATGATTATGAATTGCATGAGTACATCGCATTTGTGCTCGATGATTCCTTGACCCTTGAACTCAATACCTATAAGGATCAAGTTGCCATATACGAACAACGTGCTAAGTTTGAACTTACCACTCGTGAGCGGAGATGGATATCCAAATGTGTACAATTATTAGAAAAAGTAATTTTAGAGAAGAAGTATTAAAACAAGAGTTAAACTCCTTACAAGAAAAGCTTTCCAAAGCGCTAAGCAAAAACACGAACTTCAAGAAAATGTTAAAATGCTTAAGCAAGAATTCAAGGCTAAGGAATCAAAACTTTTGAATGATTTTTCCAATCTAAAAATTTGAAAAACAAGCTTGAAAATAAGTTGTACGTATAAGGAATACCATTCAAACCGCTCACATGATCACTAAGCATCGAGTCTTAGCGATAAGCATAGCATTCCCTTGTTGAGGAACCAAATCCGAGGTAATTAAAAAGGCTAGAAATGCTCATAAGGTGCTTTATGATGGTAATGAAATCCTTAAGCCTGGCGTAAACCTAGTTGCGTTGAGTGCCTTGAGGAAGATAAGAGATCGATGAAGTCACTAGGGAGAAAATGAATAAGAAGTTAGAAGATCACGAGTGTAAAAATAATAACATAACGATTAAACCCCATAATTACACTAAAGAAAATTGGATCTCCTTGAACAAGTTTAAGCCTCGGACTCTATTAACCCCGAACAAGTGTTATGGAAAAGGATTTAGATAAGCAAAAGCGAGAGAATCTTGTTGTAACGAACCCTCCCTTAGGAAAATGCCTAGAGCGTGTGTATCCTCCGAATACACCAATGCATCTTGTTCCTAGAACAATTGCCACTAAAAGCAAGACCTTAATCAGTCAATATGTTATCTTTCAACTATTTGTTGATTTTGAGAAAACTTGTAAGAAAAGGATCACACCCATTGGTATAACGAAGGGAAAGGGTTTTGAGCAAACTAAAGAATGCTATTTAAGCGAGGTCATGCCTTTCTTTAAACAACTAAAAGATCAATTTGAGAGTCTTAAAAAGGGACACATTCGATATTAAAGAAATGGAAAAGGAATTTGATGCAATGATTGTTGAGGTTAGTGACTATGAGAGAATTAAAATATAGTGAGATTGAAAGGAAGAACTTGCATACACCGAATGAGAATCGATTTCGAATGTATTGCTCAAGATGTGTTTTCAACGCTACAAATTGTTCCATTAATGCTTCTCAATTTCATGAATTATCTGTTGCTCGAAAGTCTCCCATGATCGTGTCATTGAGCTTGAAACAACAAATTCAAAATTGCATGAGAAAATAGAACAGGATGATCATGATAACTTGGTCAAACATTATTCTAAATTAGAAGTTGAACATCTTGCTTTGCAATTAAAACATCAACATCTCAAAGAAAATGTTAAAACCTCAAATATCAAGACATCCTCGATGCTCCCGAGTTTGATGCGTTTTGAAATTAGCAAGCGTGATGAACAAATTCGAGCTCATTGCCACGATCAAAAGATTGAAAGCCCAAATTTCACAACGAAAGGTGAAAAGAAGGATGTGTTGGTTCCCATATGCCTCCACTTTTAGATTCTCGAATTTCCAACTTCAAAACAAAATTGATAACTTGCAAAGGAAAATGATTGTTTTAAAGTTGAAATTTCAAAGGTTAATGATCAAAACAAAGAGTTATGTGATTCATTTAAAGTTAATCATGATAAACAAATTGAAAATATAACTTCTTTACTTAACGATATTGAGAATCGAGCGTGAGGTGAAAGGAAAGTTGCCAATCCCCAATTGCAAATACTCTGTTCCTAAGGTTTCGATTGTGATAAATATGCTATCGATATGTTATATATTCCTCCGCCCATTAGGAATAATGAACTTGCACATAAAGCATACCTCTCGTACCTTAAGGAAAGTTTGAAGGGTCTCAGTGAGATTCTTTGAAGATGAAAGATTAGAAAACCTTTTGATAGTACTATAGCCTATGCCTACATGGATGCCAAACGATCTCGGGAACTCTTAGAGTATGTAATTGTCACAAGTCCGAAATCTAACAATAGGCGAGATAGAATAGTTGTGCCTTATTCTATGCCTAAATCCAAGCATGTGACCCTTGATATGCCTTGTTCCATGTCGAAATTCAAGCAAGCAACCTTTGATGTGCCTCCTAGAATTTCGGATCCCGGCACTTCTAGACCGAGAATGCAGAAAGTAGTGAAGCCATGTAATGTTCCCATCGTTACTTCTACAAATGTTAAGATTGACACTAAAGTTAGCGGGTCAAAACCTAGAAGCAATGCAAAGAAGGATAGGATTACGCAAACTAAAAGTGATCATGATAAGGAAGTAAAAGAACACCATAGGGACAAGAAGTTTGATTTGAACAAAAGAATCGTGTTAGTTCTAGTATTAGCTCTAAACTCGAAATTAATTCGAGGCCTTATCTTGTCTGCAAAACATGTAAAAGTGTTTATTTTACGGTAATCATGATAAATGTGATGTGTTATTTACGAGATCTAAGAATCATACCCCAGTTAAGAAAGTTTGGAAAGCAAAGCAGTTAAGCAATCACGAAACCTACGGGGAAGGTTTTTACCAATGTAGGATTTCGGTGGAAGCCAATGGTCGAATGTTCACGAATGGCAAACCTTGCTCTTTAACTAGATCCACTATGCCGAGAATAGTGCTGTTAAGGTTTGGAAGCCAAGCTGGTAGAATAATCCCATTAAACATAAAATGTCATTTGACTAAGTCGATGCCTCTACTAGTTCGGCTCTAGGGATAATGCCATTGCATCTAGGGTTTTCTTGATTCAAAGGCTGCTTTGTGCTAACCAAAAGGAACCCATCAAGCGTGGGGATCCAATGTTTCCAATTCTCTTCTTCGTCATTGTCCAAAGCGGTCGTATAAATCGTCCTTGGTATTTGGATTCGGTGCTCTAAACATATATTGGGCTCTTAACAATGACGTCATTCAAATCGATTCAGCCTCGTACTTCATCATTATGGCGTCTGCGAGATAACACTTGAGCCCGTTCCTCATAGAAAAGAAAAGTGTACGCTCTTATGTGCGCTTTATCTTTAGCTAAAGAGAAATTCTCTCATGAATGGCCATACTCATCTACATTCTTCATCAACAAGCTTCATGTTTTTCCATGCTCATTCAGTCATCAAGTGGATCTACGTTCATTGGATGCAATTTTTGAGGGGGAGAAGAGTGAATATATTACATGATGATGGATGTTTGAAAACATGATGATGGATGTTTGAATAATGGTTATACGACTTCATTTTTGATGATGATGAGTGTATATTATTTTTGATGAAGAGTGATTATACTAAGGATAGCGGGATTCATTGTTTTGATTTTGATGACTCTCCTCCAACGCCTAATGCTTCACTTACTAAGGATAAATGGGAATCAATGTTTGGGATCCATTGTGATTCAAAGATATGTTTGATGAGTACTTTCAACCTCCGAGCGAATGTTGATCATCCACACGAAGCTCATGCTCCGGTTTCATTGACTCAACTGGTACACCATCTAAGAAGTACTTATTGGAATTCTCAAGAAACCTTATCTCCGGTTATTTCACAAGGCGTTTATAATGACTATCATGATATTGTAAGTTGCACTATTGAATAATGATCCGCTCTTTGGTATTCTGTGCCAAATCTTCACGGATTGTTGTTCATGGATAATGATCCGCTCTTTGGTATATCTTTGCCAAATATTTACGGATTATTATTCCTCTCATTATGCGCTTATAAATCAACCACATGAACATTAAGGAAAATGACTACCTCATTCGCTCGAAGACATTTGTGGTGAATCTTCCGGATCGGTCTCTACATGTATACCTTTAGGAAGAATGCATTAATATCGAAATCATTTGTTCGGTTCATTCGGTGGATCGATGTACATCCGGTTATGCGTTTATTCACGTGTTGGGCATTTGACACAAGGTGATTACTTGAGTTAATCAATTATCACTTATTTGAGATTGAAGTTAAATTTCAAAGGCGTGTTCTTATTTGATAACTTGCTCGGGTCTAAAATTTTAAGTTGAAGACTTGGTTTATCTAGTTACCGGTGTCGGGATGGATGGTTGAAGATCAGTTAACTATCACTTTAAGGAGTTACGTAGTTTTACTCGATGACACACGTAAAGGGCGTTGTGGATAATCGCAAGAGGTGTTAAAGTCTCATACTTTGGTTAAGTATTGAGTACTTAGAGATTTGCTTGAAGCATAAATTCTCGACCTTTGTTCTTCCAACATTAGTGCAAGCTTAAGATGCAAATCGGAATTCTTCTTCGGTTTCAAGTTTGGTATATCGGGTTTTCTTCATCGTGGTCACTTCAAATTTTCTACATATGGGTTGATAAAGATAGTCGAGAGAGCTTCTATCGCGGTGGTCCTATGGCTCTGGACACTCCATTTCGGGACCCGCACTTCAAAAGCAGTCCCATTGGATCATCTCTTGTTCCAAACTCTTCTCAAGAAACTCCATATGTACCTCCATCGAAGATGACTTAAAGAAATTGTTTGATCCTATGTTTGATGAACTGTATGATTCAATTACTAATGAGGTGTTGATCCCTACAACAGAGGTTGCTCATATTCACGTGAATGAAGTCAATCCTTGGTCTCAATATCTTTAAGTCAAAAGCACTGCTGCGATCCTTGATCCATCAACAAATCATCATTCTTCAAATGTACATCATGGAAATGTTTACGCATCAATGATGAAGTTAATGCCTTTGCTACTCGAAAATGCTCCATTTGAAAACATATTTGCTACTCACGAATCATCATCATAACCATCTTCTTGGAGACATCGACTCGGCTACCTCGGTTCCTCAACAAGCGCCACATGAACACCTCGAGAAAATGGACTCACGATCATCCATTAGACAACATCATTGAAATCCCTCTCGTCTCAGATCAACCGGAAACAACTTGCAACCGATGCCTTATGGTGTTTCTTCAACTCCGTACTATCTAAGATCGAACCAAAAGATGTTAAAGCGCCATGAATGAAGATAGTGGTTCAATGCCATGCAAGATGAAATTCATGAGTTTGATCGTCTTGATGTATGGGAGTTAGTACACGCTCCAGGCGTGCTATGATTATAGCTCTCAAATGGATCTTCAAAGTAAAACTTGATGAGCATGGTGATGTGTTGAAGAACAAGGCTCGATTAGTTGCTAAAGGATATCGTCAAGAGGAGGGTATAGAATTTGAAGAATCTTTGCTCCAGTTGCTCGAATCAAGGCAATCGAATCTTTCGGCTAATGATGCTAGTAAGAACATGGTAGTATATCGGATGGATGTAAAGACGGCATTTACGAGCGGAGATCTTAAAGAAGTCGTCTCGTCGACCAACTGAAGGATTTGTGAATCAAGAGCATCCTACTCACGTTTATCGTTTGAAGAAGGCTCTTTACGGTTTAAAGCAAGCTCAAGGGCATGGTATGATACATTGTCAAAGTTTCTTCTATCAACCGGATTCATCAAAGGAGCGATTGATCCTACATTGTTCACCGGAAGTCGAGGCAAACATTTAATTCATGTTCAAATTTATGTTGATGATATTAATTTTGCCTCGGCGGACCAATGGAATGTGATCGTTTTCAAATGAAATGAGTTCAAAGTTTCAAATGTCAATGATGGGACAAATGTCATTTTCTTGGGATTACAAATTTCACAAAGTCCCGGAGGCATTTTCATAAATCAATCTAAATATGCACAGAGATTTTAAAGAAATTTGGATTTGATTCAAGTGACCCTGTTGACAACCCCATGATTGACGAACCAAACTAGATGAGGACCTCTCGGGGATCATGATTGACCAAATAAAATATCGTAGTATGATTGGATCCACGATGTACCTCATGACTAGTAGACCGGACATCTTGTTCATTGTTTGCATATGTGCTAGATACCGGCTAAGCCTACTAAAAAGCACCTTGAAGCGGTTAAGCGGGTCTTCGGTATCTCCAAGGAACCATCAATATGGGACTTTGGTACCCAAAGACACCGGTATGTCACTAACGACATATGCGGATCACAGATCATGCGGTGTCAAGATACTCGTCGAGAAGTACGTCGGGAGGTGCTCGATTTTGGGTGATAAGCTTGTGGTGGTCTTCAAAAAGCAAATGAGCACTTCTATTTCCTCTACAGAGGTGAATACATAGCCATGTCATCCTGTTGTGCTCAAATCTTATGGATGAGATCTCAATTATCGACTATGGCTTTGTATTCAACAAAATCCTCTGTCATCGTGATAATAAAGTGCTATTGCTCTCTCATGCAACAACGTTCAACACTCAAGAGCAAAGCATATCGACATTCGACATCATTTCATCGGGGAACAAGTGGAAAAAGGTGTGGTGGAACTATATTTTGTGAGGTGCGAATATCGGTTAGCGACATCTTCACCAAAGCTCTTCAAGAGAGCGTTTGAGTTTATTCTTCCACGTCTTGGCTTGAAAAGCCTTCAACCGAAACACTCAAAGCGTCTTCGAGGAGGAAGGCGAGGAGTAAAGGTCTTTCTTCTTCTATCTCTTGTATATATCTATTCGAAAAACAAAATACAAAATTATAAAACCTTCAAAATCAAATAGAAAAATATAAAACTTTCAAAATCCATAAAAGATTTGAAAATTTGAAAATCTTCAAAAAATATTGTCATTTTGTCATGTTTCTATCGATTCGATAATATCTACGGTCTTGATGTTGTCATTCAAAGAATGACACGGGACTTTAGATGTTGTTCAATTTTTAAAAAAAAAAAAAAAAAAAAAAAAAAATCAAAAATCAAAAAAAATATTTTTGGGAGAAAAAGAAACAATGGTTTATTGTCATTTTCGAGACAATAACCGGTTTTTAAAAGAAAAAACGAGCCATGTTTTATCATGTTTTCAAAATTCTATGCTCGATTCTATAAACATTTATCTGCTTGAAAACCAAATGCTTTGAAAAATAACTCGATCTCCATTTTGATAATCATCGGGACTTATTTGTCAAAATCTCTATCTCTCAATCAACAACCTATGTCATTGATTGAGGGAGAATGATTTCAATTAAATTAAAAAGTTATTTGGCATTAAATTGTTTTCAAAAGATATACATGCATGTTTTATCAATGGAGTTTAAAGTCTTAAAATCCGATCCTTATCGATTAAAACGCTTTCATAATCAAGTCACAATTCCCTTAAAGCTTTCAAAATCAATTTAAATCAATAAGAGATCACAAATCTCAAATGATTTGATAATTGTGATCGGGGAGAATGTGTGATTTAAATTGGATTTAACCGATAATTCGGTAAATGGTTTTATAAGGAAGTACATGCTGTCCTTCCCACATGTGACAAACGATTTCAAATTTTCAATGTGATCAATGTGCAAGTTCCTGTGCAAGTTCGGTAAATGGTTTTATAAGGAAGTACATCTCGATAATTAGGAGAATGTTGAGGGGAGCATCTATCTTAAACCTTTGATTTGAATTGTGATCAACTTATATCAATGTGCAAGTTCCTCTAGTATGTGCAAAACTCTATTCAAACCTCGAGGCACATATTGAGGGGAGCAAATTTATGGAAACCTCATCCTTCCAGAATCGATATCTACTTGATTTGATATGGGAAGTGATGTTGATATCTTTAGAAAATGGTAATCAAAAAGTTAATTCTTTCTCTTGCCTCCGTGTGCTAAACATTTTCAAATACTTGATGCACATGTTGAGGGGAGTTCTCGTTCTAAAATATCAAAAACAATTCGGTACAAAATGCTTTGATAATACATCACAAGTATCCGAATTGATTTTCAAATGGTTTTCAATTGGATCCAATGGCGGATGAACAATACCAAATTGACCGACCAACTTCTTGTATGTGCGGTGATATAAGGATGATAAGGTTAGGTTTTGTTCCCATGATGCGCGAGCAGGAGGGATCTACCGAGGGACAATCCACTAGTTAGTGTAGAGTTCTTAGGTATGATGATAAAGGAGAAAAATGAGATATGGGAAGAGTGCGGATCGAGGCCGAGCTAGTCTTGGAATAAACCCAACAAGGTTCTAGCTATGAAGTCTCGGTAGCATTGAGGGGTTGAAGAATTAAAAGAATTGAATGAGAAAGGGTGAAAACAAATAGCCCTCCATTTATTCAACCTTAGGCGTAAACCGGGTTCACTTCATATGCTCTTGATGGTAACATCGGTATTGAAGACAAAGGCGTCATGGACCCGGTGACGCATTGCACTTCAACTTTCCAAACCACTCAAGTTCCTCTTAAAAGGACTTGTTTCATTCTCACGGGGAACCGACATTATCTATCGACTTTCTCTTAGAGATTGTTGATATTGAAGAAGAGACCCTCTCCCTAGTCTCCGACACGGGATCCAAATATGCACAAATTGAGTCTAGAGCCACGAGATCATCAATAAATCTCATTAGGACACTTTCAATGAAGACTCTCATTTCACACAATGTGGAAGAGATTATATCTTGAGTCCTCGCATTATCCTTGTGGTATTGCGGAACATCCGAGTGATGTGTTTACACACTCACAATGAAGATGGAAAGCCTACGGAGCCAACTTCAAACAAGCTCTGGTAGGTGGCATGTGAGATCTATTATATGGATCAACCATGTGACAAGCGAGCAGAAACAATGGGCGATTCAATTTCTTGAATCAATCTGGTTCGAGTTATGGATTGACGGATACCTTTGAAAAACCGGTCTTTGTGCTTAACAACTCTTTTCTTTAGCACATCGACCGTGTACTCATTTTTCAAACCAAAGGTGTTTTATGATTGATAATTGATTTTCAATAAAACCTTCGTTGTATTGCGAAAACAATTTCTATTGAGCAATACGGTTGTTTTTCAAATCTCTTTTCATCAATCGGTGGACTTAAAATTATTTGGTTCACTCACTCCGTGTTGTCTTCTTTGAGATGTTACGGTTTGAGAACGACTAGAAGCATTCCAAAAACCACGTCAAGGAAATTCTTGAATTATACGATCGCAGGCGGTACATGTCTTGATCAGCGGGGAACCGTGGGCGTGTACCTCAATTCAACGAAAGTGATCAAAGACACTTTCGTGCGATTTATTACTAGCTTGTTGTATGCGGTACACCCGACGTTTGCGGTGATCGAGAATGAAGCGGTCAATCCATAGCCGCATGCTCACTTAACACATTCATCTATAAAGAAATCATGATTAGTGCATCAATGACTACGATATTTTCACTCCATGCTTACGCTACTCTGCTGCCAATATCATGATTCAACAAATGCTTCCGCTACTCGATGAGAAGATATCATGATCCAAAATGTGAGCATGTCGGTCCTAAAGTCACAACAACACATAATACCAACACCACAAAGGATGTCTCGAGAGATTTTTGATAGGTGATGATCTCAAAAGATGGCTCAAATTTATCATCACGTGGATCGATAAAAGACCTCCACTTGGAGTAACCAAACATGCAATGTGAAGAATCAATGACTACGAGCTTAGGAGCAAGGACTACATCAAGAATGCAAGATCAATTGTTAATGTATTATCTAGTTGTATTCAATGTAATTTTGGTACATGATTGAGGTGACCTCCTTAGGGGAGATTGTTAGGAATTAGAAATTCCGAGAATTAAAGAGTCGGTCACCTCAAGTATATGTAATCGGTAGAAAGCTCGTAGTCGTAGTTCTTTTAAGTTAAGTAGTATTTAGTTAAGTAACACCGTGGAAGGCAGACGGGTCTTTACCAGCTGTATGCACGATCCACGACCCGATGTGTGGCGATTTATGTAAGACTATAAATACTCTCTACCTTCAAGGTAGAGTTGGAACTCATAATAATATCTTTCACTTTCTCTCACTAAGTTCCCTAAACCTCTAACTTTCTCTCTAGAATTCCACTTATCGCCACCTTGTTGTTATGGTTTGATGTGTATGTGATAACTAATATCCTACACTATGCAAACTTATGCCCATGCTTTCGGCAATAGTAGCACTCATAAGATATCTTTCTCTTTTTGGTTACTAGTTTTTGGAAGACCTCTTTAGTCTTTTCAGAAACATGTATGTATTCACCTCTTCAACCTTTCGCTTTCTGAATACATCAGATCTGACCTTATGGTCTTCCTCAGCTTTACATAGTAGTTCGTAAATTTATACTATAGTAGGCTCATCGCATGTTCCCAAAAAGTATTTATGATACTCATCAGGTAGGAACTACATGATCAAAATACCATGACTGCCTTACTCACGGGACTATCGACTTCTAATACATGCCTTTTACATTTGGAAATTATTTACTAATGCACTACTCGACTCTATATGAGCTATCTAACCAAGACGTTTTTATCAACTTTTCTTCTTCAAGTTGTTTTTTAAGTTCTTGATTCTCTTTCAAAATCTCAGTGTTTCGGTACTGAAAAGCAAGGATTGAATGTTTTGCATGATTTAGTTCTTACAGTTCTTCCCTACATGTATTCAATTCTTGAACAATATTCCTATATTTCAGCATGATGTTTTGTCTTTGTTCCTTAACATATTTAAGATTTACATATAAATAATCAAGAAACCATTTTCTATCATCATTATATTATAATTCAAGAAGAGTGTGTACCTTTTTTTTATGGAGATTGTGACCCATTCAATTTCTAACAGCTTCTTTACCCATAGCTACTTTTTCATCATCAACTAGAGCGATAAGGACTTTCATTTCAACCATTTTATCATCATCTGATGATACTTTTTCTTCATCTCAGTCATATGCCTCAACAATAAGACTTTTGCTTCTTGTTTGAGGTGATTGGGTAGGGTGAGAGGTTGAGGCACCTGAAGTTAAAAGGGCAAGTTTGGCTTTAACTTTGTTGTATTTTACCTCAAAGTCCTTTTGAAACTTTGGTCCAGATTTGTTATGTGAAAAGGTTTGTGATGATGTGAGTTGTTTTGTTTGAAGCTTGTTTTGATAAGGTAAAGGGTATGAAGTATTGGATGTTTTGGAGAAGCAGTCTTTGGCAAAGTGTCTAGTTGTGCCACACTTATAGCATTCTCTTTGAGTTTGCCAAGAGAGCCCTTTCATGGAGCTCTTCAGCAAGGTCATTCATATATTCTTGAATGCTTCTCAGGTCCTCTTTATCCTTATGATCATCTTGAAAATCCTCAACAACATAATTAGAGAAAAATGCAGTGGATATGGGTTTGGTCATGGTCAGGGATTTCTTGTTGTCAGCCTCAATGATTTTATCAATGATTCTTTATTCATATTTGAATTTAGCAAACAGAGTGGCAAGGTCAAGATCTCTAACATGGTTAGAGTTTCTTAAACTTTGGCAACAACTAAGCCACCTCTTAGGAAGTACAACAAGTGACCTGAAGACACTAACATCTTTAAGAAAGAATCTAGTCGCAGGAATAGTGAGTATGGCGGTTTCATCCTATCATGTATTCACAAATGGTATTGGGTCATGATGAAAGAATATTATAATCTCCACGAAAAATAGTCAATCACTTAGCCTATTAAATTTATGCGTTCATAGGGTTTTGAGAATTAATTTTATGTATTCACAAATTGTATGGACCTTCCTTTTTAATTACTTCATATTTAGGTTTATTATTCATTTTACCAATAAATTTCTTTTTTCTTATGTATTGAGTTTTAACGAGGCGTAAAGAAAATGGGTAATTAAGAATATATGAAATTGGGCAAAACCATATGAATAATGTTATAATAATATCGAAACGCGTGTGTACGTAAGTCAATAACCAGTATCTATTAAATCTGTGCCATCATCCATGATTAGGGGGTGTTTGGTTTAGCGTATTTAATTGACTTATGAGCTTATTTGAGTTTGGAAAACCCTATAAGCTCAATGTGTATGTGATGTATGAGGGTATTTTATATAGTGCGATGTTGCATGATTTTTGGTTTGTGCAATTCTCATATTTTGAGCGTCTTAGATTTTTTTATAAGTTACTATTTTTGTTTGATGTTTAACATGAGTTAAACAATGAATCAACCATTAGTTATTTTGGCAACTGCTAGCTATGATCACACTATTAAGTTCTGGGATGCTAAAAGTGGGGAATGTTATCGAACCATTCAGTACCCATAATCTGTAAGATCCCAAATCGTAGATACTTTTTCATTGCTTTGTGTGTTCGAATCTTGATGTAAATGACTACTTTGCTATATTCCATATGTGTATAAATATAGAGTTTTTAAATGTATCGAAGATGCTGGTAGTAAAAAAAATGGGGATCATGTATTTCCAGGGTTGGGTTTCGCATTTCAATAAAGCCTGTTATCATTTAAAAGTGCCCCCCCCCCCTCTCCCCTTCCCATTCGGGCCCCGTCTTTGCCTTGATCAAAATTATATGGATAACATCTTAATGGTTAACTTATGGAATATGATTCTTTTAAACAAAGAAATCTCTAAAAATGTCTTTTATGAACAAGAAATTATTCCTATTTTGTCTTTAAAACAATCACTAGATTAAGGATTTGGATATTATTTAATTAAGCAAATTACAAAAACAAGCCGTATATATAGTGATTATACTATAATGAACTTTTTACATAGTTTACAGTTATAACAATTTTACGTCGTTACTCGCGGTAGTGTGATCATAGCGTCCAGAATCATACTTTTTCCCCGATACCTTTTTCCTCTTTTTCCATTGTGTAGCCAACATGATACTGGGTAAATCAACAAAGCCCAAGCCACGCACCTTTTTCCCCAATACCTTTTTCCATTGTGTTCTTTTTCCATTGTTCATGCCACGCCCAGCATGTCACGCCCAGGTACACGCCCAGTGTTCATGCCACGCCGAGACACGCTGCCACGCCGAGCACGCCTAGGTCATTCCCCGCCCAAACTCCTCGCCTCGACCACGCCGGAGAATTAGTGTACGTGTTCGGTTTAAAAGCGTTAGAGTACCAATCTAACGTCTCGTATTGAAAGGTTCGTTTAGAAAATTGTATGGGCGTGGTTTATTTGTATAAAGTCTTGGGGAAAGTGTCCATTTAAAATTTTTCTCTATTTAATTTCATATTTGCGCCACATAACTAATGACACCATTAGCAGATTCAATAAACATTTTTAGAGCACGTGGCATGGCATATTTTCTCCCACATTCTTTGTCAGAACTCCGTCATTGTAATTGTTTCTACTTTATGGCAAAATATCATCAAACAAAGCTTTAGATTTTCCTTAATCTATCTTAATAATCTAAGATAATAAATGGTGTTTATAAACAAGGATTCATATTGCATATTGCTTATTCTGGAATGCTTAGAAATTTAAAAGCTACATCAGCAGCAAATGATGGTTTGGAACAAGCTCATCCAGATGCATAGGTTGAGGCGTACAACTCGGCCGGAGCTAGATTGATGTACATATTTTTTTACACTAAGAGGTACATGTAACCAAGGGCCAAGTGAAAGAGAGAGTATGAAAGATATGTCAAGTGGACATATTAATATTGGGGTGAAGAAGAAGAAGAGATAAATCAATATAAAGGTTTTCTACGAGGCCGGCAAGGAGAAGTTTGGTTCCGAGGGAGCTCATATAAAGGCTTCAGATTTATGTATTTTGTGGCATGACAACCTTAGAGGCTCAGATGCCTTTATTTGAGCTTTTTCGTGACCAAAATTCTCCTTACATGCAAACCCTTATATAGATTTCTCCTTCCATCCTTACCCCAATATTAGTTTTAAGTGTCACTTGCTAAGTATTATCTACACTAGTCACTAATCACATTGAGATATATATATATATATATATATATATATATATATATATATATATATATATATATATATATATATATATATATATATATATATATATATATATATATATATAAAAGATTAGTATGTATATAAACTGTGTAATTCATTTTATCATAACTATGACTCCTAGATACCTAAGGTGTTTGGCTTCTTGGTTTTGGGTGCTGATTGTTTTGTTTTTAGTATTATTGTAGTTGTGTTTCTATTCCTTTTTGTGTACAGTTCTTGCTTTTGACTACTGTTTTCGGTCTTTGTTCTATTAATATTTAGCCTTTACCTATGAATTGTGCAATCTTACATGTTTGTTGAACATTGAAAATCCTGTAGGTTATACATTATTCTTGATCATATATTATATATACTACAAACCCTAGATAATCTTATGGACCTAAGCCTACAGACGGGCTTGGGCCATATCTATCATCTAATATTTCCTAGCAGTTCGAGCGGTAAATCGCAAAAGCTCAGACTGAAGTTGAAAACCTAATAAACAATAAATCAAAGAAAATAAATAATTGTTGATGAAGACATCCTACAGCAAGCGGAATCAAATCTTCAAGCAGCAGCAGGCATAAACACGTACTAAACCGGATAAACTAAAGTATCATTACCAAACTGGATAAACCAAAGTATCCTTATCAAACTGGATAAACCAAAGTATCCTTAACAAACTGTATGATGAATAAGCTAAAACATGAATAACTTAATAAGAAAAAAATAAAACAAAACAACTGTTGTTGTGGCATGAGAAAGCCTAACCACAAACGAACAGTTATGATAAGAAAAAAGATTAGATAAATGACATAAGACTTGTTCTGGGTCCTTCTCCCACATAAAAATAAACTTTAAAGTTCTATGGTATTGTTTCGTGGAACTTATATGATCTAGGCAAACTGGCAAAGTATATGTTACAAGAATTTTCAAGAGAAAAAATCAAGAAGGATATGAATCTGCTTTTATACAAACAAAAAAGTCGAATCTTATGGTATGTTTAGTAGCGTAAGATTATGAAGAGATTATACTTATTTTTTCGAAAAATAAACTACTTAAAAATAATCTTTCTTTTGTGGTCATAACTTATAATAGATTAAAAAAAAAAAAATCTTGTGTCTTTGAAAATAAAGGTTCTTCATGTGAGCTTTATAAAATAATCTCTTTTGTAATCTTTTTCGAACAACATCGTGTGGCGTCGAAATGATTGAGATATTCTATTTGTGTATTAAATACTTGTAAAGTATTAATACTGTGCTTCAACTATTTATATATATGAGTGTCTCAATAATATTTTAGAATGTGCAAATCATCCCCCAATTCATATATTCTTACTTGATTGCAACTTCCCATCTTTTATTTTGAAGGATTGGATTTAATGGATTATATAATTTGTTTCATGGGCTTTATTTAATGTGTTTGTGTGGACAAGCCCATAAATGTAAAAGTCCAATGCTAGTCGTGCAAAACAAATAGCAGACCCAGCTTTTTCATCTTTACTTTCAGAGCAAGGGGTATAGGGCATATTGTTTCTCGCCGTTGCCTAGGTGGCACCTCGCCACAAATTTTTGCTGCTCGCCGTGATACCATTGTGGCTCGCATGCTGTGGTTTCGACGTTACAACGAAGAAGCGGACAAAAGAATATATGTGTTTGTGTTTATGTTATTTATGTGTTTGTGAGGGTGGGTGGGCAAAATGAAGAAGTTAGTAAGTTGTGATTGAGGGTATTTTTAGTTAGTGTGTTGGAGTGATGTGGAGGTGATGTGGCGCGTGAGAAGTGAAGAGAATTGGGAGGTCGTGACACCCTCGCTCTCATATACATAAGAAATCTCTAGCTTTCAGAGAGATACATAAAAGAATCAACTCGTGCATGCCTCATTATTACTAGCGAGTACCTCTACGCGTTCTTGCATGTGGTACCTGAAATAAAATTTCACTAAATCATGTATTTTAGTTTATTATGTTCTTTTCGCAACAAATTCTGAGGATCAAAATTTTGTTTAGTCAGGTCTGGATTCGGGCTCGAACCCGTTGCTTTGCACATTCTCGTTTGAGCTCGACCCGTTTGAATTTGTGCAGATTCGGACTCGGGCCCATTGCCCGTTAACCGTTTGGGCTTGAATATTAGTATAATGTGTTTTATTATTTGTATTAGTGACATTTAATGCACGAATTGTGTTTAAGTTGGTTGTACAATATGCTTGATAATTTGTATTTCTTGTGTAAGGGGTGTTCTAATAACTTCATTAATTGTATTTATTTACCTGTCAAATAATTGACTACATTAAATATCTTGACCACATTAATAGTGTTTTGTATTTTGTACATTAAGCTTTAAGACTTGTAAGTTTTAAAATTAAGATTGATGAGAAAGATCATTAATCGTGCATTGTGTATTGTACAATAGGCTTTGTATTTTGTAAGTCTTAATTTTAAAACCATGAGAAGAGAGATTCATTCATATATTATAAGTAGTATAGATAAAGCCGACTTTGAAGATGGATGACTACCCGTCCGATTACTTGGAGCTTCCAAATTATATCAACATCATATTTCATCTTCTCCGACCAACTTTTTTTTTTTTCTTTTCTTTTTCTTTTAATCTCATAGTAATTGATGATGAGTGCACTTTTGAAGTTTTGGAACCTCACCAGCAATCATGCAAACTACAAGGGCGGCTTTCGCAATTTACTCTAAGACAAAATTAAGAAATTCATATAATCCGTTTGCATGGTTCTAAAAAGCTCGCAAAGGTCTCGAAAAGGCGTGAGGCTTGGTCATGTTGTCACGTCATGCTGTCACGCCGCTTTATGCCACGTCTTTTTGTAAACTCGATAAATGTGAACTATGATATAAGTATATCAACATTTTCATATTTTTGCGCGCTTATCTGCGTTTATAAGCGTAAAAGCTTTCTTTGACCAAAGCATTAAGGTTGGTCAATGCCATACCATCTGCGCGCACTATTTATAACCTTGCCCGTTTGTTACGTGGTTATAAACTACAACATATTCAGCCCAAATGACACCTAAATAATATATGGATATATCACTGGATAAATCTACTAATATTAGACTACTTGATGAGTATTTGTGTATAGCAACGAGGTTTTATAGCGATTCGAGTGACAAAAATTTTTTTATGAGGTATAAACAAAAAATAATAAAAATTTAAAAATTTGAATATTAAACACGATTTAAACTGAATGAAATAATATGAGTTATTGGTTATAAACGAAAATAATAATAAAAGTTTATGTTTTTCATATATAATTTTTTTTAATTTTCACTTTCAAAAGTATGAGTTTTTCTTTTATATATAGTATAAATTTAGATAGACGGAGTAAAAATATAAATATAAATGTTGAGGCTTGAATATTCTCGGTTTTAAACTTAAATACCTTACGGTCTAACTAGCGAGTCACAAGCATTCGTGGTAGTCTTCTAAAATAATAATTTCCGGTGAACTATGTTTTAAATTCAATCGATTTTTTGAAAATAAGTTCGGATTGAAAGAATTTCATGTTAGATATTTATTTCTTGCATTAAGTCAACCCATTCCATACGTAATCGTAAAAACTATACCAAGAAACATAAAGCTGAAAAACCGAAAACCCTTTTATCGAGTTTGATTCCGAATTTATTTTCAAATATCCGTGGTTACCCTTACCAAACCGTGTTTAATATACATGTAGTTTTTAACACATCACGGTCGCGATCTCATATATTGGTCTTATGCAATAGAGGCAATACCTTTTATATTCAGGCAAATCATGAATGTGACATTTGAGAAATTTTTAGTCTTTCTAAGCAATTTAAAGCTCAGTGCAAAGTCATTTACGCACCATCTACAAATTCAAGTCACTTAATTCTTTAAATGTAACTTCATTTTACAAATTTATGACACATAATTCTTCATATGTAACTTCATTTTACAAATTTAAGACACTTAATTCTTCATATGTAACTTCATTTTCTACTATTAGCAAGTGTGTTGTCTTAAACATTTTAAGACTTCCTTTTATAGGAAGTCTTAAATGCATTATAAAGTAGTATAGATATATGCATCATTACACCTCAACTTAAACAATCCCTAATTGAGGCTTGATTGTAGGGTAATTGACTAAAATACTGAATAGGATATATGGCACTACATGTTTACATGGGTTGAGCAATATACGACTATTGGTTTATGTTTCCAACAATGATTATTCAATTTCTCGTCTTTGTAAAGTGTTCTAAATTCCTTTCATTATAATCCACCGATAAACTTTTCCAAAGTCCAAAAAGGAGCTTTTGAATCACTCGTATTCACCTTTCATTCAAATACTCGAATAGTGTAATTATTATTTCTAACATACTCAATTAAGGCACTTTAACTTTATTTTATTATCAATTCAAATCCTCATTGAATTATGACTTCTTGATTCTTAAATATTGGATGTACTCATGTAGATCCACACGAAATTTATAAATGGCTAATCATAAAATCAACTAGAGATCTGCCACTCGCTACATTCTATTTTTATATGTTTTGCACTCAGTATACCAATAATTGTCAAAATACTACTCATGAATTGTTAACGTAAAAAATATTATTTTTATACAGTTAGGTTATCAGTTATACCAAAACTCGTGGTTAGACGTCTATCGAGACCAGCTGTTTTTTTACCTAAGTATGATATAAAACTTCATTAGAGCAAAAGTTGTATATTTGGACATCGATGGACCAACAATTACGTGTATAAATATATAGAGCAATATATTAAAAACTAAAGATACCTAACTGAAAAAAGCCAATTTGAACAAACACATTAGGAGGCATTACCGAAATGGACATTCAACCCCTAGATAGCAAACTTGCCTAAAAACATTCAAGAAGCAATATCGTTGTTATCACCTTCTTGTCATATGTCACATCATATTGTTATTATAAGTGTTGTTGTTTGTTCTAAATGTAAATGATGGATAACTTAAAATTCGATTTGTTTTGCATTGGTTGTTCAAGACTGGGCCTCTTGGTTATAAAGAACAAAGAAAATTGTTTAGTGCAAAATTACTGTAAAATTCTTTTACCGGTAAAAGATAAAGCTAATATAGATCAATAAACTTTAATACTTTCCATGTAATAAGAAATAAAAAGTAATAAATGTCAAAATAATATGTTATCTAAATTATAGTAAATGTCATCTATATCTATATCTATATCTATATCTATATATTATGGGCAAATTGCATAAAAGTGTCTTACATTTATAGTCGATTTCGATTTAATGTCTTCTACTTTTTTCTTGATTTAATGTCTTCAACTTATTTTTGATTGATGTAAGGCGTATAACGGTTCTCGGTTATCTTATGTTGAAAAAATTACATGTTTCATCCCTATGGTTTATCCTAATAACATTCGTAGTCCTATTTCATTTTAATTCTGTAGAGACGAATGTTTTCGTCCGTTTGTATAGGTTTTATACGTTTTGTTAATTTTTATCGTTAACTTTTTAAAGAAATTAAAATTTAAAAAAATACAATTTAAAAAAAAATAAAAATAATTTTTTAAAAAAACAACAAATTTTTTAAATTTATTTAAAAAAATAATTTTTAAAAAAAAACTTACAGTTTTAAAAAAATTAAAACTTTAAAAAAGTTTTTATCCGATTTTTGAAAAATAAAATTTTAAAAATTTTAATCTTTAAAAAAAATTTTTTTTAAAGTTTAAAACTATTTATATATTTTTTAAAAATTTTCTTTTAAAATTTTAACTTTTAATTTTTTTAAACTATAATTTTTTAAAAATTTCTTTTAAAAAATTTAAAAGTTTTATTTTTTATAAAAGTTTATTTTTTCAAAATAAATTAATTTTTTAAAACATTAATTTTAAAAAAATGTATTTTTTTAAATTTTAACGTATAAAATTGACAAAACGTATGAAAACGTAAAAGCGGACGAAAACATTTTCCGGGCGCAATTAAAATGAAATAGGACACGAATGTTATTGGGATAAACCATAGGGGCGAAACATGTAATTTCAACATAAGATAAGCGAGAAATCGTTATATGTCTTACATGCAATAAAAAATAAGTTGAGTACATTAAATTGAAGAAAAAAAATAAATACATTAAATTGAAATGGTAATATAAGTTGAGTCACTTTTTCTGAATTTATCATATATATTATTATTATTATTATTATTATTATTATTATTATTATTATTAAATTAAGTTACAAAAGCGCTACAAGCCTTTTGGCTTTATTTAAGCATTAATAAGTAATGTCTTTATAAAATGACACTACACGAAGCTTTCGATACTACAGACACACTATGTCGATATGACAATACCCTCGTTATACACGTTATGTCACAAGTAATATGTCATCAAAGTAGTATTTAACTCATGGAAGATACATGAGCACAAAAGTCGTTTTTTTTTTATGTCAGAGTAAGAACTTTAACTACATATGTGGCATTATTATATATACATGATTACATTAACTTAACTTTAACTACATATGTGGCATTATTATATATACATGATTACATTAACTTTTATATGTACATGGTATTGATAAGGAAATGCTACAACTTTTGACACCAAAGAATAATATAGAGTGTTGCTTCATCGGTAAACTACTAAAAGATTGTATTTGGTAATGCATAACTATGATGAACAACCTGACAAAGATTAGTAGTGAACTATGAAAGATTATGCTTGCATCACTTGCAAGAAGGTTTTTTTTTTTTTTTTTTTTTTTATGGTCAAATAAAAATGTTGGTACGCTACACGTAATGTAGGAACAATGTCGCCAATAAAGGTAAAATAACGATCTTTTGTAACGGTGAGTTTTAGTACATCCGATTTGAACAGGCAAATAAAAGAGTTTGCTAAAATAACAAAATACGGCATATTAAAAATATCACCTTGAATAATTGTGACAAACAAACCGACATTTTCCGGTTAACATTTATTCATAAATTAGAACGTTTTATTTTAAATAAGTAAAAAATATAATTTACTCATAATCGTTAAGTTATCCTGCGTACAACGAGAACCATTTTTGGACGTTTTATATCATGAGCTTCCACACTATACTAAGATTAAGTCTACCCTAACCAAGTACACTAGCATTCTCATAATCATTTTTAAATCGATCATAAACATTTAAACTCGTTTTCTACATATAGTACTCTTTCTTGTATAATTTTGCATGCATGCACAACATACCCAACACAATTCACCACCTTTACCAATATCCTAAAATACTTATTGATTCGCTCCCAGACAGTCAAGTTTTATCACGCAAGCCGACCACTTGTGAATGGTCAACCGTAACAAACTTCAAACAGTATGGAAACAAATTCAATGAAGATCAGGAGATTATAGGGTTTCCCCAGGTCGTTATGTCCCAACGAGCTGTGCGATGAATCACCCAACGAGTAGTGATCGAGAAGATTTGAACGGAAAAGAGTTGATTAATTATAACTAAAGAAAAAGTTAATAAATTAAAGGGGCTTAAATGCAAATTAAAGAAAATTAAAAAGATAAAATATATTAAATAAATGCTATCACTATTTTTAAAATGATGTTTTCTGATTTTTTTTTTATAAACTTAAATTAAAAACTACGTGACGTACAAAAGAAAATGTAAAACTGAAACAATATTAATCCTAAAAATATGAAAATGACATTTTTACAAACCTAATGATAAGAGAAAATTTATAGAAAAAGAAAATTATTTTTATAACTATTTATCTAATTATTATTAATTAAAAACTATTTTTAACTATTTAATAATACCCTAAAATACAAGAAAATATGAAATAAAGCTAGAAAAATGAAATTATGACTTGGAAAAATCTAAAATAACAAAGAGGATTTTCAAAACTATTTTTGTATTTTTCGATTATTTTGTATTTTCTATGAATTAAAAATATTTAAAACTACTTAAATTGCTTAAAAATACAAATTTAACTAAGAAAAATCGGAAAAATATTTTTTGACTTTTTATATTTATCTTAACCTAGGAAAAATGAAAACTTAATTTTTGAAACTTTTACGATTTATTTGTATTAAAGGCTAATTAAAAGACTTAAAAGCTGTTTTAAATCAAGAAAAATAGCAAAGCAGACTTAGAAAAATCTGAAAAATTCAAGATAAGTCTAAAATAATATTATGAATCTAGGAAAAATATAAAAACAGAGGGTTGTGTGTGAAAATGCAAGCTGCAATGACAAGTGCTTATCGATAAGCACTTGTATTAACAAATGAAAACCAAAGACCACCAAAGTGCTACGAGAAGCTATAATATGCTCAAAATACTCAAAATGAACTAAAAACAACTGCTCTAAACCACTGAATTTCAAACTACAAAGATTTGGATGATTTGAGTTTAGTGCTAAAAACAGTTTTTGGGATCTACTTTGGAGCTTAAGCACAAGCTACTCAATAAGCTAAAAATGAAAACCAAAAGTTGGATCCTAAGCTAGACCTGGCTAGCTATCTATAAACCAAAAAACAGACTTAGATAAGCTCTATTGGGCTCTGTGCAAGCCCTGCACAAAACACATGCTGCACTTAGTTATCTTGAGTTTGTGCTTGGGGAAATAGACCAAATCCACAAGTGTTTTAGAGCTTATAAAAATTGACAAAATCTACAAAATTGATAATAAGAAAATAGACCAACTGAACTTTTAAACCCCAAGTTTCACTTGATTTGACCAGAAATGAAGCGGTTAAAATCAACTCAATTTGGCTCAATGACTTTTCTAGTTTTGACTTTTGAGCGAAATGAAATGTTGACTTATTTGAGATTTGAAGCCAATTTATGGTGATATTGATGTTAAATGATGTAATAAACCTAATGCAATCTATATCTATAATTTCTAAACACAAAACAAGTCTTTTAAATTTCCAAAATCCCAGATTATGCATTTAAAAGGCAGTTAAAGGTGAAGATGACTTTGAGCTAATGCGAGATACATTTGATGACTGCAATGAGTATAAATGAACTCAATAAACCCAAAACAACAATCCTCAATCACTGAACAAACCTAAAACACAGATATGCTGCACAATCCAAACACACCTGTTTCTACTGATTTGCAATTAAAAGTAAACCAACTGCTAAACTAGCTTGTGCAGACAATCAAACTGAATCTAACTAACCTAAATACAACTTAATTAACAGGTTTAAACTATTTATGACTACAAACAAAGATTATGCAATAAATTGGATTTGAGCTTACATAAGGTCCTAGCCACAATGGCTTAAGATCAGTCAACCCAAGAATCACTATCCTATATATATCAACCCCATTAACTCTGAATCAACCCAAATCCAACACTGCATCACCCATATCCATTTCCATTTCAATTTGAGCTCAGTTCGACTTTTGTTGACCAAAATACCAAAGTTGCTTAAAACTTAGAGTTAAGCTCACTAATAGCTATACACAGCTTTAGTTGGCTTATTTGAGCTATAATAAGGCATGTTGAAGCCTGGTTTTTGATTCATTCAAAAGTGCATATATAAACGAAATTTTGAAAACAGGAAACTTTGATAGACTTGTAATTAGAACCTGAATTTGATTACAAATGATTAAATGACTTAAGTTTAGTGCTTAGAAACAGGAAATTACAATGTTGAACTTAAACTAAAACATTGATGATAAAAACGACATACATTTAAATTTAAAAATTAACTACTACTTCTTCTCTCCTTCTACTTCCTCTTTTTATATGCAAACTGCTTTCCACGTGTCCTCTGATTGATTCCCGCTAATAATCCTGGCCATTAGATGAGTGGGGTGTATTTTGGCCATTGGATCAAAATTGGCGGGAAAAAGCTATTTGAGTGGTGGGCTTACGAATTTGCAACTAGGGGTGGAGTGTAGGAGTGATGATGAGGGTGTTGGAAGGATAAGGTCGAGGATGAGGTGATGGGAGAGTGGCACGAGAGTTGCGGTCAGTGGGAGAGGAGATAAGCCAGTTGGGAGGAAAGGGTAATGTTTGACCGGGTTTGACTTGGGGTCCAAAAGCAGGAAGGGTCAAAAGGTATAAATGGCAGGGGTCCAAAATGCAAAAGGGGTCAAATGATAGTTTATTAATACAAGGACCAAAATGCAATTTCTGAAATTTGAGGGACCATTTCTGCCAATTTCACAAAGTTGTCACAAGGACCAAAACCGACTAGTCCCAATAGTACAAGGACTAGTTTTGACATTTTCAAATTTCCAAAGGACCATTTGTGACAATTTTAAAAGTTTAGGGACCTAAATTGTAATTTTGCAATTTTAAATCTCAAGGACCAATTTTGACAACTTAAGAATCCCTAGGGACTTAAAATGATATTTTCTTTATTTTGATTTACCAGGGGGTGTTTTGACAACTTTTTAAACTTGGGGACTAAAGCGCCAATTATGCAAACTTGATCGTTTTCACAGTTTTGATATTTTGCATTTAAAACACATAAAACACTTATTTGTGATATTTTATCATTTTGATGCATTTCAGTGTTTTCGGATGTTTTGCGGTTTAAATGGTACAAAAATGATGAGTATTTAGACACTCATCAATCCCCACACTAAGATATTGCTAGTCCTAGCAATGTTTTGAAAAAATTAATGGATTTCATCTCTTTACCAAAAGCCATTACTACGGAGTAGCCGAATGTTTGGTTCAAGTAAGAACCTTGGTACATCGATAACAAATGATTTTGAGCAAATCATAAGGTATAAGCGGTTTGATTTGTCTTTACCAAAAGCCGTTTATACGGACTAGCCAACTCTTAGATAAAATATCTTTGGTGAGTTGGTTACCAATTATGGTTTTCCACGCCTTTACCACAAGCCATAAACTTGCGAGCTAGCCAACTCTTCACTTTAAGGATATGGTGAAATTTGAATACCATACAATTTTGGGCAAATTGCAAGCCGTCAACGGTTGAGATATCTTTACCAAGAGCCGTTTGCTCTGGATTAGCCAATCCTTTTGTTTATTAGACATGGCGGATGATAACCATAATACGAGTAAGTGCAAGACAACTTACTCAAAAAAAAATTTTGGCAAAAATTGGGGAATTAGGCGGTATAATTACATGATAAAATTGGTGAAATTCCCCCACACTAGAAATGAATATTGCCCTCAATATTCAAAGTACAGCGGTTATACGAAACATAGAGCGTAAAAGGAAACACTACGGCCATTATTTAGCGAGGATTTTTTTTTTTTTGAACATCTTATATCTGACAATGAGGCGACTCCCCGCGCTGGGGTGGTACCACGGGTGAAAACCCATGTTTAGCTCTTGTTTTTGATTACCGAGTCGCTAGCTTGACTCGACCCAATTCATTTGTTCATGGGGAAGGTAGCGTGGAAAACCAATCTCGATCGGACTTAGTTCACAATGTTAATAAACATATGAACATCGAAAGTTCCACACGACGAGATACAACCGCTGTATTGTTAATAGTAGAAACTATAAGGGATGATACCGGGGTCAAAGATGGTGTCCTCATTCCGAAGAAAGGAAAGAGCAACCACACCATCTGTGAAGAATGGAATAAAGATGTGTATGAGAATGCATGTCCATTCCTCGTGATGAAAGCAAATCACCATTTTGACATTTTAAACTTAAACTTGAAGCTTATATGGTGATTGTCAATAAGATGTCCGGGAAGGAGGGTGGGAAGCGGTTCTTCAATCAGCAGTTTTCTAGAAAAAGATGTCTCCTCCGAATCAAAGTAAGTATTATCAATTCTGTTGGAATTGACTCATCACTAAGAAAGGCATCGACTTCATTCCAAAACATCATCTTCCTCATCGGGGTGAGAGAAGGGATGGAAGAGTCGGGAATAATAAGACTAGGAGATGATGGATCATTTTGAGCAATTCTTCAATGGGAAGAATGTCTCCCATTGGATCACAAACATCATCATCCAATTCGGATGATCTTGAAGAGTTTGGTTTCATCACATAGTTAACAAACTCGATACGATAAAGCGATTCGGAGGTGGGACAAGTGGTGTGCTCTTAGAGCTAGCAATTTCCACCACCGATAAAGTCTCGATTCTAGATCATCATCATCATCAAGAACACTCTTGACTTTCTGGTACAACTTTCAAACCATTTATTTGAACGGGGTTGATTTTCAAAGCTTTTAGCTCGGCGCGTTTTGGTGACTCCTCTTAACAGTGAAATTTGAGAGTGTTGCATTGAATCTTTGATTTTTGATCAATTGTGGCAACACTCTGTTTGGATAGAGGTTTGGAGTTTTGGTTGATATTCAACGTGAGTTCTTAGTTATCAACCCGTATGGTCAACTCTTGACAAATACATCAATCGAACACGACTCGTTCTTAAAGCTCTCCCAAGATGAGGGAACTCTAGGATCTGCATCAAAGTCTACTACAACAAAGTCGGTAGGAAAGTGAAACTTTCCACTTTCCTACGACATCCTCGGCTATCCCAGTGGGCGCGTTATGGAGCAGTCCGCTGGCTCGAGTGTCATATAAGTGGATGAAAGTTTAGGAAGAGAGTTTCTTCCATCTTGAGAGTGGCATGAGGTTAATCCTAGCGCCAAGATCGGCCAGGCGGAGCATTGAACCATCCCAAGAAATCACAGGATTAAAGCTTGGACTACCGAAGGTGGGACGTGTCTTGATGCCGTGGGCTTGAAATGCACCTTGTCCGTTGTATCCTTGGTAACTTGACTCATTGCTCTGGTGGAGGAGGCATTGGAGTCGAAGGTCCATTGTGCGTCTTACCACTACAGTGGTGGCGGCTTTCAACTCGGCATTGGGATTAGGAATTGTATTGCTTGGGAGTCCTCCGGAAGATGATGAAGCTTGGTTCATATTCATGTTCATGAAGCTGCTCATCATATTCTTCAACTCATTTGTCTGTAGAGACATTGTGGTATCAATTTCCTTTTTAGCTCAACCATCATGTTATTGATGCGAGTTTGCATTGAGCATGCTTGACTCGGTAATTTTCATGAAGTCATTTGGTAGGGGAGCTTGAGAAGGTTGTTGATAATTTTGCGATTTGGAGCTTGATATGGTTGGTTGAAAATGTTCTGTTTTGATTGAAATTTTGAGAGTTATTGAAGTTTTGTCCTTGATTCGGAACAAAGCGATTTTGATTGCCATGGTTTTGCAGGAGGAAAACCGGTGGTGTCATACCGCTAGGTGCAGTAGTGAGGATCGACTTGTGGTCGGTATTGATTGTGGTTTCTGAAGCTACGGGAGCTTGGTGAAAGGAAGCATCGGTTGCTTGGCAATCATAATACGCATGTGGACCACTACAAGTTTCACACACCTTGTTCGGCTTTGATTGGTTCCGCTTATGAATTTCGCTTTTGATTTCTTTTACATCTTTCATCATACAACGGATGACATCCGTTAGAAGCTGACTATCGGACTGCTAACTTTCGAAAAATTCTTGGATGAAGAAGCGAGTGTTCGGAGTATTTACTTTGTTGAGAAATAGGAACTTTTGATTTTGCTCATAAATCTCAATCACATCTTTAGGCTTACGATTCAAGATATTGCCACTGCGGTGCGTTCAAGAGTCTTGATCGTTACCATTCAACCATTATAAAAGATATTAACTTGTTAAAGCTCAGTGAATTCATGATGGGGCATTTCACGAGAGATCTTTGAATCTCCCCATGCCTCTCAAAGTTTTCATCGAAATTTTGTGAAATCGAGAAATTTCATTTTAAGATTAGTCGTCTTTGATGGAGGAAAGAAATAATTGACAAACTTTTGAACAAGATCCTCCCAGTTTCGATGGATCGGGGGTTCTTTCGACCAAATCAAATTTGTCCCTCAGTGAGAATGGAAATAGCATCAACTTGATTACTTTTGTGGCACATCCTTGAAATTGATAGTTGAAGTCAACTTGTTAAACCAGCGGATGTGTGCATACGGGTCTTCTCGGTCAAACCGTGGAATTGATTTGTAGACACAAGTTGGATCAAATGTGTCTTTAATTCAAAGTGATCGAAATTGATTCTTGGTAAAGCGATGGCATCTCCGTAACCCTCGGTGGGTGCACGGAGCATTTCCGTCATAGTTCGTTAAATACGCCATATTGTTGCTTGGAATAGTGCGAATCTCGGGTTCGACTATTTGGGCGCACGTCTGAGCGTCTTCTAGGAATTTCGCTAGATCACGAAAAGGACTCGATGATCTAGAAGAGCAGTGCGCATGCACTAGAGTTAACTCTAAGGAATCTCGAGTTAAGGAAGGAATTATGAAAATGGTGAAAATGGGGTGAAGAATCTTTTGGGTTTTATGGTTTTGACAAGTAGATATAACAACAAATCCAATTAAAACAATATCGAGGCAAAACAACGATGAACTTAAACCAATAATCACAAGATGAATAGCTTCTTTGAAAAAGGTACACCCTTCACGAGGACACAAAGGCAAGTTTTAATCTTTGGTTGAGAACTTATTATGGTCGTACCCCAGTTAGGTAGTACCTTTGCCTTGGTTTGCGGTGGTAATATTTTATGTTGTTTTATTAAACAAAGCGACAAATCTTTTTGTATTTTTATCTTTGATACATATATAGAAACAAAAGGAAAATATTTTTGCGTTTTATCGTTTTGGATGTTTTGGGTTTTGGATTTTTATAAGAAATATATAGATATAGATAGATGGTATGAACAAGGGTGAATATTCAAATCACTAATCGCTAAGCGTAAGATAATTAGCTTGACTCCCGTGGCGCCAAAATTTGATTCGCTCCCAGACGATCGAGTTTTATCATGAGCCGACCACTTGTGAATGGTCAACCGTAACAAACTTCAAGCATTATGAAACAAATTCAATGAAGATCGGAGATTATAGGGTTTCCCAGTCGTTATGTCCCAGCGAGGCGTGCGATGAATCACCCAACGGTAGTGATCGAGAAGATTTGAGCGGAAAGAGTTGATTGATTATAACTAAAGAAAAAGTTAATAAATTAAAGGGCTTAAATGCAAATTAAAGAAAATTAAAAAGATAAAATATATTAAATAAATGCTATCACTATTTTAAAATGATGTTTTCGATTTTTTTTTATAAACTTAAATTAAAAACTACGTGACGTCTGAAAAGAAAATGTAAAAGCGAAACAATATTAATCCTAAAAATATGAAAATGACATTTTACAAACCTAATGATAAGAGAAAATTTATAGAAAAAGAAAATTATTTTTATAACTATTTATCTAATTATTATTAATTAAAAACTATTTTAACTATTTAATAATACCCTAAAATACAAGAAAATATGAAATAAAGCTAGAAAAATGAAATTATGACTTGGAAAAATCTAAAATAACAAAGAGGATTTTCAAAACTATTTTGTATTTTTTCGATTATTTTTATTTTCTATGAATTAAAAACTATTTAAAACTACTTAAATTGCTTAAAAATACAAATTTAACTAAGAAAAATCTGGAAAAATATTTTTTTGACTTTTTATATTTATCTTAACCTAGGAAAAATGAAAACTTAATTTTTTGAAACTTTTCTGATTTATTTGTATTAAAGGCTAATTAAAAAGACTTAAAAACTGTTTTAAATCAAGAAAAATAGCAAACAGACTTAGAAAAATCTGAAAAATTCAAGATAAGTCTAAAATAATATTATGAATCTAGGAAAAATATAAAAACAGAGGGTTGTGTGTAAGAAAATGCAACTGCAATGACAAGTGCTTATCAATAAGCACTTGTATTAAGCAAATGAAAACCAAAGACCACCAAAGTGCTACAGAAGCTATAATATGCTCAAAATACTCAAAATGAACTAAAAACAACTGCTCTAAACCACTGAATTTCAAACTACAAAGATTTGGATGATTTGAGTTTAGTGCTAAAAACAGTTTTTGGGATCTACTTTGGAGCTTAAGCACAAGCTACTCAATAAGCTAAAAATGAAAACCAAAAGTTGGATCCTAAGCTAGACACTGGCTAGCTATCTATAAACAAAAAGCAGACCTAGATAAGCTCTATTGGGCTCTGTGCAAGCCACACAAAACACATGCACACTCGGTTAATCTTGAGTTTGTGCCGAGGGAAATAAGACCAAATCCACAAGCTGTTTTAGAGCTTATAAAAAATTGACAAAAATCTACAAAATTGATAATAAGAAAATAGACCAACTGAACTTTTTAAACCCCAAGTTTCACTTGATTTGACCCAGAAATGAAGCAATTAAAAATCAACTCAATTTGGCTCAAACTGACTTTTCCTAGTTTTGACTTTTGAAGCAGAAATGAAATGTTGACTTATTTGAGATTTGAAGCCAATTTATGGACTGATATTGATGTTAAATGATGTAATAAACCTAATGCAATCTATATCTATAATTTCTAAACACAAAACAAGTCTTTTAAATTTCCAAAATCCCAATAGTTATGCATTTAAGACAGATTAAAGGTGAAATTGACTTTGAGCTAATGCAGATACATTTTGATGACTGCAATGAGTATAAATGAACTCAATAAACCCAAAACAACAATCCTCAATCACTGAACAAACCTAAAACACAGATATGCTGCACAATCCAAACACACCTGTTTCTACTGATTTGCAATTAAAAGTAAACCAACTGCTAAACTAGCTTGTGCAGACAATCAAACTGAATCTAACTAACCTAAATACAACTTCATTAACAGGTTTAAACTATTTATGACTACAAACAAAGATTATGCAATAAATTGGATTTGAGCTTACATAAGGTCCTAGCCACAATGGCTTGAGATCAGTCAACCCAAGAATCACTATCCTATATATATCAACCCCATTAACTCTGAATCAACCCAAATCCAACTTTGCATCACCCGTATCCATTTCCATTTCAATTTGAGCTCGATTCGACTTTTGTTGACCAAAATACCAAAGTTGCTTAAAACTTAGAGTTAAGCTCACTAAAAGCTATACGACTTTAGTTGGCTTATTTGAGCTATAATAAGGCTTGTTGAAGCACGGTTTTTATTCATTCAAAAGTGCATATATAAGCGAAATTTTGAAAAGCAGAAACTTTGATAGACTTGTAATTAGAACTGAATTTGATTACAAATGATTAAATGACTTAAGTTTAGTGCTTAGAAACAGGAAATTACAATGTTGAACTTAAACTAAAACATTGATGATAAAAACGACATACATTTAAATTTAAAAATTAACTACTACTTCTTCTCTCCTTCTTCTTCCTCTTTTTATATGCAAACTGCTTTCCACGTGTCCTCTGATTGATTCCCGCTAATAATCCTGGCCATTAGATGAGTGGGGTGTATTTTGGCCATTGGATCAAAATTGGCGGGAAAAACTGTTTTGAGTGGTGGGCTTCTGAATTTGCAACTAGGGGGTGGAGTGTAGGAGTGATGATGAGGGGGTGTTGGAAGGATAAGGTCTGAGGATGAGGTGATGGGAGAGTGGCCTGAGAGTTGCGGTCAGTGGGAGAGGAGATAAGCGGTTGGGAGGAAAGGGTAATGTTTGACGGGTTTGACTTGGGGTCCAAAAGCAGGAAGGGGTCAAAAGGTATAAATGGTAGGGTCCAAAATGCAAAAGGGTCGAATGATAGTTTATTAATACAAGGACCAAAATGCGATTTACGAAATTTGAAGGACCATTTACGCCAATTTCACAAAGTTGTCTAAGGACCAAAGCCGACAAGTTCAATAGTACAAGGACTAGTTTGACATTTTCAAATTTTCAAAGGACCATTTGTGACAATTTTAAAAGTTTAGGGACCTAAATTGTAATTTTGCAATTTTAAATCCCAAGGACCAATTTTGAAAACTTAAGAATCCTAGGGACTTAAAATGATGTTTTCTTTATTTTGATTTACGAGGAATTGTTTTGACAACTTTTAAACTTGGGGACTAAAGCGCCAATTATGCAAACTTGATCGTTTTCACAGTTTTGATATTTTGCATTTAAAACACATAAAACACTTATTTGTGATATTTTATCATTTGATGCATTTACGAGTGTTCTGAGATGTTTTTGCAGTTTAAATGGTACAAAAATGATGAGTATTTAGACACTCATCACTTATACACTTTCAAAATCACTCATTTCCCTCCCCTTTTTGTGTAGTAAAACTAGCCCTTCCTCTTTTGTACAAGACTAGTCACCAACCATTAACCTAACATGTGCTTAAACCTACTATATAACACATTATGTGAAGACTTGAACCTTACACTTTCCTTTGAGTCAACCACCATCAAAAACCCCATCGATACTCAAAACCCACGAAGTAATCAGCCTTCCCCCAGCCTATGCTTCCCATGTCTTTTGTGTCACATTTGGTCTCCTAGACACCTTCCTAACCAACCAAACAAGTTACCACTTAGTTGATCCAAGTAACTAGCTAGTTACTTCACCCTTTGCCCTATAGATAAAACCCTTATTCCCCTCATTTGACACATACAAATACTTCATTTCCTCTCATATCTCAGTTGGTCATAAGGTAGAAATAACAAGGTTAAGGGTTTGCAAAGGATTGCCAGGTTTTTGGTAGTGCATTCACAGGGTTTTTAAGCTTTTAGGTTGGTATAAGTTCACTTCACGACCATCATACGCATCATTATTTCATGTAAGTTTCCCATAAAACGCATTTGACTCTTATCTAAAATGTCATGCATTTTTTCATATCACCTTATTAGCTTTGTTGTGTTAAAAGTCGATTTATACATTGTTACAAAGCTATAGTTTTCTGCCTAGAAATCAGGGTGACATCTGAACGAGTTTTAACTATCTTAATAAACAGTTTCGGTAAATTTCTTTCAGCCACAATGTAGAACTGTAGAGGGGGGGGGGGTCGAATACGGTCTTTTTGGCTTTTTCGAAGTTTATTTACTTCAAGCCTCAAAGATCACCAAGTGGTTATACAACAATAATCACAACCACAAATACAACCAAAGTATATAAAGCATGTAAAGAGACACCACGATATATAATGGTCCGGATTAGGATTTATATCATTCGTACATCTAGTTGAAAATCCACGACACGATACTATTCACTAAGTATAATCCTTTTGTTGGACTACAAACCGTTACAACCTCAGGCAACCAATATGCACAAAGATTCACGCTCACAAACAAGAGCTACTCGCAATGGTATTCCGCCTTCGGAAACCATCCAAAAGAATCTCGTAATTCGACTTCCTACTAATACTACAAAGACCACTAAGACTTCCCACCAGAATTATCAAACCCCAAACAGATCTCCAACTATCTAGGATTGGTCACCACGACACAAGACTTCGCTTACAACCAAATCAAAAAAGAATGTTGAATTGTTTAATCAAGTCCTAAGCTAACAATAGAGACTCGATTCTAGTAGAAATGGTATAGATAAGAAGACCCTCGACAAAATCACAAGAGTGAATTAGGTTCTTGTGATTCTTCCCTTGCAAGAGATGTGTTTTTTCAAAAATGTTATATGATAGATTAAGAACACAAGATAAGAGTAAAGGGTATAGAGAAATGAAATTAGAGAGAAAGAATAAATGGAAAGAGGTGAGGAATACAAGAGGTAAGGGTAGGGTATTTATAGGCAAAAATCCCAACATGAGAAAAATGTTAATGAGGCTGGCGCGCTGCTGGCGTGTTGGAGCGCCAACGACGCGCCATGAGACCTAAACATTTTTCTCTTTGGGATTTTGGTCTTTTAAATACCCAACCCTGCTAAACCCCCAATTGTACTTCACACATTAGACCTTTTCATTATTCCTCCTCAAGGTCAACCAACTCGAATAGTCATTTGATAAAAATCATTTGTGAAGTAATAATGTAAAACCAATTATCAAAGAGAGAAAGATAAGAAGGGATGATTGGATAGTGGTAGTTTGGGTATTCCTCACATGGCATAGATAAGAGAGAAAGAATAGGACATGAAATATTCTATTGTGAGATAGAGAGAGAGGGAAGAGTGTGTAAAAATGGCTAGGATTGAACCATGGTTAGGTTAAGTGTGTTGGCATTGTTAGCTTAGAGAGACTATGCCAAAGGTATCAAAAAATATTCCATAAGGATAAGAGGATGATAATGAGTGACATGACTTGATGTGATATGTGATGGTGATGGGGAGCCTATGAGAGAGTGTGTGATGAGTGAAGTATGTGTGAGTAGTGTGTGTAAATTTGAATTCTAGTGTGTGAGAGAGTGATGAGAGGATAAGATAGTGATGTGATTGGGAGCCTATGTGAGAGAGTGAAGTGTGCTTGAGAATCTAAGTGTGTGAGTATGTGAACGAGTAAAGTGTGTGTGATAGCAAGTGTACAAGAGAAGCTTTGTAAGAGTGTGTGTGTGTGTAGGATAGTGAATGTATGTGAAGGAAGATAGCATGTGTGAGTAGATGTGAGTAGTGTGGGCATTATGAATTCAAGTGTGAGTGTGTGATGTGATGGGGAGCCTTTAGCATGTACTTGAGAGGGGAAGTGTGTGTAGGAGAAAGTATGTGAGTAGTGTGTGAGAATTTTGAATTCAAAAATGATGGTGTGTGTGAGTATAAAGAGAGTTGGAGAAGATAGTGAATAGTTAAGAGAGTGATGTGTTTGGTCTTTGTTGGTTAAGAGAGAACGTGGTGAAATAGAAGTTGATGTGGAGAATGTTGTTGGAATGTAGGGAGACAAGTAGTAGATGCAAGTACATTGTGTGTAAGAGAATATTTAGAGAATGTTTAGGATAAGATTTGGAGAGATTTGGAAGGTTTATTTGGTGAAGGGTTTGTTTGGTAATAAAGATATAAAGGATTGACTATGGAATAATCGTATTGTCATTAAAGAAGACAAGAATTGACAATGATGATTATGGGTTGTATGTGTTGAGTAAGAAAATCAGAGAATACACATACTCTCAAATAACAAAATGTCAAGTATTCATAATATCATAACTCGTGTTTTTTCACAACTTGACGTAATCAATAATCATCTTGATGCAAACAAGCTAAGTGTTTTGCATCATAGTAAAACATATCTCATAACGGTAAAAGATGCATTTATGCAAAAGGACCTTTGACTTAGTTTAACCAATAAGGGAGTAAAACCCGTTACGTGATTAGAGAATACGTAAACACGGATTATGGTCATATGAATATTTTCCCTTGATGTCATATGAAAGGTATAAGTCTCCTAGGTTTAGGGAAGCCTTGGCTAGAGGCATTTGATAAAATACTTGAGTTGGCGTTTTGTCAAAAATGAGAGGTTGTGATTTTGAATCCCTATAATTATAAAACTCGTTTCAAGTGTTCCCAATATTGCACATATCATATTCATACCTGTATTGAAAGAACCACATTTGTCGGGTAAGGTGAAAACCGACTCTCAAAAACCGAGACGACCCAAGAGTGTTTTGGGACAAATTAAAGCTGATGGCCGCATCTTTGGAATGCCACCGCGTGCAAGCCAGATCTTGGCATCTTTGGAGTGCAGGAGCATGCCAGACCCAGTTTTCGATCGTTTAGGTTTTTGGCTACCGTTTGAGATTTTATGTGTTGCGAAGTTTTATTTGTCATCATTAAAACATAAAGGATACCTAATCAATGTTGAACCAACACACAAGATACCTTAATGTCTTAGGAAGATTTTAAGCTAAATCGTGAATATTGGAGGTGGTTTGGTATCTCAAAACGAATTTATGCAAACAAGTGTCCAATAGGTATAGTTGTTGGAGTACGCATCTTGTAACAACAGTTTGAAGGCCATACACTTTGAATAACGGAATGTAATTATTTGTGTTTTAAAGGTAAGACTCATATCTAACTTCCAGAAGTGGAATTTCCAAAACTGAATAAGAAATGAGGAAGTTATGGCCTTCTGAAGTCGGTTAAGTTTTTTGGCAGAATCTGCCTTTAGGTTTAACTTAGAAAATTTCATGTTTCATTCTTTTTCCTAACAAATCTTACTAGTAAAACTTTGTAAAACCTTAACATAAGTTTATATGGGTGATATAACTTCTCAAAACTCATGTGCATATAGAACATTTCATTGTGACCTTAAGCCGTCTTATTGATTTAGGTCACACGGTTTACACCAAGCTTTCTTTATTTACTCTCATTGCTATCACCTGTAGAGTTGAGTTTCATTACCCCTGTTTTTAATTTTTTGATACTCGTTTTAAACTATTTTGGGGTGAGAATACATGCTCGATTGTTTTTCTATGGACATAAGTACTTAAAACGTATACGTATTGCCTAAGTTACCTATCTTACCACAAAGTCCCCACTATCATGAACCGTTAGTTACGTAGTAAGCACAAATCTTGTGAATAGATCTATTGGGGTTGACACCCTGACCAGAATGTTAAATGGACGCATTTCATTTGAGGAACTCTAGGTGTTCTCGGTAAGAAACACCTACCGGTGCAACAAAATAACCGTTAAGACTTTGGTGTCATGATCTTAGTGCAATAGTTTCATGATATTGTATGTGTTACAATAGTCACTAAAATCTTGGGGTCCATGATACTTTTACTTAATGCTAAACCTACGAACTCACCAACTTTATGTTGACCCGTTTTAGCATGTTTTTATCAATTTCTTAGACGCATGTACATGGATAACATTTGGAGCATAATACTAAAGTTTCATTTTGCGGCCTCATTTCATCAGAGATTTCATTGCATTCGTAACAACGTTTGGTTATGTATTAAAATCTCTTTCATTATGTTGTGAAATCTTTAAACTTTATCCTTTTGTTAAAACTTATTGATCTAATCAAACGTGTATTTTCAAACGACTCATATAAAGGTCGTTCAATATGACTTATGACTTTGTTCTCATGAAAGTCATGTCCCGTTATCTTCCGCAGCGATTTGGGGGTGTGACAATCATAAATAGAAAGGAAAAAATACATAATTTTGGCTCAAAGCTATTTGTAAATTATAATAATAAATAAAAAAGTTAAGTTTTAGACATAAGCAATAGTTCAATAGTTTATCCAAAATTAAAATTGGTGAACAGCAAAGAAGGAAATATATTAGACACTAGAAAAACACACACACACTAATACCAAGTATAAATACCAAAAATTCATTTTTCTAGAAAAACACACACACACACACACTAATCCTCCATTTGGGTTTCACAAAATTTGACCATTAGAACTTGTTTGAAGATTGTAAGAGTTTTAGAAGATCATCATGGCACCTAAACAAGTAAGCATCGCAATCAATTAACTTAATTAAGGTTTAATTAGAGTATTTGATTGAATTGCAAATTAGGTCACTAATTTGGGGGTTTTGATAAATTCGAATTAAGTTGTAATCTTTTAGGATTAAGTGGGTAATTGATATAGAAATGCATTGCAAAAGAATTGCGATGATTGATTCAACATAGAATGAGTATTGGATGATTGAATTTTTGGATTTAATTAGGTTGTGCCATTGAATCAAATTAAGTTGCAATTGATGATTCCTAGTTGGTAGATGATGCGTTTTTAATGAATTTTAGATGCCACATTGTTGATTAAAACAAGTGATTGAGAATTGAAGTTCAGATTGATAGTTCTAAGCAAGATGAACATGTGATGATTGGAAGTTTTGAATGCGAATTAAGAGCAATTTGAGGATGTGGAAATCATTGGTGATGTTAGAATGCAGTTTAGGAGTGAATTAGAATTAGAAGAATCTAGTGGGAAGTAGATTGGAAGGCCAAAGCCTTCTGCAGCTGAGTAACCGATTCGGTTGCGAGCTGCAACCGAACGGTTGGAGTGAGGTCACGAGAGGAGCCGGACCTGTTGCTCCTCAACCTATCCGGTTCCACGTTCTGTTTTGGAAATTTTCAGATTTTTGAACTAGACCTTAGAGGCTTCTATAAACTTTGTCGTTTGTTTTAACACTCTTATATTGACTTATATTTGTGATTTCCACGACGATATTGCATGTTTGTAACCGCTAATCCCTTGATTATGTTGTGAAGAATGTTTTAGGAAAAGGGTTGCATCACGAACCGAGGAGCAAGAAAGAAAGAAGAAATGCCAATCCCAGTGCCACCAGAATCTTCTTTGGCAAGGAGAGGTAATGATCGTCGGCGTTTCAATGATACTTTGCTATCTATTGGAAGCGAGGTACCGACCTAGGATTATTAATTGGGAAGTATTGCAAGGATTTGGTTGCCATGAGGTTTTAGAGGAAAAGCTGTTTGTGATAACGTTATGGAATAAGCAGATTCTAACTACAGAAATATGGAAGAGAGCTCTCAACATTAATGAGCCCATATACAAAGAATGGTGTTTAGAATTTCTATGTTCCTTTGAAATGAAGACATATATTACAGCTATAGGAGTTTGCGTGGATAAATGTATTACTTTCAGGTTGGGTGGTCAAGCACATGTTGTCACTATATGGGAATTTGGTAATTTGTTAGGATTATATTCGGATGAAGATTTGAGAAATCAGGATTTTAAATACATAATTATATTGAGTGATAGGAATAAGGAAGGATTTGATGAAAACAAGTTTTGGAGAAAATAAGTACGGAAAGTAAGCTAACGTACGGTGAAAGTAGAGTCTCGTCAATTAGAAAGCCACTTTTGCAAGTGTTTCACATAATACTAGTTGAGTCTCTACTACACAGGGCGCATGATGTGGACAGAATTTTCGGAGATGATTTATGGGTACTCTTTACTTTTGAGGAAAGGCATCCGTTAAGATCACTAGATGTAGCATGGTTGATTGCCAAATACCTTCATAAAAAGGCCGCATTAGGGAGCGTAAATTACATTTGTGGAGGACACTTCATTACTAAGATTGCAAAAAGCCTTGGTTTATTCAACCCAATGGGAATGGTTTTGTTTAGCGAACCAATTATGCCCGAAAGTACGGAAGCTGAAGGATTTGCTCATTTGAGAGATATAGGAAGTGGAAAGCTCGATGGATTACCAGATGAACTCGATGTAATGCCTTTAACATCATGGATATGATCGTGGATCATTCTTGGATTGTGATTTCAAAAACAATGCTTATTGTGTGTCGAACAATATTATCTCTATCTCTTAACTATTTCTTTAGGATGATCATCATACTTTGTTTATTTTTATTTTTAAGTAGCGTTTGGTTTGTTTGTTTGTTTTGTTTTTTGTATTGTGCATATTTTGCAGTTTTGTTTGCAGGATGGATGTGACGGAAGCTTATTGTTGGTCAATATTTAGAGTTGGATAACTCACATGCTTGCTTATGACCCAATATGCATATTGCGTATTCTATCCCGTGGTATCTTTTTGACTATTTCTTTTTCCCATTTTCTTTACTTTGAAGTTTATTTTATTACATTGATGACAATGCAAAACTTAAGTATGGGGGAGGGAAGAAAATAGGAAAAATGATACGATTTTTAAATTTTTAGTTTTTAGTCTTATTTTTTATTTTTATGTAAAGTTTTTGGATTTAAGTAATTAGTAGAAAATCGCCATTGGTTGTCTAGTGTTTTCACACGTTATTAAGATATATTTAAAAAAAACACCTTGGGTATTTCAATGGTAAAATGAGGTTTTTGAAAATTTTTTATTTGAACCAAATTACGGAAGTAATTCCTTTTGGATTCGATAGCATATTCTAGCACGCATTATAGCCTTTTTCCACTAAATTGTGAGGTTTGTTTTTGTATAAAACACATCTTTTGTTTTATATTTGCTATGAGTGTGCCGGTGATTATGACGATTCTAGAACTTGTACTTGTTATACATTACGGTTAAAATCACTTTCGAGTGATAAAAATATGTTCAAATGATAAGAGGCATCGTAGGATTTAACCCAAATGGCCTTCCATTTACATCTAATGTTTTTGCTAACCACATCGGTTAGTTAACCACCTTATATTGACCCATTTGTTAGTGCTCATTTTTAGCACTAGATACCCTTAGTTACACCCTTCGAGCCAATCTTTTCATTCTTGTTTAAATCTAGAAAAATACAAAAATATTTTACACCTTAAACCTTAGCCAACCCATGTCATGTCTATTGGTTTATTGCTAGTTGTTTGGAGTGTTGGATTATTTTTGATGATTATGAAGAAGCTACACTTTGTCATATGTGTGTACCATTCTCCAACAATGATGAAGGAGACGTCTTTCTTGTTTGTATTTTTTGTGGTGTAAGCTTACACTAAGTGTGGGGGAACTATATAAAAAAATGGTTATTGTCAATGTGCTATATGAAGAATATTGATTAGCCAATGAGCTAAATTGAGTTATATATGTTTGGAGATCGATATGTGAAGTATAGGAAGATATAATCATTTTCGGGATTGTGGTTTGTATGATGGCTAGCAACATAGAGGTTTAGACTTGACTTTATTTTTCTTTTAATACCAATTTCATAAACCATCTCATGCCTTATCCATACCATTTATAAACCCAAAGCCTTAACGTTATAACCGAATAAAATCCTCTTTGATGAATTTATTTTATTTGTTTTGATACTTGTACAAGCTTATGGTAAAAGCATTGATCATGACTAGGCATTGAGTGATTTACATACCCACCAATATATGAGTGTTGAGTGAATTCTTAAAATCATTCGTGAGGTGTTTAGTTGTGTTATTTAAAGTTATTTGATTCATTTTAAAGTTTTCACATATTAAAAGCAAATTAATAATAATTTATTTTGAGATGATTGTTAAAATTTTCGGAACCACGATATCAAGACCATTGAAATTGATTTTTGTAAATGTTAGACCTACTCGAGGGCGAGTAGAACTTAAGTATGGGGGAATTTGATAACGCTCAAAATGAACATATTTTTAGTAGCGTTATTGTTGGTTTTATGTATGATAATCGGCTATATTTACTCATAACTGTTGCAAAAGTGCAAAAGATGCGTATTTGTATGTGAATGTAGCCAGGTATCGCAAAAGATGAAGAAATAAAGATTTCATGCACATTTGGAGAATTCCCAAGGAAGGAAGTCAAGTAAGGAAGCTTTTGGACTCAATGATTAGGAAGCGCAATGATTTCTAAGTATCTACAACAAGTAAAGATCAAGTTTCGTCTTGGAAATCATCAACGAAAACAAAGAAAAAGGCTCAAATCAAGAAAAGTCAACAAAAGTCAAAATTGGGAGTACAAGAGGCGCCCAACCGTTCGGTTGGAGCCCGCAACCGATCCGGTTGGGCTAGTGGATAACACGCAACCGATCCGGTTGTCTAACCTGGAGTTACACCAATTGTCATTTAATGTTGCCTTAACTCCCCATAATCATTGGAGGCCGATCATTTCCTATTATTAACTTGTATGAGACGTTTTTAGCCAGTTACTTAAGGTTCTTTAGCTATATAATGAACCTAGACTTAGTAGTCTAGGTGTGACACAACCCAAAGTGTAATAGTTTACACCAAAGCTATTACCAACTCTTATTATTCATCCCAAAAGTCTTGTTACTGCGGTAAAAGCGTCCGGAGGTTGGAGGCAATTCTCATCCATTGTTTGATCATTCGGGTTATACGGTTAAGACTAGATGATTGGGGCGTGTGGTTGCTATATTCCACTATTTCTAATTCTTGTAATTCTTGAATATACTTGTGTGTAAGGATGTAGGAAATCATACTAGTGTTCTTATATGTGATGCATGTATATGATCTTGTTTAAATGAGTTTGTTGGAAAACTACTAGTCTTGTTTGATTTGTCGAAGAAACATGTTTTAAGAAAAAGGACCGAAAGGATTTCTCTTGTGTTTTATTCCAAAAGTTAAGTGACAAACTAGTATGGAGATATGGTGATTGACACCACCATGTTTACTTATTGAAACAAGACTAGAAACATTTTCATCACGAAGGTCGAAAGATCCGTAGGAGCAGTTTAATAAGAACATTTTACAAACAAATAGATTTTCAAAGGATAATCATTAGGATAAGGACCGAAAGGATTACATATATGTTATTGTTCTTAAAATGATTTTACAAAACATAAACCATGGGTTGGAAATCATTTGCTTATGATTTGTGCATCACATCAAGAGTTTACACCAAGCCTTCATGAACACTTTCTATGATTGCCTATAGACTACACACAAGTATATGTTTCTTAATATTGATTTTCACTAAACTATAATTGTTGGAGAGAGCCTTGACAAAGCTTTCTTGTTACCAATCTTTTAAAACAAATTCAAAAGCAAATCTCTTGGGACGATCTCGACTTACCCACCTTTGCTATCGCGAACGAGTATACTTGCTCGTATGTTTTTATAGTAAATTGCCGGATAATTCGTGTTTATAGATTTTTAAAACTTGCACCCGGTGAGCACATAAAGTTTTTGGCGCCGCTGCCGGGGATTTGAGTATTTTTTATTTTGTTTTGTTTCTGTAAAATTGATAATATTATAATTAGATTTCATATTGATAAGTAAAAAAAATGGTCTTAGGGACCAATCGAATCGGTTGCGCGAGCAACCGAAACGGTTGGTGCTCTCAGTAAAATTTTAATCTTTGATTTTTCTAGTTTTTAGTTTATCTATTGTTTGTGTTATAGTTTATAGCTTATTTCTTGTCATTTCTGATTTTTATATGTCAAATGGTAGATTGAAGTCATGGAACTGGGGCTCTTTTGGCAAGGATGATGACATCTTGTAGGTTTGATAAGTTGACGTTGCTTCATTTCCACCAATCAAAAACACCTCTCCAAGTTTCTTTTCCTAACTCACAATAAACGAATATGTGCTCTTCTGATTTTAAAGCGTCATCACATGTCGGGCAGCATATAGTATGAAGGTCAACCCCTCCTTATGTCGATATTTAATCTTGTTGGAAGTATGGTGTTTGAAGTTCTCCAAGAGAAGACATTTATTTTTTAGGTTAAAGTTTTGTTCCAACGGGTTGGGTTTGAGAGTGTGTTATTAGACATGTCTATTATGTGAGCTCTTAATCCCTTTACTCTAAAGACTCTGGAATCCATAACAGTTCACACCCACATGTCTTCGTGTAGAGTTAAATAAAGATGGGCAACAAGATTACAAAGGCCCTATATGTCATTACGCTCATCTTCTGAACTAATGGGTCTATTCCATGCCCATTTAAAAACAAGGCTTGTTTTTAGGGGTGTTCCATGAGTTGTAGGAGAAGCAAAAGATGTTAAGAGAGAATTTGTAGTATTCAAAGGGATATAAGAAGGTTTCTGATCTCTTAGAAGGCAAGAAGGTTCAATCTCCAATAAAAATAGTCTCGGGAAGGTAGCTTTAAGATTGGAGCCACCTAGCCAGTTTTCATGCCAAAATAGAGTGTCATAACCATTACCATTCTCTTTTTGAAGATCGAAGGTAGATTTATGTTGACTTTTAGAAGATTATCTTTAACCTTTACAATTCGGAACCATGAACCTGACTTGGATTTGATGGTTAGAATATCATGTAACAATCCATCCTTACCATGATTCGAACGGATTACTTGACACCAAAGAGCTTGATCCTCGGTATGGAACCTCCACCACCATTTTCTAAGCATAGGTAAAATACTAGATTATAAATCTCCAATACCAAGTCCTCTTGGAGATAGGAGAGATTGCTTTGTCCCAAACAATCCATGAAATCCTTTTTTTTAATCCATGGAGCCTCCCCAAAACAAAATTTCTTCTAATCCCTTCAAGTGTGTTAACGACCTTTGATGGAGCTTTAAAAGTTGACAAATAGTAAACGCCAAGACTACCAAGAATGGATTTGATTAAAGTAAGTCTTCCACCAAATAAAAGAGTCTTTGACTTCCAATAGATAGTCTCATTTAGAACTTTTCAATAAGTTTGATCCAATTTGCACATCTTGACATTTTGGCACCAATCGAGAGGCCTAAGTAGGTGCATGGGAAGTGAGAGGGAAGACAATCGATGGTTGAGGCAAGGGAGTTTAATTCTAGCGGGTTGACACCAATACCATATAACTTTCTTTTGTTGTAATTGACTTTTAAACCGGAAGCAAGATGGAAGTAAGTCAAGATTCTAGATAAGTTCATGGCATTCAACAATGACCATTCACCCATAATCAAGGCATCATTCGCAAATTGAATGTGAGAAATATGGATGTTGTCTTTACCTACTTTAACCCCATGAAAGATATTATTGTTTCTTGCTTGTAAGAGAGCCATATTGAGGGTTTGAATGGCAAGAATGAAAAGGAAAGGTGCTAGATGATCTCCTTGCCTAAGGCCCTTATCAAGTTTACATTCTTTTGTTGCCAAGCCAGAACGGAAGCAAATGCCAAATTAAGGCAAGAAGATATCACTTTATCCATTTGAGGCTAAAACCCATTTGTTCGATAGTAGACTCGAAAACCAATTCAAAGTGTCAAAAGCCTTCTCAAAGTCTAGCTTAAGAAACATTAATCTTTTTTAAAGTTTTTTTTTCCCAAGAGAAGATCTCGTCAACAATAAGAGGGCCATCAATGATTTGACGTCCCTTGATAAAAGCCATTGCTTCGCCAATAACTGAAGAGATTACATGAGCAAGGAGGTTAGCTAGAATTTTGTATTGGCAACCGATAAGGCTAATAGATCGGGAGTCACCAATAACGATAGGATCATCAACTTTCGGAATAAGAGTAATCAAGGATGAATTGCACCCACTCGGGATGAATGACGTCAATTCAAACTCTTTAGCGTAAGCAAAAATGTCATCTTTAATGACATCCCAATGTTTCTTAATGAGTTTGAAAGTAAAACCATCCGGACCCGGAGCTTTATCACCCCCACAATCCCAAACCGCATCTTTTATTTCTTGGAACGAAAAAGGTTGGTCAAGAAGATTTTATTCAGCAAGAGACAATCGTTTGAAATGATTACTAGAGAAAGATGGTCTTGACATGTTACCTTCTTTATATTTCAATTCAAAGGATTGGAAGATATGATCCTTAATGGTTACTGGGTCTGTGACCTATGAACCACTAATATTGAGGCTGTTGATTCTGACCGGTTTGAGTTCGAGTTTATCATACCACGAAAAAACCGAGAGTTCTCATCACCATCTTGCTTTTTGACGGAGATCAAGGATTTTAGCACGTTCCAAGGCAGTTAGATATTTGATAATATTAATGCGGGCAGCAGCTTCGTTGGGGCTTAGAGGGATTGTTTCTGCTTTTAAGTCGAGAACCTCCAAACTATTATGTAGTGTAGGAGATGGGGCTTCGTTAGGGCTTAGATGGATTATCTTTAACTTTGTTTTATCTTTAATTTTTTCTTCTAATAATTAGAGTTTTATTCTCCGATTCGATCTTCCAGATTTCGCTGATCTAATTGTGGAAGAGCAGGGCCGGATTTGAGCATGTGCGGGATGTGCAACCGCTCAGGGCCTCCGATTTGGCTGGGGCACCATAATTTTTAGACATTGGTGCTCGCTAAATTGGATTTGTAGCATGTATTAGACAAGGATGTGCTTTGTAACGTAAGATTCTAAGAAACATACAATGAAAAAATAGGAAATCAATCATTTTTAAGTGATATTCAAAATTGAGTATGAACTGGGGTCTGGGTGTATGCGGACATGAATACAGGTTAGGAAGAAGATGACTTATTATTTAAATTTTTACCCTATAGTTTATAGTGTTTTACATTTATGTCTTAATCTTTTAGTTTAAATACAAAGCGGTGTAATATGTTTCTGATATATCTGATTTCAGTCAAACTTTTAGATGTATTTTTACAAAAGGTCTAATGCATTTTAAATCACATAATATCTTTATACATTTTTAACAACGTTTCTTAAGTATTCATGTAATATTAATGTTTTTGCCTTCTTTTTCTGACGTTTTTAGACGCTTCTAATCAAATTAGTATTTTGCTTTATTGATAAACTTATACGTAGTAATGCGTATGCATAAAATTTTCTAATCTTATATTGTACATTATATATTGTAATTATGGCACAGGGCTTTAAAAAACCACGAGACGGCCCTGTGGAAGAGTAGTATTGTATTAGAGGCCGAAGCCCAGTTGCGTGTTATGGTCATTAAGGTTTCATTATGCATTGTAATTCATAAATAGTTATGAATGAAACACAAAGACCTACAACGAATTCTATCATCTAACGCCAGCAAACACCACATAACTTGAAGTCCTTTTAAAACAACCCCATAACTGCATAACATGAGACCTACAGACCCGATATCAGAGACTTGAACTAAGCAACATAACACCTAAACAGATCAAAAGGCTACGCCTAACAAACTGAAAATGCCTAAAATAATGAATCACACGGCCTCCAAAAACTACAAGTCCAAATGACTGAGCAGCTCGAGAGTTTTAGACGACCGTAATCTCACAAGTGTTTTTTCCTATTCGACTGCATAATGAATTTTCTTGATAGCTAAAATCTGGCATGCATCGTTTTATTAGAATTAATCCTGGTATGTATACATTACGACTATTAAATACATAGAAAAATTCAAACAATCCAATCCTGTATTAAATAAAACCACTCGTATTATACACAATCACTCTTTCTATATACTTAATCCTCATCTTGAATTTCATATATATGGCTGCTCAAAACTTGACTTGCTTTCTTCGAGTGACGATGATGTCGCCTTGCAAAGTTCGGCCTCCCCGTTTCTTTAAACCGTTGGCGTAATAACGGATCAATCACACATTCTGGTGGTGGAATAGGGTACCTCAAAGTATCATAACAATATGAATAATACATGTACTTTTCCCTAAACCTTTTCATGGCACCCCGTTGTCTAGGTGTGATGTTATTGTAACGAATTGTTTCGAGTTGTTTGTCCACTTGCTCACAGTCTTCAGTTTGGAGTTCTTGAATTGGGTCCGAAACACAACCATGAAGTACTAGGTCTGTCATCTCGGTTACAAAAGGAGCATATTTGTAGTTCACTTTATATTTGCCCCCGTTCGTAGCCCAATTCGAAGCATCCCATATGGTGGCATACAACGCCATAGGTTTAGACGGGAAGTCACTTCCCATCTCATCGCTACGTAAGATTTCTCTTATCGGGACCTCGTCGATATAGAATCTGCACGAATAACTTACATATATTAGTATTTTTCTTTACTTAAAGCACACACTCTAAAGAATAAAACACATATGAACTCTTTTTATTTAGTACAAGTTCCATTAAATTAAGCAACGGCCTAAAAATATCCAAATGTTCATTGAATTGTCTTGATGAAACTTATATTCAACTTTATTGCTGTCTTTTCTTTATGGCTCATTTTCTTCTAGTCCAAGTTTCAAATTATGATACGTAATTGACTTTTTCAAGATAATATCAATCTCCGCCCCATACCATATATGATACACGCGTAAATAACTTTTAATATTTTAATTAATTAAAGTAACTGCGATCAATTCAACTAATAAAAAAAAGGAAAGAACGTTACATGATTTTGGAAGATGTCCATAGAATTGTATATCTATGGTATGCTTTCGTAGGATCAAACCACAAAGTGTATCTTTCTTCTCTACCTCTACTCGTACTTCCATTGCCGTATAGATTGGTTTGAAACCTCCATGGCTTCCCTTTAATATTTCCTAAAACTCGAAATCGAGTTCGTCATGTGTCTTTTCAAACACATCGCCGTTTGAAGTCTGCATGCACATACACAATTTTATAGATATAAGATATGTATGTTAGATATCAAAAACTAATCAAAATTTACTTATGGTTTGTGTATCTAAAGTAGGTTATAAGATGAAGTGTGACATACATAAAATGCTACAACGATTCCAGCAGTGTAGTCGGATGGTAACTTGATTTTAGCACTGAATAATCCATGGCTGTATAAGTCTGATGATCTAAATCCTGCGCCTGAAAATATTTTATAAAAACAAATATAAGCCACCAAATATATTTTTCCAAAAATATTGATAACCGGCAACGCAGACATATATTCACTCCTAGTAAAAGAACCTAATTTCCAAAAAAAATAGCAACAACCATTAACATGTAGGAAATCTTCAAAAAAAAAATATTTTATATGGCTAAAAAGTTTTTATTTTTTTTAGAACGGCTACTAGCTATTTCATAATTTATACACTACAACCATCTCATATGACTTGAACCCGCAACCATGTGATTGGAGAGCTTTTCACACAAAAAGGGTACCGTATATTAATACACAAGCCCTTTGATAAAAAGTTTCTATTATCGGGCTTTTGAATAAAATGTTCAAGTTCCGTCCCTGATACCTGTATATTGATCTAGATGTAGATGGACAGTGTTGTCATCATCAGAACGGAGGAGATTGGTGTCGCCACCAAATAACTGAGTGAAGCCGTTCTCGAAAGAGACTATTCGCGGTAAAGATGTTGTGGCAGTGCCGGCTAACGGCTGCAAAAGAAGGATGATAGATATAAAGATGGTGAGTTTAGAGAGAATTTAGAATATGGTCGTTCATTTTCATGTAGCGTTTTTCAACACTATATTTTGCGTGTTCTTTCTTCTTATGCTTCTATATATATGCAAGAAAAAGACAGAGAGGTGTGTTGTAGTTTTTTGTAAATTTGTTACTAGTATATTTGTTATTTGTTATATTTTTATAAATTGATGTTTTGGTTGACTCTTTGATATTATTATTTTTTTTTTTTGAACTTACTTTGATATTATTATTTGGAAATGATACTTTTTCATAAAAATGACAAAATAGTATCTTGTATTTGGGGGCAGTAAAACTAATATTTAGTTGTTTGCCAACAAAATTGGTTCTCTAGATATTTAAGGTCCATTTTACATGCAAATAATTTGTAAATAGTTTAAAGTTGTAACAAAACAATATTTTGCAAATTGCAACTCATTTTGTTCCACTTAATAACATGGTAACTCTCAGAACGCATAATTAACCAAATTACCTCGATCATACAGAGTAATATATATGCTCATAAATGTTTTGCTTGTTTTAGAAGAAGTATAAGTTTATGAAAGCTGGAACATGAATGATGAATTATTAGATTAAAACCACTTAATTATTACATAGACCAATTAATTCGCTACTTACTCTCTCCAAAATTATTGAACATGTTTAATTATTTGGATTAGGACACAATATTGATATTTTAATTTCTTATGAGCATTACAATTTCCTTTGTTTCAAGTAATCAAATTGCTAATAATAAACCACAAGGGGTGATTCAGCGGTAAAAATATCAGTCGCCTTGAGATAAATTAATTGGCTCGCAATATCGAGTCAAAAACCCATATTAACAAAAAAAAATGCCAATAATAACAAGTTAAAGTTTCTAAAGATACTACAAGGCATTAAAAAGGTTAACAGCTTAATAACAATTCATTCCGTTACCAAAAATATAGCATCTCACAAAAAGAATATTATTTTTACAAATCTGGCATGATTAGTATTGGGTTGGGTGGTACGTGTAGAAATCATGTGGAATGAAAACCACAAAACAATTTTTTATATGGTGGCCGGTGAAATATGCACCATGTTTGGTTGGGGAGAAAGACGTTGAGAGTTGAGACCAAAAGGGTATTTTAGTGATTTACTTACTAGGAAAAAGGTCAAAATGTGTGACGCGTACCGAGCAAAACCCCTTTGCGTAGAACTTTGATAAACCTCACAAAGGTGTGCTTTGAAAGCTACAAAACCATTATCAAATAGAATATTATATCTTTTAACCATAAAGTAATTAATGAATGGTTTTAAACTTTTAAATATATAACTAGAGTATTCGTGTTAAATAAGTTGCAACACTAGTGAGTGACTAACAGAATATCATAAGCTTTGGCTCTTTTTTTTTTTTAAAAAGAGAACTTCATTAAACAGAAGCGAGGCAGGCGTCTCAAGCTTGAGATGAGTGGCCAAAACAACAAATTACATCATAGGAGCAGAAAAGTTACACCAATTCTTCCATTCGATCGAACCCTCCTTACGCCTACTCCTATACCAAAGGTACCCCATAGATTTGATATCCGAAACAATTTGAACCATACTCGTATCATTCCCATTAAAGATCTTGTCGTTCCTAGCCTTCCAAATTCTCCAACACGACACAATCAGGACTCCATATATAATCTCTTTCTTAGCCTCTGAGCTGCCCAAGTAGGTAACAAGCTTAATCACGTCATTGGTCGAAAACACAAAGAACGGGGGAATTTTGCACCAATTTGCTATCGCATTCCAAACACCACACGCCACCCGACAACCCGAGAACAAATGATCCGCATTTTCTTCTGGTTCTCCACAAAACACGCACAAACCATCCCCCACAAGAATATTAAGTCTTCGAAGAGCACTTTGCGTAGGAGTTCTGTCCAAACTCGCCCTCCACATAAAAATATTACATTTATTCGGAAATCCACTTACACCAATTAAACACGATATTACCGTCACTTGAGTCGTTACCTTTTAACCATTTCCTTGCGTCCTTAACCGAGTATCCATCACTGGACCCTTGGTTCCAAGCCCAAGAATCCTCGTTCCCCGTTTAGATGCACAGCCGAGACTAATCTATGACATTCAATTAACTCTTCGACTTCAAGAGTATTAGCCGGATATTTCTTCCACCTCCATTGAATAGCACTATGTCGATTATCCACACTGATTCTATCCGCCACCGCACACCACTTGTTTGTCTCAAGACGAAACAAAGTAGGAAACACCGTCTTCAGCGGTTCAGTTGTAAGCCACGGATCAATCCAAAATTTCACCGTTGTACCATTGCCCACAACACCGCGGATCATATTTATGAAGCTAATTCCTTGTGTCCTCAACCGATACCCAACCTTCACCAACCTGGTCCAAGTGCCCGGAAACCGGCTACTACAATGGAACGTTTCCCATCTTCTTTTCGAACCATGAACTGCGTTAATAACCTTCCTCCATAGCGCATCATTCTCTGTACGGTACCTCCATAACCATTTTAAAACTAATGCATTATTGCTTTCCTCTAACTTGCTAAGACCCAATCCACCATCTTTTTTAGATTTCGTAACCTTGTCCCATGCAACCCAATGAATTTTATTCTTTTCGTCACTACCACCCCAAAGAAACCGTTTAACAATAGACTCAAGTTTATTGATCACAGCGACCGGGGCTTTATATAGAGAAAAATAATAAGTATGAAGACTTTCAAGCACCGAATTTATAAGAATAGCCCTACCGGCCATAGATAAGACACTTGCCTTCCAACTCGACAACCGTTTTTTGAACACTTTGACTACCGGATCCCAATTACTAATACGATTCATATTGGCACCCACAAGAATACCCAAATATTTAAACGGAGTCGTTCCCGGTCTACAACCCATCCCATTTGCGTATAAAGCTACCTCCTCTATGCTCTTGCCAACCCCAAATAAGCTCGATTTGTGCAAGTTAATTCGCAGCCCAGAGCACAAATGAAAGACTCTAAGAATCCTCTTCAAAGCTTTGAATTTGAATTGCGACCATTCTCCCATAACCATCGCGATCATCGGGTAAAGAGGTGTGAAATACTATGACCACCATTTGGAAAGCGACTCCATCAAACTTACCATGATCGTAAGCTTTTCGAAGCATACATGACAAACCATCCATTACTATTAAAAATAAAAGAGGCGAAATTGGTCGCCTTAACGTATACCTTTGCCGCAACCAAACTCGGACGTGGGGGATCCATTGACGAGAATAGAGGACCGATCCGACAATAAAACCCCCTTAATCCATCTACACCATGTTTCCGGGAACTTCATTTGACGCATAGTCAATAACAAAAACTCCCAATGAACATTATCATAGGCTTTCTCGAAGTCAATTTTGAACATGAATAATTCTTTTCCCGTCCTTTTCGCCCACGAGAAGATTTCACTAATAATTAGAGTCCCATCAAGAATATATCTCCCCGAAAGAAAAGCCGATTGAGTCTCATAAATAATATTACCGTCACCTTTTTAAGCCGATTAGCAAGAACCTTTAGATTACCTTGCTAATAACCCGGTGAGAGTAATCGGCCTATATTCACCAAGGTCGACCGGATCATTAACTTTTGGAATCAAAGTAATGAAAGACGACCCGACTCCCCGATTAATCATTCATGTATCATAAAAATTCTGCATAATCTTGGTAAAGTCTTCGGCAAACAAAGACCAAAACCTCTTCACAAACCGGAAGTTAAAACCATCTGGCCCCGGGGCTTTGTCACCACCACATTCAAACACGGCTTCTTTTATTTCCTTTTCTATAAAAGGCACCACGAGCTCCTCAGCATCAACATCGGCCAACCTTTTAATTTCGTAACAATCTAGGGTCGACCGATGAGGAAGATCTTCAGCAAATCTTTGTTTAAAAAAATGAAGAACTTCTTTTTTCACTTCTGATGGTTTAAAAACCCAACTCCCATTAATCATCAAACCAGGTATACTATTGGACACCCTCCTTTTATTAACAATTCTGTTAAAGAAGCTTGAATTCTCATCTCCATCTCGAGCCCACCGAACCTGCGCTTTTTGTCTAATATCTTTCGCATTAAGATCTTTCAATTCTCTTAGTTTCTTCTTTGCTTCCACGTAAACCCATGACTCGGCTTCTGACAAATCCCTATCCTCAATCGTCTCGTTCAAGTCCAACTCTTGCTTGAGTTAGTCTCCTCCTCGACATCATCGATCGACCACTTCTTCTTCCATTTAACAATTTCTTGCGAATCCTCTTAAACTTATTCATAAGCACTATATCCGAGGGCCATTCCATTAAAACCCATCAAGGCTCTAGATCAACCTCTTCTAGATCGGCTCTTGATAACCGTGAATTAAAGAACCGAAAAGGTTTAGCTCGAAATTCCTCGCTTCCACTTTCAAGACCAGAGGACTGTGATCCGATTCCTCCCTAGCAAGCGCCCGGTATTCCGCATTTGTCCACTCGTTCAAAAAATTCCAAGAAACAAGAATGCGATCAATGCGGCTACATTTATTTCCGGTCGCAAACTTTAACTTCCTTCCTCTTAAACCAAACTCGTTTAATCCCACCTTATCAATACTCATTGAATTCATTCGATCATCAAGCATTGAACTTGAATTTCTCTCTCCAACCGATCTCTCACACAATTAAAATCGTCCCTAATGATCCAATAATTTTGATTCTGAGTAGTAATACGTCCTAGCTCGGCCCACAAAATTCTCTTATCCCCCAACCTTTGAGGCGCATAAACATTAATAACTGTGAACGCCTTCCCATTCTCTTTCAAACTTCCATGAATACACAAATAGAACCTATGCTTTTCCACACTTGAGAAACAAAATCTCTTTGGATCCCATAACGAAAGGAGACCTCCTGACCGACCTGTAGCCCCAACCCAATCGTGTGAAAAAACCCCGTTTCCCCAGAACCTCCCTAGATCAATGCCGTCTAAAGATGAAAATTGGGTCTCTTGGAGCATAATAAAACCAATTTCATTAGCAAGCCTCAATCTACAAATCCGGGTACCTTTCTCAACACTTCCCAACCCACGAATGTTTACTGACAAAAAATTCATTGATCGACTACTTGAAAACCTTCATTATGGATTACCTTTCTAATTTCACCTTCAAAGTTGTCGATATTAGCAGCTCCCAGAATCTTAGCCATCTGCATCGTGTCGTTCACTTCTTCACGAAATTGATCATCCAATGTTTGGGTCACCGACATGTCTTCTACACTAACATTCGACTCCGGCATGTTATGTGTAGCAACCTCCTCATGGTTTATCTCTCGATTCAAGTCCGGTGTAGCAAACTCATGTGGACTATCAACACCAACACTCTCAACATCATTAACGATAGACTTCCCATTTACCTTAAATATAAATCTGTCCAAATCAAATGGATCATCGGTATCTCTTTGCCTTTTTCTAGCGCCCCGACCACGGGAATTAGACTTACTCTCGCACATTTCTTTCTAGCAAATTTCCATTTCATTTCTTATATTTCACCTCTCTATTACATTTATGCATGTGATGACTAAAACCTCGTGCATGGCATTAACTCTTCCTTGAAACTCATCATTCACGACTTCTTCGATGGTCGCCAATGAGAGTATTTAAGCATCGTGTCTCATGACATTTTATTTTTAATATTTTTTAACGTCGGTTTAGTATTTTACTTTTAACACATATATACCAAGCACTCTTTCACTAACGACATGTTATTTGAGCATCACTATACCCGATAAAACACGACACTCACATTAAAACCAATTAAAAAACTAAAGAGTTTTTTTTTTTTTTTTTTTTTCATGGCACTTAAGTGGCTATCTATGAAATGGCTGAACCAAAAAGTGTAGCGACATACATGTGATTATTATTTTTCATGACACTTAAGTGGCTATCTATAAAATAGCTTAACCAAAAAGTGTGGTGACATACATGTGGTTGTGCCAAATTGGGTGCCACATTGAAAGTGGTCAAGACATTTAGTCACCATACCCGATGCTTTTACCACCGTATTTACACCATTTTAATTATCCAGTGATTACCCTATATTAATTATAAATGTTTTACTTTTCTTTTGTTTAAAACCTTAGGTAAAAGTAGTTTGTTACTAGTATTAAACGAGCAGGGAAGCCCGCGCGTTGCTGCGGGAATTTTGAGGTTTTTTTTTTTTTTTTCCTAATCTAGATGTGGTGGTATAGTATTAGTATCTAGCCTTATGCCAAGTTTCGCACAAACATTATAAAATGGCACAAACTTCTACTTGCAAGAATATGTGGGCACACTATTTAGGAGTTTACTACAAAAATTTAGAAAATGTTCAACATTCCTCTTAAACCAAAGTGTGCGTTACCATATTACAAACAATTATCATGTGCTTCAATTTCATTTGTTGGAATATGTTAGTAATCGGCTCAAAGGCGATATTATGTGGTCGCCGACATACTCAAACGCACCAATGTAATCAACACTAATTCTTAATATATAATGACCTTTGTAAATTTAAGTCGTCTTAAACACTTTACGTTCCTGCTATAACGTGATCCAAGCGCTCGTTATTGTCTGCGGTAGCTTAATCGAAACATACTTGACTCGAGCAAGAACCTAGGTATATTGAGGCGATCCACTTTAAACACTCCTCGTGTCCGTTACAACCTGATTCGAGCACACCTTATTTCTGCAAAGAATAGATATCTCTATTATTAACCCACGAATCCCAAAAATCTAATATCGGATACATTGGATTATCGATTAATTGTATAAATTAGAAAAGTTAATAACCTCAATTATTATTAAAGTTTATTAGCTTGAGCTAGTAAGACATAAAAATGTAGCGATAAAAGTTGTTAAATTTCTATTATGATATAATTCTGACAAGTTTTAGTATTATAATGAATTGTTTTGTTGGTTATGACATATACATATTCGAGGTCAAATTGTTAATGTTTTGACTCTTGAAAGTCAAAGTTAAGGATGAAAGTTGAGAAACAAAGCTTCATTAGTACTTATAACTTCCTTCTTGCAAACTACTATGACAAACCTCATCACTTCCCAAACCATTGCACAAAAGGCGCCTTCTAGCATCCGGTTAGTCGACGTAAACCACCCATTACAATACCACGCCCAAATTTCAAACCCAACTATTTCAGTCCCATTTTGGCATTCAAACGCACCCACTTCAGCCACCATTCGAGCACCCAAGTCCATCCTTTTCAGCCTCCGGTTTAGCACTTACATATATCGATTACAGCCCCCAAACCCGCCCATTTCAGCCTACAAACCCACACCCATTTCAGTCTCCAAACCTACCCATTTCCTACTTAAACCTGCACGTTTCATTCCCGATTTGAGCACCCAAACGCATTTAATTTCAGCCCATGTTTCGCCAACATTCAAGACACCTATATATAATGCTTATATAAGTAGATAGATTTGAAAATATGCCGATTCTTAAGCCGAAATCAGATAAGGTTAAACAAACATCCCCTGTTTATTATAAATAAGGTGTATAGTGAATAGTGTGTAAAGAGATGGTAACATAAAGAGAGTGGTTGGGAGGTAATTTTATCGAAAAACAGTTACCAAACACTCCCTAACTGTATAAAATATTTTCAGGAACACCTTTTTTGAACAACTACTATTATCACCATGGCATTGATAGCGAAATACAATCATAAACCCAAAACAGAACTATTACACCATAATTTAATTGACTTACTACCTGGATTCCTGTCGAAAAGAATTCGAGATAAGAAAGCATCGCCATCAGTCACCGTGCAGCATTAGCGTTCAAGATCTTCTTTGCTTGGTGGCCTGTTGCAGCTGAATAGAGCCGTTACCACTCAGGTGTACCTCATACCCTGAAAAATGAATAGGCAATATACTTTTAAATGTGGAATTCATATGTTGTATTTGTGCTAAAGTATAGTTAATTTTAATCCTAAAACAACTACTCTGAACAATCAAGTTATGTCTCTCCCATAGTATAAGAAGAGAAAACTTGAGTGCAACTAATACCTAATTCTGAAAGAACAATCGCCAAATTATTTTGAATCTACAAAGAATAACGATAACCAATAAAGTAGTATTTCCCAAAAAGATTACACTACTAACTAAAGATGGCAGCTTAGGCTGAAACAGTAACCGAAGACTAATTATTAATCCTGAAACTTCAAAAGAAAGCAAAAGAATAACAACATAAACAAACGTGCAAACCTAAGAAAGAGGCTAATTCTTAATCTTTAAATCCCTTAGTTGTTCACTCTTTGGTTCATGTTAATCTAAGTTGCTTGATAAAACAGAAGATGAACATTTTCAACCTTTAATGGGAAAAAATGTACTTGAATTTAGACAATTCTTACGTGCAAAAACCTTCTTCAAATGAGATAGTTACCTTTTAAGTTGTGATTCCGTTTCGTTTATGAATTTCAAAATTCATATGAAGCATCACGATTCTCTTCTGAGACCTCCACGGAAGAATATGCCAGCTGTGTTAAAAGAAGACATCGGGTAAATGTAAAAGATAAAACAAATACTAATCACATGAGTTAAGATAAATGACTGAAGTAAACACTCGCCATTTATGGAGGATCATTATGGAAGATCATTATCAGGAACCACAGTTTCAACTTCAACTCGATGTCTGATTCTAGTATTTGATCGTCCTCTTTTTCTTGAGGTTATTTTGCTTCTTCATCACTCTTTTCAACTACATCAGGCTTCTGCAATGGCCTAACAGCGATATTGATACTTCTCTCTTCATTTCATTACATATAATCAGCTTCGCTACATTTCAGTTTTGACGACATAAGTACCTGCAAATACATTAGAAAGTTAATACTAAAAATATAATAGCTTTCAGAAACATGAAAATCCAATTAATCTTTCAGAAACATCACCATATCCGAATTAATCATCAAAATACACAGACTTGGTACTACCTTAAGTCAAATATCCCGTAAATAACAACATAAGGGAAGAGTAAAGCAAAAAACGGACCTTACAAAAAATGCAATAAGCCATATGGGTATCCAACAATCCAAAACAGCTAACTCGGCAAAGTAATGACAAAATCGACGACGGACCGACTAAAATGCATTATGTAGCTTATGGACTTGATTCATTTTATAATTCCTTACATGTTCTCAGATAAAGCGCTCCACTGGCTCTAAATTATCCCGTAGATAAATTTGCATATGCTTTCTTTAGAATCTACCACAATCGCCAACTTATATTCCTTGTAACCATTACCTCAATTTCATTTATTAAATCCATTAATATAAGATATTACAAAATAAAAAATGAAAACTCTACATACCCGTTATATGGCTCCACAACTTTCTCAGGTTCTTCAACTTTATTCATTTGTCAGAAATCCAAACCCTCTACTTTGTTCATTATCCCTATTATATATCACCTACAAAACCACACCTTTTATCACAACCCAAATTTTTTTATATAAAATTAGATAAGGAGTACATTAAAAAAAAATGTCATACCTCATCTTGTGTTGGGTTTATATTCCTTCTTCTTCGCTTGTGTTTGACCTCATCCGAAAACATAAACATCGTAATTAGTGTCACAAATAACAAACAAAACACGTAAGTTTGACCGATTATAATTTCCCAATAATTGTTTTAAAGTATAATGGAAATCAATTTATTTCGTAAGATGAAAAGAAAATATGAATCTTACTAAACCACATACCCATAAAGGATTGATGATAATAGTATGATATATATAAGATAAATGAGAGTAGTAGATTTTTAGAGATGAGGAGAGGATTAGACCCAAAAGGCGGTGAAAAATTATAGTGGGATTTGGATTTTTACATGTAATGAGAGTGTATTGTTTTGGTGAGCATTTAATAAGGCAAGACACCTCAGCCTAATGAGATGTTGCCACAAACATTGTATATGTAGTATTTGTACATCAATGTAGTGTATGTATGAACAGAGAAAATGCAAACACACTGCAATGAATGAGGTCTTGCCAAATCAAGTTTTGTGTATTATACCATCTTCTAGACCAATGAAACTTTGACACAACTTCATTTTTAGCATGTATTTTTATACAACCCCCAACCACAAATAGTATATATATATAATAATTGCTTTTGTTTCCGACGTCAAAAACCAACAACGATTTTTAATTCATTTTATTTTTTCCATCTTTTCTTTAAATTAATTTTGTTTTATTTTGGAGAGAAAAAAGACAACTTTCACAAATTAGAAAATTCAAAGCTTTAATAAAATCATAATCAATGTGACTAATAGAAAATTAAAAAGTATCTTGTTTAGTTAATCAAAAGAGGGTGGTAAGATCAGTGTACGTCATTTTGTAGCGTTGTTGTGGTGTTTATAGCGTTATCGTAATAGTATTATTTTTCTTCTCACTCATTAATTTTCGACACGAACCCCTGACTTTTTCTTTTTTAGCTTAAAAGTATAGGTTGTAATGGTAGTTGTGAGCATGAGAATTTTGTAGCCTTATTAAGCCTTTATAATCCGGATCTGGAGAAATATACCCTAGTGAAATGTGAGCATGATCTTAAAAAAATGTGAGCATGAGAATTGAGTTCCGCAATAAAAGTTAGACTACAGTGTAATAAGGAGACATCAAGACCGCGCTCATCACCGCCATCTTAGCGTCATCGCCTTTTCACTCTACAACTAACTTCAAACAGTTTAGTATAATAAGACAACCAATTTCACCACTAAAATATATCCCGCTTAAACACATATATACGCCATCAAAATACACAAACACAAACACAAAAACATACACTTGCGAATCAATCGTTCACGCACGAGTCTTCATTTTTTCTTGCTTGAAGACATGTGCTCCATGTCTTCGTAGTAAGGAAGAGGTGTTCTCTTTACCTAGGTGGCATCTTAGATGCATGCTCTTGCACACCATTACGCTCGGTTTTACTGTAAATTTTTTTTTCAAAATCAAGATGTTATCAACATATTAAGAGAGTAAGTATTATTAACAGGGTGTATAAATGATAGGTTTTAGTTAAAATAATTTGTCAAATGGTGGTGTATGAACCCCATCGTCATTTCATTTTATCATGAGTGGAATGAAAAAAGTTATACATGCGTTTTGTTCATTTTGATATAAATCATTTGTGTGAAAAATTATCGACATTGGTTATGTTTAGAAGGGCTACCTTTAACTTTAATTTGAATTGTTAGAAAGAATATGGTTATTTATCAAAAAAATTGAAGTAAACTTTTCTTTTGAACTAAAACTTGAAGTAACCTGCAAAAGAAAAATTGTATGTGTTAGAAATTATTATACTTTGAATAGCATGAATCATTCCGAAAACACTAAAAAACTAACGAAAATCATCCCTATGAGCGATAGTATTCGCCTAACTTTTTTTACATTAAACACCGTAAGAGAAGATTCTTTTCACCAAAATTTTCACATGAGTCACCCGTAAGTCATGAGAAATCTTTTTCTTGACTTTTGGCTTTTTATGAATATGTCATGATAATAGTTTCTAATAGGGTTAATGATAAATTTAGGATCAAAGTTGCGCGTTTCTTTTTTCAGATCGAACTTTTTTTTCCTGTAGAAGACCGAACTCGCTTAATTTTCCTTTTACAGATGAAGTTTGATTTTGTGTCGCAAAGGAAAATTAAGCAGATCTTCTGATAGGAAAAAAAAAGTTTGACGCCCGAAAAAAAAAGTTCGATGTCCATAAAAAAAAGTTCGACCGTTAATTTTTATTGCACCGTTAGTCCTTTTCGTCTGCTTTTAACGACCGTTATTATATTATTGCACCGTTAGTCCTTTTCGCCCGTTCTTATCGTTTCGTCCGTTCTACACGGTTTTCGTCCGTTTACACGTTTTATCGTTTTTCACGTTTCCGTTTGTTTACGCACGTTTTCGTCGGTTTTGCGTTGCGCGCCAAGCTTTTGCCGATTTCGTCCGTTTTTGCGTTTTCGTCGCTTTTGCCGCGTTTTAAATACTGTTTTTTGCCAGTTTAGTCCGTTTTACACATTTCTTCGTTTTACGCGTTAAATCGTTTTGCAGACAGCTCCTTTTTGCACGTTTTCGTCGTTGCCTGCGTTTGCACGCAAAAGCGACGAAACGCGCAAAACGGACTAAACTGCAAAAACTGTAAGAAAATGTAAAACGGACGAAACGGCAAAAACATACGAAAACGCAAAAGCGGACGAAAACGCAAAACGGACGAAACGTAAAAAGGACGAAACTGCAAAACGGACGAAAACGTAAAACGGAAGAAAATGTAAAACGGACTAAACTATGCAAAAGCAGTATTTAAAACGCAAAAGCGGATTTAAAACGCGCAAAACGGACGAAAAGGACTAACGGTGCAATAAAAATTAACGGTCGAACTTTTTTTTTTCTAGGCATCGAACTTTTTCCTTTTCGAAAGATCGAACTTTTTTTTTTTCCTATTGTAGACCGAACTTGCCTATTTTTCCTTTTTCGGGCATCAAGTTTGATTTTGTGTCACAAAAGGAAAATTAGGCTAGCTTCGATCTTCACAATAGAAAAAAAGTTCGACGCCTGTAAAGAAAAACGCAAGAACTTTGACGCCTAAATTTATCATTTTCCTTTCTAATAATGCCAAAATAAACAAACCACATGAACGAATTTTATAGTCTACTCGACTTTTTATTATATTACATATGAGGCGAGTATAATATTTTTGTGAACGTATGTTAAAGGGATAATAACTTTAAAAGCATTATATTTGTTTAAAAATAATTTTTGTATCGAACAACTTTTTTTTGCTTATATAAATCTTGAACTTTCAATTTGGACTTTTGAGATTTGTGACATTTTTATCTTCAAATTATTAAAAATTCGAGAGCGAAAATGTCACAAAAGATTTCAAAAGTCCTTAATTGAAAGTTTTGTACCTCAAAAGTTCGAAATTGAAAGTTTAGTACTCAGATAAGTAAAAAATTTGTTCGACACCCAAAAGTATTTTGAACAAGTATGATTGTTATTAAAGTTATACCTCTATGTTAAAATATTGTAGGCGAAAGCGTAAGTTACATGTTTATCACTAAGGATAAACTAAAGGTGTGTTTGGTATGTCTTTGTCACGAATGATAATGAGTATGTGTTTGATAAGTAGTGGTGGGTCACCAATAAAAGATCCATTATTAACTCTTTAGATGTATATGGAGTATGGATTATATTTATCATTCATTACTACAATATGGTGCCTCTCTCATCTTAAACAAACAACTTTAATCACTTTCATAGTTATAGTGTCATTCCCATAGTGGATACCAAACGCACCCTAAATAGGTTTGCCCGACCTTGACGAGTATCTCTAAAAGAAGAAATTATTTAGACAATATTGTTAGAGCATAAAATGGTTTCAGGAAGGGAGGTTTAGTCAACTCATGTACTTTAGAGGTACATGTTGGAAATGAGTTTGCAAAAATGATTTTTTGCAAATTTTGGATACTATTTAATATATGTATATGTTATATATTTATATTGGTTGGTAGTTTTGTGTTTTTTTTAAAAGAGTTTCACAACGAGCTAAAGTATGTCTAAAATGAAGTTAGTATAAATGAGATATCATGTCTCAAAGTGAGTCACGTGAAACACAAAATTTGAAAAAAAAAATGATGCATCTCATATCTGAAAGGTTTTATGGATATTTAAATAATAGTATGTCCGGATTCGAACGCGAGACTTCGGGATTGCACACATTACGTATGAGAATTGATGTATGTAATTAATATAAATAAAACGTTATTATTATTAATTATTAGTTACGAAATAAAACATAACGATAGTTAAATAATTAACGAGATTTGGTTAACGGTCGTTAAATATTAACTAGAAGGACTAAGAATGAAATTAGAAGTCGGGAAAATTCTAGAACCCCTTGTGGGTCTTTGGCCGATCGGTTATGGGTTCCCAAACCCTAACCCACACAAACTTGGTCACCAAGTTAAGTTAACTATAAATACAATTCATTGTATTCATTCACAAAAAAATCTTGGAAATAACCTAATTTCTCCTCTCCTCTCTCCCTTTTTGTGTGGCCGGTCGAAACACCCTCACCCCAAGGGTTTTCGATTTTTGCTTAACTCAAAGATACAAGTGTTGGTTTTATTTGTGATTCAAGGAACTAGCTTTTCCACATCAAATCGCTATTAGTACGTGTGTACAAGAACGAAGGACAAGCACGCTTGAGCTTGTGAATCTTGGTGGTCGATTTCTTTGTTGGGTCGATTTGTGTAAACCCTAAATTAGGGTTTTGGGTTTTGTTCTTGTTTAATCAACGTTTGATTCTTGAATTGCTAAAAGGTACGCACTTTCTTGTTTGGTTAATTATTTACATATATTATTCCTATTGTCTTCTTCATTGCATGCTTTGATGATGTTATTTGATTTATATATAATTGTTATGAGTATTAAATTCTAACAAAGTGGCATCATGAGCCGTTAATATGATGTAATTAATTACTGAAACACATAAAATTGGATCTTTATGATTATATGCATGCTTTTATGGTTTCTAGGGTTTTGAATTGAAACCCTAATTTTTTATATATAGGGTCGATTACCCTTTTATTTATTTAATTAGGTTTTATATTTGTAAAACTTGTAGAAACCCTAGGATTGCATGCTTATTTTATGTGGTAAATTAATGAATAATTGTTATGTGCCATGTAATATGCGTATCTTGGGTGATAATTGTTATGCGGAATCCATGGTGGAACATGCATGTTTTGCCATGGAGTATTGTTTATTGTATATTGATTAATTGTTAAGTGATACACACATGTTTTATTTATTTAATAATTATTGAATTGGGGAAGACCTCAATTATAACTAATGAAATTCGTTATGTGCTAATTGGTATACTATTAACTTCGGCTTACGCAATCGACTTGTCGATGTATGTGGCTCATCTTCTCGCGAGATGAAAGTCCTAGTTAATGTATGCATTTATTTACGACTAGAATTGTTATTAGAGTTTATTGAAATAATTATGCATGTGGCTAATTGTTTTTACATATGTTAAAATTGTTTAGTTATATGTTTATATTATTTGAGTGTGTTTAATTTTTATTAAAATGCTTTTTTGTTTATATATTGTTTGACATGTTAGTAAGCAAAAAGGGTTTTTATGAATAGAAAATTAAATGGACTAAATAATGGCGAAATTGATTTGTTATCTAAGAATTATTCTTGAACTTTTAATCGATTGATGCGACTGTACTAAATGGTTAGAACGGCTCACACACTAGAACAAACTATAAAGGGGTTGTTTAAGAAGTGAGCACGCCTCACCGAATGGATGTCTAAGGTTATGCCTTTGCGCTTACCGGTCCTGTGCCCCTGTGAGTTCGATTGGAGCTACCTAGTATAACCATTCTATGTACGAAGCATCTTAGTGCAAAGTTGTAAGTTTCTCAACGCATCGATTAAAACTTTGTAGAATTCAATCTTAGCAATTAAAATCTATAGTAAGTTTTTTCGAAAATTTTGTATTATAAAGTTGTATGCATGCTTCTTTATACATAAGTTTTGATTACACGTCAAAAATTGTACCCTTTAAATTTAAGTTTATGCCATCTAATGATATGAAACACTTGAAGTTGTAATTTAGTTATGTGAGACCTTGATCTAGATTACAATAACGAGGTGAATTATTTTGTTGTGTGAGACCTCGCCTTTATGATTTGCGGTTTCTAAATTAGACAACTTAATTAAGTTAGTTAGTGAGACCTATAACTTAAGGCATAAGATGGGATAAAACATGCTTACGCTTTGCATTAATTGTTTTGGCAAAATTGTAAATCCCATAAAATTTTTGGAATTGAAAACTTGTTTGTCAATTATCGCTTTTCAACGATTACCTATTCTATACTTTCACCACTAGCGCATCAAGCGATGTGGTGGAACTATGATAATGAGGATCCAATATTCAAGGAAAATACTATGGTTAATATGAATATTGACCAAAGGGTATTTTATTTTCTTGGATGTTTACTTATCGAAAGTACTAACTTTGAACTTTTATTTCGTAGAAATGGCTCAAGCTAAATCATCGCACTAGCCTCGCTGCTCAAATCTATGTTTGATCGAGAGAAATGATTGTGTAGCTTAATTTCAATGATTGGTATCGCAACTCGTAATTGTCTTGAGGGTTGCCAAAAGACTCAATTATTTGACTACGCCTTGTCCTCCCGAACTGCGGTGATGCTACCAAGCACGAGCCGCATGGCAACTGAGTATGACAAGTATAATGAGGTCGCTGCATTATGCTCGGGAGTATGAACTCAAGCTTGCAAAAGCAATTTGAGAATTACTTCCTAATCTCATCTTGGAAGAATTGCAAAGGTTGTTTGAAAAGCCCGTGATCAGAGAGTCAGATGACTTGATTGATGCTCTTCATATTTGCAAGCAAGGAGAAGGGAAACCCGTAAGCGCCAACTGCACTGGAAATGATGAGTTACATGGACCGTTGGGCGTTTGAACTATGTCTACCCTAATGACATACAAATTGGCACGATCAATGGATCCCTTAACAAGGAATTTGATGGTTTCGATGCGAATTATAATATGCATTGCACGGGAAGACAATCGATGAGGTACATGCAATGCTCATTGATTACGAAAGGTTTGCCCAAGAAGGCCTCTACACCGCGGTTTTGACCATCCGAAGGGTAGAATTTCTAAGCCTAATAAGCCGCTAGCGAACAAGAAATGGAAAGGTAAGGGTAAAGTTGATAAGGAAAACAAGTTATGACTTATCAAGAAGAACCCAAGAAGTACCCTCCCAAAAAGCGTGAGAATCCGAAGAGGATCAGCTTGTCATCATCGCACCGAGGTTGGACCTTTGGAAGAGGAATTGTCCACTGTACCTTGATGAGTTCTTGTAATAAGAGGTATAAAAATCGGCACCGTGGCCGATGATTGTACTCTTTTGATGATAGAATTATTTGCTTTTCCTCATAAAATAAATTCACGGTATATGATCTTGGATGTGGTATTTACATATGTAATACAATCGCAGGACTTAGAGAGCAAGGAAGCGTGCCTATGGACGACAATACGCTGCGTGGGTAATGGAGCACATGCGATCGTTGAAGCTATAGGCACGTTTGATTTAGTTTTACCTTCGGGTTTAATATCGTCATTAAACGATTGTCATTACGCACCTTCCATTGTTAGGGTGTCGTTTACGCTTCCTTGTTAAAAGATATTGGTTTCGTTCATACATTTACCGATTATGGAATTTCATTTCTTTAAATGATGTTTTTACTTTAATGTTATTCCAAGAATGGTGTGTTTGAAATTGATTTGCATGATAATGTAATTGATAAAAATAATTACATCTTTAGCATCAATAATAAAAGAATCAAAGGTGATTTGGATTCTTCATTTCTTTGGCATTGTAGACTTGCTCATATAGGCAAGAAACGCATGCAACAACTGCAACACGATGGACTTTTGCAAGACATCAATGATGAATCATTTGATAAATGCGAATCTTGCATATCCGGGAAGATGACCAAGAAACCTTTACAAATAGTTTAGAAAGGGCTTTCGATCTTCTTGGTGTGATACATACTAACGTATGTGGACCACTAAGACATGTGTCAAGAAAGGGTGCTAGCTACTTTTAACCTTCTCGATGATTTCAATCGTTATGGTTATGTTTATTTACTTAAACATAAACATGAAGTCTTTGAAACATTTAAGGTTTTAAGAGTGAAGTAGAACCGCAACTAGGAAAGAAGATTAAAGCTCTTCGATCCGATAGAGGTGGTGAATATTTAAGGCAAGAGTTTAAAGATTATCTAGTCGAGTGTGGTATAGTCCAAAGAACTCACATCTCCATATACTCCACAACAAAATGGTGTATCTAAGAGAAGGAATCGTACATTGCTAGACATGGTGCGATCGATGTTTAATCTTACAACTCTTCCCTTATCCTTTTGGGATTATGCTTTGAAACTAGCATTCGCATATTGAATATGGTTCCAACTAAGAAGGTTGATAAGACTCCTTATGAAGTGTGGTATGGGAAACCTCCCAACTTGTCTTACTTAAAGGTGCAGGGTTGTGAGGCGTTTGTTAAACGTGACTCTGGCGATAAGTCGCAACAAAGATCTAAGTGTGTCTTCGTAGGATACCCAAAGGAAACTATGGTTACTACTTCTACTTTCCACCGAAAACAAAGTAATTGTTGCTAGGTATGGAGACTTTCTTGAAAAGGATCTCATATCTCATGAATTCGATGGGAGAGTTTACGATCCGGAAGATGATCAAGAAGATACAATACCTTCCGAGAACACTAGCCAACCTCAAGTAGAACACGAAAGTGCAGGCGTTCCACCGAGATTGAAGTGGTTCCCATTCAGATCCGCAAGGGCTACGCGTGCACTGAGCGTCTATGTCTCAACGTAGAAGCCGAGGAAAATTTGTTAGGGATCTTGGTGAACTCGCTAACTATAAAGTCGCCATGATGAGTCCCGAAAAGGAAAAATGGCGAGTTGCAATGAATGGGAAATGCAATCCATGAAAGATAATGAAGTCTGATAGAGGTTGACTTACCTCCAAATGTTAAGGTAGTTGGAAGTAAGTGGCTCTTTAAGATAAAGACCGACATGGATGGCAATGCACACCTATAAAGCTCGTCTTGTAGCTCAAGGTTATACTCAAACCTATGGGTAGACTACGAGGAGACTTTTTCTCCTATGAGATATGGCGAGACATTAGAGCTACAAAGAAACCTCTATAAATTAATACTCGATAAATTAATAACCTCGATAAAATTAATAATTTGTCGGTCCCAACTTGGGACCAAGACAAATTGGACTCAATCGATAAAATAATAAGATAATAATTTTTGAAACCTCGGTGTATATATATTAGTCCCAACGAAACTATAAATTAATAATCACTAAAATTCCATATATATGTATATATATATATATGTGTGTGTGTGTGTGAGAGAGAGATACACTTTTAAATCCTAAGATTGTTTAGTAAAATAAATTCATAGTCACTTATTTTTGTTAAACTTCAAATATATATTGAGTTTATCATAAAATCTCCTTATTGCACCAAAGAGTTGATCGTTGTCTTCTCGTATTGCAACAAAAGTGTTAATTTTATTTTCATAAAGTGTGAATGTATTTATAAAATGTTAATTGAAACTTGTTTTTCAAATTTATTCGCTCTATAATGAGTATAAATTGTAACCAATCGTATATTAGACATGAAAATTTAAAGTCATATGTAAACCTTTTAAATTAATAAATTATTAATTTATCGATATAATAATATCTCGCTAAATTAATAAAATATCTCGTCCCAACACTATTAATTTATAGAGGTTTTATTGTATTAGGTTCTTATAGCCATAGTCTGCTGCACTATGACTATGAGATATGGCAAATGGATGTCAAACCGCTTTTAAACGGTCGCCTAGATGAGGACATCTATATGGCGCACTGAAGGGTTTGTGAATCCAAAGTTTCCGAGCGTGTATGCAAACTTCAAAGATCCATTTATGGATTGAAGCAAGCATCAAGGCAATGGAACAAGAAGTTTGATGAAGAAATCAAGAAACTTGGTTTCACTCAAAATCTTGATGAGCCATGTGTGTATCACAAAGCTAGTGGGAGTAATGTTATTTTCCTTGTCTTATATGTCGATGACATATTGATCATGGGAAAAGACATTCCAAGTATGCAAGATGTAAAGTCTTATCTTGAGAGTGCTTTTCTATGAAGGACTTAGGGAAGCAAAGATTTATTCGGGAATCAAGATCACCGAGATAGATCAAGGCGGTTAATTGGACTAAGCCAAAGTGCTTACATTGATAAAATATCAAGAGATTTAGTATGCAAAATTCAAGAAGGGTATTTGCCGATGCAAGTTGAACATGGCTTAAGTAATAAACTATGCGCCAACACCGGGCCGAGGTGGATTACATGAAGAAAGTTCCTTATGCTTACCGTAGGATCTATCATGTATCTTTGTGAGATGTACAAGGCCCGATGTATGCTTGTACGTAACATTACCAACCGGTATCAACAGAACCAGTGTGAAACACCGGCAGTCGTTAAGAACATTCTTAAGTATCTAAGGGCTACTAAAGATATGTTTCTAGTGTATGGAGGAAATCAGATGCGTAACTTGATGATCTGAGTTTTTGCGATCGTCATTCCAAACCGATAAAGATGATACGAAGTCTCGACGGGTTATGTCTTTGTCATTAATGGAGGAGCAATTGACCGAAGAGCAAGAAGCAAACAACGGTTGCGATGTCTATTACGAAGTCGAGTACATAGTCGCTTCTGTAAGCTGCGATGGAAGTCGTTGATTAGAAATTCATTTCGGGACTCGGAGTAATGCCCTCAATCGAATTACCTTTAAATGTGTATTGTGACAACTCTGCGCAATAACATTTTCCAATGAGCCCGGAGTCATGAAGGCGCCAGACATTTTCCTCGTCGATATCACTATGTTCGAGAACAAGTCGACATAGGTGAAATCAATCTACTCAAAGTTCATACGGATGATAATCTAGCCGATCCCTTTACGAAGCCTTTGCCAAAAGAAAAACTTACCGACCATGCCGATGGGATAGGACTTCGCTTAGCTAGCGTTTCATGCGATATGTGATTAGTATTTGGATAAAGGATGTTATGAACAAATATTACTTTAATGAAATAAAATAGTTGTTTATGTTTATTTTCATTTTCTTAATATTATATCCTATATTTGCATGTTTAATCCGTGAGTAACTTATGTTATTCTAAATAGTCCGTTGTCGAATCAATGATGTGGGAATGTCATTGAATTAAGACAAATCGAGTTTTGGTAGAATATATTTTTAAAGTATATTGATGCGTGGGACATACTCAGATTCACATGATATTCAATGAATTGAATATATGACTCATCCCAATTTTACATGATGATACTTTTGGATTTTTGTCATTAAGTATATCATGAAGTGTTTATCCTCGGACTTGAGATACCGATAACTTATATGAATGTAGTGCATTTGTAAGATAGTCTAACGCTATCCGTAACTAGTAGTTATAAGGGCTATTTTCTAAGTGTTGCAAAATTCATGAGTTATGTTTGTAGTCAAGAGAATTTGTTCCTTTGAATTTGTTTCAAAGTATAATACTATATTTGGGCCCTCGTAGGGTTGACAAGATGTTTGTATGGCCATACCCAAGATCTATCCGAATACGCTCGAGATGATTTGGTAATCTTGTTCATCATATAAAACGAGAAATGAATATTAACTTATGAAATGACTTGATCCATATTCATAGTTAATGTAGTATTAGTAACAAAAGGATAAGTAAAATGATGAATCATTAAATGGTTTTTTCCAGAGACCATGCTCGATTCGATCCGGGGCGTTAAGCGTGTGAAAGCTAGACTAACTAATGTCATTACTATATTTAGTAATATCCAAGTGGGAGTCGAAAGGTTTTATGGATATTTAAATAATAGTATGTCCGGATTCGAACGCGAGACTTGGGATTGCACACATTACGTATGAGAATTGATGTATGTAATTAATATAAATAAAACGTTATTATTATTAATTATTAGTTACTAAATAAAACATAACGATAGTTAAATAATTAACGAGGTTTGGTTAACGGTCGTTAAATATTAACTAGAAGGACTAAGAATGAAATTAGAAGTCGGAAAGTTCTAGAACCCTTGTGGGTCTTTGGTCGATCGGTTATGGGTTCCCAAACCCTAACCCACACAAACTTGGTCACCAAGTTAAGTTAACTATAAATACAATTCATTGTATTCATTCACAAAAATCTTGGATCACCAATAACCTAATTTCTCTCTCTCTCTCCCTCTTGTGTGGCGGTCGAAACACCCTCACCCCAAGGGTTTTCGATTTTGCTTAACTCAAAGATACAAGTGTTGGTTTTATTTGTGATTCAAGGAACTAGCTTTTCCACATCAAATCGCTATTAGTACGCGTGTGTACAGAACGAAGGACAAGCACGCTGAGCTTGTGAATCTTGGTGGTCGATTTCTTTGTTGGGTCGATTTGTGTAAACCCTAAATTAGGGTTTTGGGTTTTGTTCTTGTTTAATCAACGCTTGATTCTTGAATTGCTAAAAAGCACGCACTTTCTTGTTTGGTTAATTATTTACATATATTATTCCTATTGTCTTCCACCGCATGCTTTGATGATGTTATTTGATTTATATATAATTGTTATGAGTATTAAATTCCAACCATATCGCCTAGAAAAGGAAGTGGAGTGTCTATTGATATTTGCTATCAAATTCCTTTAGGTTAGTTTTAATCTAACACCCGCGCGTGCAAGTGGGTCTGATTTGAATTTCGGGCCAAACGGGTTCAAGCTTTCGAACTCATGCGAGCTCTGCGACCTTCAGACGAACGCAACTCGAAACTCGCATACATGCGAATCTCTTTGATGCCGTGTTCGGGTTTCTTTATTTTTCCTTTTTTGACAGAAATCGGTTTGTGTATTAAAGACATGTTAATAAGTTATTGTCATAATGATTAAGCATATCGGTTTAATTTTGGAGCAAATATTCGCCTTGTTGACCAAGACATGAAAAGCCTATAAATTAAACCCGAATTCATTCGCTTTATCTTCCAAAATCATGACTCATAAGCGACCGAATTCCAATAGTCTAATCGATCAATAACACACAGTTTTTTCATGATTTTTCAGACAAGTTTGTCACTTTGGACGTTGTACCTTAGGAAACAGAGCGGCGATTCTGGTTTAAGGGAATCGTGTTAAACACGAGCCTCATGCCACAACCTTTGTTGCTTTCTTTATTATCGTTTATAGTGTATATCTTCTTCTTCTACATATTCTGTCTATTTTATTTTTTGTTAAGTATTTATTAATTGTAATATGATTTATTTAATAAAAGTGTACGTGTTTCCTTACACTAGAGGCCTTCTTCAATCATGATATGTAAATCATCGTTTTTTTAATATTTGAATAATAAAACATCAAAACTCGTCTCGCATTATGCTTTAAAAAACTTAAAGCATTACTCTTCATATATAAAGGATCACTATTCATCCTCTAAAATTATTATTATTACTTTTTAATATCTTTTGACTTCTTATTAGACCATTAGTTGATATTTTTAATTGATAAATTATTGGTATGATTAATAACCATGCCTCTTACTTACATAATAATTTTATTGGTTGATTTGAAAATATAATTGGTAGATATTTAGAGAGAAAAAATACGTGATACAATTATACAAGTGATTTATGCATTACGCGTGTATTTAAGCATGTATTTTAGGTTTAAATATCATTAATCTTTTCAATTAACTAATATAAATATGTTTCAAGTTGAAGTTTGAAAGACATGGATACATGGATAGAGTTAAATTAAAGATGAATATAACTAAAATAAGCTCTTTCATTCTCCAAATTCAATAACTAGAACTTTATTTTTGCCGGAGTACATTTATAGATCATAAAAACATGACCCTTCAATTAAAAAATTAAAAAAAAAAAAGAAGAAAAAAGCAATTCGGTTAAATGAAAAGAAATATAATATCGTCGATGTCTTATATAATAAGACGAGAATGACTAATTAAATAATAACTCTTATACAGTACTCAAATTTATTTTCCTTCTTAGCTACACAAAGAATTTGGAATACTTTGACGTTCTTTGGAAATGATTGTGTGCATCTTTATTTCTTCTTTTCTATTAAAGTATTCACATTCCATAAGAAGTATGGAATCAATATAAGTATATCACAAATGGTCCCTTCTACAAATAAAGTTATTGATGATTATAGAAGACAAACTCACCATCCATCTAGTTTGATCTAATGGTGGGGATTAATCTAAAAATCGCATGTATGAAAACGGACGAAACGTATGAAAATAAAACAGATGAGAAGCGTGTGAAACGGACGAAATTTATATTAAACGTTTAAAATAAAAACGTGAAATTTTGATTTAAAGATTCTCATTTCAACTTTTTTGGGGAATGAGAATGGTAATTTAATTCTTCATTTAGTGTACAAACAAACTTTTTTGATTGCGTCTCAAATGTAAGAACACTAGTATGGGTTCACAAATGGTCCTTCTCAAATAAAGTTATTGATGATTATAGAGTTACCAAATTTTCCGACGACCTCAACTTTTTTTTTCAAACTTTTTTGATGATGTAAGAACACCACCACCACCTTCACCTTTTATCACCACCACCACCATACCACCACCACCAATACATTCATTTATCACCACAACCACCATAATCCACCACCACAACCACCATCTATCACCACCACGAAGGCAGTAACCGGTTTTATCTCGTATCCCTATGAAAATTTGGGTCTAAGTCTGATTTTGTCAAAATTATGGATGAAGGTGGTCATCATCAAGATTCAAAATAGAGTGATTTCATATTGTTTCGTCTTAATCATTTACATTAACACCTTAACATAAATCAATAGTTAGTATAAAATCAGAGGACAAATTAAAGGAATTACCTTTATTATGGATCGCGGTGGGTGTTGACCACCAAGATTTTACCAAAATGATCTTGACCCTTAAAAAGACTTGAAATTTAATCTAAGCTGTAATAAATCATTATCTTTCACATCAGTTGAATCAATCGTTTTATCAGACTTAGCTGTTAGATCAAAGAGGTTATCAAGTTTCACCATCTAAATACACAGAGTTGTCTTCTCTCGGATAATTAGAATTTATCGTTTTCTCCCTTGATCACTTAATAGCGACGCTTTCTCTCGGGTGTATAGATATATAATTGCTTCATGTGCGCCTGACCAGAATTTGGGTAGCTCTGCTTCCAGAAGAGGATGGTTCAGATACTTCTAAAATGTGAAGGTGGATGGTGTCTTATGCATCTTGAAAAGATCTAGATGTCAACAGGCGGTGAGGTTTTGCCGTTTTGGATAGTGTGATCCGAAGAAGTGCAAATGATGAGTTTGCCCAGAGGTTAAAATTTGGTGCTTTTGATCTTGTAGGTGGTTCAAACAAAAATAGTGGTCGAAGCTTGCGATAGTGCATTTATGAGACTTACTATGTGCGAATTGGTGGTTTGACTCGTTCGACTTGCACCAATTAACTTGAATGCTTTATGGTCGGGGCATTTACGTGAAGTATATGTTTGGCATCTTCAAACTATCCATAGTGGTGGTGATAGATGGTAGTTGTGGTGGTAGATTATGGTGGTTGTGGTGATAAATGAATGTATCGGTGGTGGGTTATGGTGGTGGTGGTGATAAATGAAGGTGGTGGTGGTGGATCATCTGAAAAGGTCGTCGGAAAATTTAGTAACCGGATAAGTGACTTGGAACCCGCTAGTGGTCTTACATCTGAATCAAAAAAAGTTTGGTACACTAAATTGGGATAAAAAAAATTGAGTACCTTAAATTGAAATTGAGTATAAGTTTGGTACACTTTTATGTCATTTGCCTTCCAAATTAACCTTTTATAAAATAATAATAAATATATATTTCTAGCTATTTTAGAAACAAGATGTTTCGGGAAAAATTAAATTAGACTAATAAGATAACTCAATATCGTCTTGTGTTAAAATAAAGTCACTTGATTAACCACTAGAAATCGCACATTAATTTATTTAAATTTGGCTCGATTTTTTTTTTCTTTTTTCAAACTTATAAAGAAAAAAAAAAGTCGGAAAAGATACATGTATCTAATTTGCAAAATAAATAAATAAAAGTGCTTTGGGTAATTTATTAGATCTTACGAGGTAAGTGTAAAATAACATTCAGCGTGATTTACAAATAAAACTTACAATCACGTCTAAAATTTCAGAAAACAGTTTTATCTCAAAATTTAGTTTTATTGATTTAAGTTAAAATTTTTGAGTTCTCCACAATACTTTATAAATTTATAAATCTAAAAAAAATATTCTTAGACTTTGTATAGCTTCTATAAATAACCGTTATTATTCTTAAGAACCGTTATTATGCTGACTCGAAACTAAATTTTGGCATGCAATGTTTTCGATTATACTAAAAGTTTTGGCGAGTGAAGGCCACCTAGACTATGTCGAGGGTGGTGATTGACACACGTCTGCAGAATGATGATGGCGATTTAGTTGGTGGCGCGGTTGCTTTTAAAAAGAGTGGCAATTTGCGTTTTTGAGAGAGTGTGAGATATGATTGGCTTTTGTGTGTGTTTATTTGTGGGTTTTATACGTTTTGTACTAATCAATACGTTTAATGAAATTAAAGTTAAAGTCATGCAGAGAATGGGGATGTTCTGATACATGGCTTTTAAAGTCATAAAATGGGTTTAAAATTATTGGAGGACTTTAAATTTTGTATTCAATGACTACTAATTTTATAGTATTATACTTAACTTTTAAGCCAAGCGTGTGTATGTATTAATTTAGCGAAACATTATATTTTCATAATAAGTAAGTTCTGAAAGTCGAATTTTAAGCGCTTCTTATATTAAAATGTTAAACGCATTATAAGATAGTAAAGATAAATAAAAAGTTAAAATCGTCTCAATACAAAAACAATTTTAATTATTTGCATAAGCAAACTAACCTCTTGACACTAATCTCTTTGCTAGCCTTTGAAGGAAGCTCAACCCATTATAAAATAACAACAATAAGCCCACAACACCGCAGCAACCTAGGGTTTTATCCATCCTTATAAAAACATACCCTAAAACATCAACTTAACCACCGCCTGGTGTGTTTTTATTCGATCTCGTGAGTTGCTTATTTATTATTATTATTTTATTTAGTTTTTAATATTTCATTTAGATAGCTTAAGCCTAATATTGCAAATCCTTGATTGTTTTCGGTAGATTAAGGGATCTATCGTTAGCAAAACTAAATACTTCGGTCACATATATTTTGAATTTATATGTGGCTACTTTAGCTCGAATCCTCTTTCTTCTGAGATTCGGTGGCGAGTAGATACATTTGTTTTATAAAATTATTTTTAATAAAGTAAGTTTTAGTGATGATATGAGGATGATGAAAAACCATTGGATTCCCAATGAATTTTCTCTTTATAATAGTTTTTATTTGAAGAGGAATGTGATCTTAACATCTTCCATTTCTGACTCATTTATCATCATCATATGTTATGATATAAGTGTTTATTTTAAATTTTTTTTTTTTTTTGAATGGCCAGTGATGTAAGGATAATATTTGCTACTCTTGATGAGATATAAATCTCATTTGATGATTCTTTATCCACCAAGATCTCTGAGGCCTTTTCACTTCTTATTATTTTGTGCAGCCTCTGCAACAGCTTTTTTATTTATGTATGATTAAATTGTGCATATGTGATTAAATTGTTGTTTATTTTGGTGTAATTGAATTAAATGGTGTATTAATTGATCACTTTAATAGTATTAATGTGGTGTTTTTTAATATGTGCATTATAGTGTTGTACACTATGATTGTAAGTTTGAAAATTATGTCTTTCATATCATCTTAACAAGTGCGAAAGTGTGAAAATTTAATAAGAGAGATTCTGCATTATAAGTAGTAGTGATTATTTTGGTGGCTATTGTTGTTATTGCTATTAATACAATATTAATGGATTAAATTAATCATAATCTACTAATCTTCATATGTAAACTTGATTATAAATATAAAAATGAATTATTGTGATATTTAAATGGAGAGTCGTAAAATATTATTTAGTAATCTAGTATCAAAACTCTCCTGTGTGCTTATAAGAAGTCTTTAAAACAGTTTTAGGCAAAATTATAATACAACGACTCATAATTAAGTAACGATGCCTAAAATGTTTTAATCTTAACAACCCATGTTTTTATGCAAAGTTTATAACTAATTAAGTTTTAAAGGAAAATACATTTTAGGTGGTAATAAAAAAATGAGAACCAATCAGAGCACTATATTATCCAACGACACAAAATTGAGTAATCTGATTTTTTTTTTTTTGAAGCAGCGAGTTAGTAGTTAGTGATCCGGCACAACGACATCCAATCGGACAAGATGCAGTTCGAACCTTTCTTCTTGGGGATAAACCTCACCTCGCTTTATTTATTTGGGCGCGAAGGTCCATGATGAGAAATATGAAATTGTGAGTAAGTTCCGTAACAAAGGAAATACAGATTATTTTTTCCTTCAAATGCCAAATATGAAAATATTGTGAGGGCTATATTTTAAACTTCTAAACTTTTAAAATAACTTTATATTATGATTGATTAATACAATTCATATGTTTGTTTATAACTTAATAAATTATATTTAATTTTTATTTTTATATGTAAGTGTAAAATTATTTAACGGGATCATTTATGTGGAGGTCACCCATCTATTAAAGTTTTTTTTCTTTATGCCACTCATTTATTTGGGTGGCCTCCAAACAAATAAATGGGTGACATGTAAGTTTGTATTGACATAAACGATAGCAAACACATAAATAAATGACTTATAAGTTAGTTTGGATAAATAAATAGCTTAAAAGAAATATGTTTGATAGTCAGTTGGCTTTCCAAATATAATCCCTTATTTATATTACATAATTTACAATTACTACCAATTATATTTAAATTAATTAAGTTTTAGTACTAAAATAACTAGGTACACTCACAGTTTTAAAATAAATTAGTTTGAGTTTTAAAATGATAAATCAACTTGTGTATCTATTAATTGTCTCTCATTTTATAATATTTTTAAGTATTTAACAATGCTTTGTATATAAGTATAGCAGAATTTTGATTTTTATAGTGGATTAGGATGTTGCATTAATTCGGAAACAAACTTTGCATAGATATAGTCAGACAAAGGTAACTGACTTGTGTATTGTATTTGGTCATATTGCACATGCTTTGAATGGACGAACATGCGATCAATGACAAAACTATCCTTTATTCTCATCTTTCTTATTCTTTCTACTAAAAAATAGAGAAGATTGTCTACAAAATGCCTTACCTAACTTAACTTTTGCGTACAAAATTTTATTATAATATTTAGACCGGCGGTAATAAGGCAAGACGTAGTGGCTCGGGAATTATCAGTCGAGCAACCAAAGTGACCGACTAGGTCGAGGCCTTTGTGGAATATCGGTTGAAAAACGGTCAAAGGAAACCAAAAAACACATTCAGTCGAATTTATGACCGATATTTGCACACAAAAACTATGTCCATTTGATATTTAATCAAAGAAAAAAAAAATTGATCATTAACTGTGACAACTTGGTCAGATGTCACAATTTAGGAGAGAAAGGCGATGTAGAGACGCACGACCCGCGAACGATCGTGAAAGAATTTAAGCCATTTTAAACGTGTGCTATGGCCTACAAGACACATGTTACCTTATTAGCAACACCACAACACAACGCTTCTTAGGTGCTTTGAAAGGAATAGTCGTTTGTGGTGAAGACCGAGTTGTGGAAGTTGTGGTTGTGTATGTGTGTGTGATATTTGTTTTTGGTGGGTCATATTTGTGTTTAAGTGTGTTATGTTTTTGTGGTAACTTGGTTGTGGTTATTATAATATGTTGGTGTTGATGTTGGTTGTGGAGAGAAAAACTAACATGACGTTAAGTTAGTTGTGATGATGTTTGTCACTATTGCCACTAACCTTGGATGGTATAAGTCTTTCTGCTAAAATTGAAATTTATACATGCTAAAATTTTATATTTAGCATGATACTTACTTTTTTTTGTGTGTGTATTCACAGAGTTGGTACATGTTTAAATTAGCTTATATTCTTCTTTAACAGGTTAGTTTAAAATTGAGGAAGTTTAGACGAAGTTTGTTTACTTTCTGCATCATTGTTGAGTATATACACATAAATAAATCATAAGTTCAGGTTAATAAGTTTATAAGTCACAAATTAGAGCTTATAGGTGGCTAAACCGAATTGAACAACACTTTTAATAAACACAATAATTTACTTTGTAACTTGAGGACATTTTTGACATTAACATTGTATGAATTATTGTAGAAAGGGCTGACTTTGCATTTGAATGGACAGGAAAAGGTTTGCATGAGTCATGACTAAGGTATGGAAGTTTCCAAACCATGTGTCCAGAGCGATCTCTTCATGTAAATTCTATCCTTTTTTTATTCTTTCTAATTGTTTAGCAGTTGACCTTTTCAATTGTCTACTTGTATAAAATGCTTGAATTATTGTTTAAAATAAAATTCTTTATAAGAAAGAAAACATATCTTGATAGACAAGTTGATGATATAAAATAAGTATTAAACTCTGAATATTTCCTAATTATACTGGTTAGTTTTGCGTACTTAACAAAATGAGCCATCTCCTAGTAGTATATATTGTTTTCCTACATTCTAGCAATATATATTGAGTCACAAACCCAAACAAATTATCTTTGTATACTGCCTTGTTCTCAAGAAATAAAAGCTATACTAGTATTTTTTAAAAATTTAAACAATCCGTGATTGTTGACAAATCTTTGAAAAGAAATACGTGTATATTATTATTATTTTTATTTATAGACATGGTAAGAAAAAAAACATGTTGGGTATGTTTTGCAAAATGAGCAATAACTAGCATTAGGAGTGCGATAACTAGTTGTGAAGAAGAAGATGTCAGCGATAATATTGTAAAGAATGAGCGTGAGTAGTAACTATTTCTTTTCTGTAAATGCGTTTTGTGAGGTAGTTGTAATTGTAACTTTAATGTGTAAAATGACGTAAAAACAATCTACGTAAAAACAATCTACGTAAAAACAATATACATATTTAAACAGAAAACTTTTTAAATGAAAAACGAAAAAAAAAAACATTCTTGAATGTATGTTGGTTATTAATTTGTATCATGACAAATCTAGTCTCGTTTGAATGTTTCTTCATGATGCGTTAAAAAAAAGCTATATCATGCTTATGAGCGATATTAAAATCATAACTTAACGCTCATTTTACCGCCCACCGCCCAATACGCTTTTAAACTCCTCCGCCAAACACATTTATTCTTTTTGATCGGCAGCAAACATTGAATAAGAACTAAAAATAACATAGACAATATCTAGAATACGAATTAAACAAGTACGAAGAAGTCAAAAGAACGACTGTCGCTAATAGATTAGTTGGGAGAATTTACCTATACTCATTGCATGGGCTACCTAATCGTTATAGACAATCGACTGACCTAACAAAAAATAATGCTTCAGTTCGATCTAATATCTGTTGTGCCAAATAGTCCATAGAGTTGCTCATTTAGCATAAAAACGCGAAACTCTTGGCTTAACTCCAAACCCGTGCGCTTGTACTTTAGTAGCTTGTACAAGACTTAGATTGCACGCAAAGGGCATTAGAAGAACAAAAGAGAAGCAGTCTAAAATAACGTAAAACCTTTGATAACTCAATTTTATTCATATGATCAAACAGAAAGTTAGAAACTAACCTAAAAGGACAAGTTTTGATAAAATATAATTGTCTATGGAGATAACATTTGTGATTGATTGTATTTTTACAAAATGGTTTTTGAAATGAGATTTCACTATACTTTGCATTTTGGTTATGTTAATAGAATAAATCATTTTGAACGGTTCAGACAATACTGTAAATGAAAACGACCAATTGATATGAATATTATTATGCGTGGTTGATGGGTTTCTTTGTTTTAAAAGGTACAAGTTACAACCACTCTTTTCTCTTGGATTTTAAATCCATCGATTAGTCTTATTCGCGTTGCAAAGAAGCTAAATAAAAATCATTACTAATTATTTTTCATATTACTTTATGTTTATATGACAGCTGGTTCATGCAACATTCCACATTAGCAACCTCTTTCAAACAATTATCTATAAATGTATGTATGCAGATGACAAATCATATCTCTACTACTATGCATCCATTCATTAAATTTAAAATATTAATCGTCTATAATACTTTTTAAACAATCAGGACAAAACATTCTTTACATAATAAAGAATCAAGCTACGCTCTTCATCTTTTATCATTTTTATTTAATATAATTAATGAGATTAATCCCAACAATTTACAAAACTCAGTTTCATCCCTTTTTTTCAAATACAATATCTTTTAAACCGTTAATCGTCAAGCAAAAAAAAATATATACCATTACGACAAGCATTTAATTATCTTTCTATAAGTATGCATTTTGATATACTTTCGACAATTTTTTTTCTTCGTGTTTTACATTTTTTTCATTTTTTTTTTCGTTATCGAATTTGCATGAAAAAATCACATGATTAACACTAATTTGAATATCACACGTGATATCACGTATGAAATCATATATGATATTAGTGTTAAATCACACATGATATTCATATGATATTACATTATCACATGTGATATTACATATCATGTGAATATCGTGATTTAACACTAATATTATGATATTACATATCATATGTGATTTAACGCTAATATCACACGTGATATTCAAATTAGTGTTTAATCACGTATGATTTTTCATGCAAATCTATATTCGAAAAAAGAAAAACGTGAAAAATTAGTTTTTTTCTTTTTCGAAAGTATATATCAAAGTGTCGCTTATAAAAAATAATTAAACGTCGTCATGATACAGAATTATTTTCGCTTAATGATTGACGGATCAAGAAATATTTAAATTATAAAAATAAGTGAAATAATAAAATGGTTTTAATCTCAACAATTGATTTTATTTAGATGAAGAGTGAGGATAAGACTTGGTATGTGAGAAAAGTTTGGATATAAAATAACTCTACTCTTAAAACTTAAATACTAAAATCAAATTTTTACTATTTTACTTTTCGCTTTAAAAAAGTTTAAGTCACACAGTTGCTTTATTAGTACCAATCTCTACAACTTTAAAATAACAACTTTTAAATGGCAAGTTTTCAATATTCGTCAACCTCTACGTGTTCATCAATTTAAAAGAAAAAACACATGATTGTTCTATCTATACTACATATAAAAAATGAATACTTTTACTTCAAACTTAAAAAACTTAAAATGATTAATGTGTTATAACTAAAGAACTTTTTCATTATTATGTTCTCACTGAAAATAGTTTGGCTTGTTTTTTAATATGTTGTCTTATGACTATTATTAAAATGTTTATCAAGAACATTCAATACATACTATATATATTTATCATTTCACTATATATATAAAACATCATTTGTAAAACCGTTTTTTTTTTTTTTTTTTTTTTTTTTAGAAGACAATAAACGTTTCGGTTAATTGTTGTCATGTTTCATTTTTAGTTGAATTATTGTATGTTAAAAAAATCCAATTACATTTTGATTATTTTACATTGTTACCTGAAACACTCAACCAAAATATCTCAACTATAATTATTTTCCGCTATAAAGTCTCGTTGCTATGCACGGATACTCGTCTAGTAACATATTAATATGTTTATATATATGTGCAAAGTAATTTTATACGTATGCCACCCATCATCAAATCAGTACCGCAAATTAAATTACATAAGAATTACAAACATAGTTGTTGAAAAATTTGGTTGGTAAAAGTGACTTTTTACCAACGTTAGACACAATATCAATATGTTTGTGTCATATATATTAGTAATAGTGTATGGTTCCACTTTTTTCTTGAAGAGAGCTTTACAATGAGCCTTTATGTGTCCAAAATAGAGTTGATGTGAATGAGATATCGCGTCTCAAATTTAGGCATTCGGTATCATGCTTAAAGTGGAAAAAATAGTTTACTTTCTATCCCACATCGATAGAAGAGGGTAAACTAGGGTGGAGTCTATTGTGTATAAATAGATGCCCTATGTCTGACAGTACAACTTACTGTTTCAAAGACTCTTTTGTAGTGTGACCTATCAATGACATAAAATGGTCATGCAATGTTCACCTAGAAATGTTTAAGAGAGTAGTTTGTGGTGTAAGTCTAATAATGCTCGTTAGTCCCTACACACTTTGTCTAAAAAAACATTTATCCAGTCGGTCGAGGTTGATAAACTAGCTAATGGCTAAGCATTAAGTTTCTCAACTAATCTAAATGCCATTGTTTTTATTGTGTTCGCCACACACTTAAGCATCAAGAAAATCGCCGGATTAACGTTCATTAAATCTTATATCCTATCATCTACCACTTACAACGCCGTTAGTTCAATAGTCAATCCCTATGCGCTAAGAGGTATATGGTCAATACATTAATAATTTTAGTATTTTACTTTCAAAGAGTGATGTGTTCTATTGTTGTAGGTATAGATTATGTGTATTCAAGTTGTAAATTTATATTTAGCCGACTTAACCTATAACAAACACTAACGAGCAAAGATACCCGATCAATATAGTCTAATTGGTAAGTAAAGTGTCGATCACTAAGTGGAACGTTAACACTTAAATATCTATCGAGATTTTAATCCTAAATTTAGTCTAATTAAACGTAGTTTAACGCAAGAGGGTTTTCACTGTGAGACTAGCACGATGTTTAGATTAAGTAAAATTGTAAATAAAAGCAATAAGGCGAGTGACACATATTACACAAATAAGAATACATATAGCGAGATAAGAGGTCAAGCGGATAGTAAGGAAGATGTGTCGACTAATTATCTAGTTATATATGATGAGTACTATATCTATTATCTTTCTTTGGTTGCTTACGTGTATGTGTATATCATTCCTAAGCCTAGACGCATCTAGATCTCTAAATTCTTTCTTTAAGTCTTCCAACAAACTAATCCTGTCACAATTAATTAAATTTGCATGAACTCTACCTTAATGATTACTAGTTTTTATAATTAACCCGTTAGGCTTAGATTGATCATGCAAACAATGTTAGTGAAGTAATTGTGCGATCCGAGTCGACAAGGCACGATAAACTCTTAAAGTAATCAAAATATACGCATAAGCATCCAATAAAACAACATGTAATCAGAATCGCTCAAAATTAATTTAAGTACGATAAAATAGTGAAAAGTACGCTAATCAAACGATTACAATTAAGCCAACCTCCTATTGAATTAAGAACTAGCGGGACCTACTTATTCCTATGAATTAGTCTTCGGTTGTGTCTTGTGATGGTCGATCCGCTTACGTGTGGTATATTGTGTCTTGAAAACCGAATTAATCAGATACATTCTCGAAGCGAACGATACGGCGTATCTAGTATACCTGATACGCCATATCTAGGTAACTTCGCGTGGGGTCCAAGATTATTATATTCTAGAATATTTGTACACCGCCATATGATACGGCACACCTTCATTCTTTATACGGCATATGCTATCTTTAGTATCTTGGATTTTTTGGTGAAGTCTTGAGATTGATACGGCGCATGTTATTGTTGTCATGCGGCGTATCTTGAGCAGAATAAGTCAGATCTTCTTCGTTGACCAAGATTTCATATATGGCGCACGAAATAAATCCATGTGGCGTATGCTTCAAAGTCAGGCAATGGTCTTTACATTCTTCAAATCTTGGTGTACGGCGTATCTGTCTAGAATGATACGGCGTATCTTCCTTCAGTTTAGTAGACTTTTCTAACTTGATCCATTTAGCTCCAATTTGCGTCCAAAATAGCTAACTTTCACCAAATGCTTGTTTATAACTGAGATTTACAATTCTCATATAAAATAATGAAAACCAAGCAATATACATAGGATAAATGATGCTAATAATATGTTGTTATTTGATATCATCAAATATATCCCACTTGAACTTTACTTGACTCAATTAAACCTTTAGATTAAACTTATGAAAATGTATCCTAAACATTATGTGGAAAACTAGAAGGGGGTTGAATAGTTTTGCCGATTTTAAGTTAGTTTCAAAACTTCATATTCGATGTTATGTGAAATCGTATGGATGAGGAGAAAGTATAGATCTAAAAGTAATGGGAGTAAAGAAATCAAGTAAAGTAAAGGATAGAAATGACACAACCGATTTATAGTGGTTCGGCTACAAGGACACCTTCCTTGCCCTACTCCACTCTCCGAGTCACCTACTCAAGAGTTCAAGCACTATGTCAACAAACTCCTTCAACTTGGAGGAGAAGCCTTCACAACGCCGCTTACACTTTTTCTCGTACAAAGCTAAATACCGAGTCCGTAACACGGAGGACCGAAACCAACACTACTATAACACAACAAATATGTGAAATATGAAATACAAGATCTTCGCTATGTAAATATTGTAGAGAAACAAATCAATCAAGGACCCTTGCTTGGATGACTTGCAGAATGCTCGTGATCTCGCCTTAGAGAAGGACCTATATGAGAATCACACCAAAAGAAAGAAGAACTACTCTCTAGATCAAATGATCTTAGGTTAGAAGAATCTAAGAATATATGAGAGAGTTTGTAAGAAGAGGGGTGAGTTACAATGAAGAAATGGCTCTCTATTTATAGGCAAATTCTTGCCACTGTTGCGCAGATCCCACGGATCCCTTGCCTGAAGGATCCGTCTAGTGTAACTTGAGGGATCCGTAAGACGCTCCTGTTTGCCCATGGTTTTTTTGGTTATGGGTCATGGGTCCTAGACTTGGGACCATGGGTATCTAAATAGATACTATGTATTTAAAAGATGCAATGCATCTAGATAATGGGTTATGGATATTCTCCATGGGTATGGGTCATGGGTTGTGGTTTTTACCCATCATAATAAACTATTACAACAAATGAATTATTACAACAATTTGTATTAAATGACTATATGTAGATGCTTTACAAAATAACATGTATCCTTATAATTTTACTTAAGATAACATTATATGTTATCATCAACACACAAAGAGATCGCTAAATATTAATAAACGTTTTCTTGCTTATTTGTATTAACAATCTCCCTTTTGTTGATGACAAAAGATAATGTTATGATGAGTAAAACTTAAGATTAGATGTATGTTTTGAAAGCATAAGTTTTACTTCTTCTCCCCTTTTGTCGAAACAAAAGTGACCCTAATGAATAAATAAAGTGTGGAAAAATAGTCCACGATCTCTAACTCCCCTTTGACGGTAGCTCCCCAGAATAGGGGCCAAGTGAGAAAATATAAAACCTACAAAGAAAAGGTTAGTAGTAACATGCATAAATAATCTTGTGATTGACGAGAAATAAGATTGGGATCCAAGGTATGTAAACAAAACCTTGTAATAAAATAACAAAATGTAGTGGTATTTATGCCACATACAAACATGTAAAACTAAGAACAAGACTTGTTCTAACGAAAATGACTCAAAAGAAAATACTATATAAAATAGTAAAATGATTCCTTCCATGCTTGCATAAGGTTATGGATGGAGGTTTTGGTGAGTGATGATGTTGATGCGATCAAGGATGAGGTTAAGTATGAGTCGATCTCTTCCCTAATTTCTATTGCAAGATCCCTAGTGGATTGGTAATGTTCACAATGTAAATGATGTGGGTAATGTGCGGAAGTTTTCGGGTTAGTTTGATTTGTGAGATGCGGAAGTTGTGATGGAAAGGTTGGAAAATATGGATCTAAGTCCAGAATGTTTGGAAGTGGTGGTGAAAAAGAACCTAGATGTTCTTGTAAGAGAATGGGAGCTAAAGGTGGTGAAGTTACAAGATCTTTGTAAATTGTGTTTGGAGATGTGGGAGGTGTTAAAAAGAATAGTTCTTTTGGATTGGTTTGTTGGGATCTTGTTGGAGTCTTAAGGAGTTCTAATAGAGTGACTTTAGGTGGAGACTTGATAGGTGATGATGGTGGTGTGCTTGTTGGAGATGAGGGAGGTGCTACTTATGGAATCATTTGGTGGTGAATGAGTAGTTGGTGATGAACTATTTGATAATGGTTTGGCTAAACAACAAGGCCGAATGCTAATCCGTGTGGTTTTTCTAGATTTGGGTGGTGGTACTACGGAAGGTGGTAGGACAAAATTTTAGATTTCTTGAAAAGGATTGTTTGCACTAGGTGATTCATCTTTGTTGGAAGATCTTTTGGATGACATGATGATGGTTGTTTATGAGGTTGAGAGTGATGAAGATGCAAGCACTTTGGGAACCCTATTTATAGAAAAATAATGCATTGTAATGAATGCTTGACCCAAAATGTGGACTAAAATCTAATGATTAGATATTTAATTTAAGGCATGTGATCATGAGAACACAAGCATTAAGTAACATACTCATTAGTGAAATGGATAAAATGATGAAAATATAGAGGTTTTTAGCCAAAGTGAGAAAAATAGAAGAGAATTTCAGCTTCTATTTCACGGATCCCACGGATCCTGCCCTTGAGGGAACCGTCCAGCGTTAATGCTGGGATCCGTGGTACTGGTGACTCAGGAAGCTTAAAATTTTTCTTTTGGAACATTTGTGCCTAGTGTGTGCCTATATGAAAACCATTTGGAGTTGCGATTATCTCGACTCCTAAAAAGAAAAGAAAAATAGACTATAAGTAAAAAAGCATACTATTATGTGAGATAACCTGAGTGCTCCTAATCCATTGTTGCTTAAATGAATGTACCCTAAAACACATATTAGTTATGTGTTCTCTTTAGTATTCAAAAGACATGAGTTGCAATGAAAACGGGTTTTTACTTTGTATTAATAATGAAAAGAGGTTTGTCCTAGGCGTGAGAAATAGCTTTTATGAAAGTGATAAGGGAAGAAGTATCCTTTTAGAAAAAAGTTTATTTGTTTGAAGAAAACGTTTATCCTTGAGAAAACAAAATAGGTATGAAATTACGTGTTGTAAAAGAAACTTGCCTTGAAAAGTAAAATAAAATTATGAAAGTACGAGTTGTAGATAAAACCTATCTTGGGTTTTGAAAATTCCCGTATTGTTTGTGAGTTGTGTGTGAAATAGAGATACTAGACTCAGAAAAAAAGAATGCTAGTGTTTACATACCTTGTAGAGTTTAAAAACTAATTACGATAATTGTTCCATGAGACCAAGACCAAGACGAAGTAGGTTGAATTGTTCCCGCATCAACGGTTTGGTGAGGACGTCGGCTATGTTGTCTTCGGATGCTACCTTCTCAATAGAGATGTTCTCCTTTTGAACATTGTCTCTTAAGAAGTGATGACGAATCTCTATATGCTTGGTGCGAGAGTGCAATACCGGATTCTTGCTTAAGTCGATGGCACCTTTGTTGTCACATAGAATGGCTATGTCACTTAGATGAATGTCGTAGTCAACTAATGCTTGTTTCATCCATAGTGCTTGTTGGCATGCTTTGCCGGCGGAGACATATTCGGCTTCGGTTGTTGATATGGCCATTGTTGTTTGCTTCTTTGAGAACTAAGATGTTAAACAACATCCCATAAACGTACATACACCACTTGTACTTTTTCGGTCAACATAATCACCTGCATGGTCAGAATCTGCATATACAATGGTTTCTACTCCCGTACCCTTAGGATAACATAATCCTAATTGAGTCGTACCCTTAATGTATCTAAATATTCTTTTGACCGCTTCTAGATGTGATGTTTTAGGATCTTCTTGAAACCTAGCACATTGACAAACATTAAACATGATATCCGGCCGACTAGCCGTTAGGTAGAGAAGACTACAATCATGCCACGATATTTTGTGTTATCAACGGATTCACCGTCTTCATCTTTTGTAAGCTTAGTGTCGGATGACATTGGTGTTCTTATGGATTTTGACTCTTCTAAACCAAATTTCTTTAACATCTTTTTTATGTATTTAGATTGATTAAAGAAGATACCATCTTCTACTTGTTTGATTTGTAGACCAAGAAAGAAACTTAGTTCTCCCATCATACTCATCTCAAACTCGTCATGCATGATTTTAGAGAAATCATCACACATGTCTTGACAAGTAGATCCGAATATAATATCATCCACGTATATTTGAACAATAATTATATGTGATTCCTTTTTCTTAGTAAAAGGTATATTATCAACTAACCCCATGGTGTAGTTGTTTTTTATTAAAAATGACTTGAGTCTATCATACCAAGCTTTTGGGGCTTGTTTAAGACCATAAAGAGCTTTCTTTAACTTATATACATGTTTAGATTTTTTGAAATCGATAAAGCCCGGAGGTTGAGCTACATATACTTTTTCATTAATAAAACCATTTAGAAAAGCACTTTTAACATCTATTTGATAAAGCTTAAGATCATTAGCACAAGCATAAGCAAGAAGTATTCTTATAGACTCCAATCTAGCCACGGGGGCATAGGTCTCATCAAAGTCTATTCCTTCTTGTTGATTATACCCTTGGGCAATGAGTCTAGCTTTGTTTCTAGACACTACACCATTTGCATCTAACTTGTTTTTATATACCCATTTGGTTCCTATTATGGTTTGATTACTAGGTGGAGGGAAGAGTGTCCAAACATCGTTAGAAACAAATTGATTTAACTCTTCTTGCATAGTCGATGCGAGTTTTATTGACCGGTTTTAATATTTATAAGTTCTCGTTATACCTATGGTCTACCCTAATGAACTAACAGGCGGTACCCGGTCATGTGTAGTGTAGTATTCGGTAAAACCAAGGTCGTCCCAAGAGATATGTGTGGATTTAAACTAAGTCTAGGTGTTCTGATTTTAATAGATTTTAAGGTGGGAATGATTAATTACTACTAAGACAAGAAAATAAAATATGAAAGCAAATAAAAGCGAGGGTTGTGATCAATAGAGGAGAGGGTTGCTAACCTAGTTAATCATCCTATCAAGTTATGTTTACATCTAATTGCTTCGTGGGGTGAAAGTCGCTAGGATGGCATTTGGTCGGTTCGTCCTAACCTATCATCAAAAGGTTCCACCGAGAAGTCAGTGACCCGTCAGAAGTCCGCTTGTTCTTAGTCCCCAACCCAAGTCATTAAGTATCGCTACATGCAAGATTAATAATAATCGGTTCGGCGCTAACATCTTAAACACTCATCCCGACTTCTTAAGTTCATCCAAACGGTTGGTGATCAATTGGTCAAATCACACAAGCGAAAGGGTCGTTAGTTGGTCATATCTTACCCTTCCCACTCAGTTTACCTACTTAGGGTCAGTTGGTCATATCTCCTAAGTAACTAGCCACTATCGCCATTCAAAACTACCGAAACAAAGGTAGCTACCAATAAACTATGCATGCATACACTTAGAAATAATTATACGGAAGCAATGTAAACATAAACAAAACAATTAACGAATCATAACTAGGCTAGCACCAGAGGTGCTTAGCCGCTCATATTACGAAATACATTAACTAAAACAATCGATTCAATGTTTAACATTACGAAATACATCAATTGAAAGTAAAGTAAAGATAAAATGCTAATGCTTATCGTAAGGGAGTGATTTCTCCCTTGGAGATAGCTCCGTATGCTCCTCTAGATCTGCCTTCGACTTCTACTCATGTTCACTGATGTTGTGTGTAAAATGGAATGCCTTGAAATGCTGGAATTCGAAGGGTATTTATAGGCCAGATCTGGTTACGGCATAACTAATGTTAAGAGTTATGCCGTAACATCCAATTCTTCGTATTTTGCACTGAAAATGCTGGTTACGGCGTAACATCTGGAAGGAGTTACGCCGTATCTTCAATAAATCCTGGTTACGTCGTAAATGAGACAATAGTTATGGCGTAAATTGCAGCGGCGTGGAACCTCATTTGACCTAGTTGGTTACGTCGTAATCTTGGAGAGAGTTACGCCGTAATCTTCAGTTGAGTTGGTTTTCTGAGCCACGCTTCTGTTATGGCGTAATGTGAGAGAGGAGTTACGCCGTAACATCTTCAAAATGAGCATACTATGATATATCTTCAATAAACTCTCTGAATCCGCGTTTCTTTAGCTCCAATGCTCGTAATTTATCTGAAAGTGAAATATAGAGGAAAACAAGAATAAATCCATATAAACGATCTAAAATACGAGCATTATCCATGAAATTGACACTTAATATTCGTGACTATTTGATGTTATCAAATATCCCCCACTTGAACTCTATTTGCCATCAAGTAGACCTTATTAGATAGATTCCTAAAACATATCTCCCATTACCCGGAAAATATAAGTTTACAAATCCCTTATGCTAGAATAAAACAAAGCCGAACAACTCACGAAATGGGAACAAAACACTCAAATCTCTCAACTATTCTAAGTGTCAATTTTGGGGTGATCACTCATTGCAGTCATAGCATGTATTCTCTCATAAGCTTGGCGGTTACACAAATCTCCACCACTAGAGTTAAGGACAAAACAATTCTCGAAGGCAATATGGGTAGACACGACAAAGGTTAAGGGTGATTTGTCATTACTAACATGTCACAGCGAAGTGGACAAAATCAATGATACATGACCAAATCCATGGCCAAGACACCAAAGATTGCTCGCTGCATCACCTAGACACGCTTCATGACTAAGCGTAGGATAAGACATGGGATAAAATTGCTGTAAAATAAAATCAAGCAGATAGTCTAAATCTCTAACCAAGTCATCACCACTTACCGTTCGCCCAAAGTTCAAGTTTCGAAGTTAAGAAACCGGATCATGATATTACCAGATAGATGTTCCATTAGAGGACGTCATGATGGGCACACTTCCAACTTCATTCTTCAAATGTGACCGAGGTGGGCTCCTCGATACTAAATCTATAGTAAGCTCATAACAAGAGTGCTTATAACATCGCACTTTACAAACAAATGAATAACAATAACTATTTTTCTTTTCGTATCACATCATCATTTTTTTGAACATAACATAACATCCCCGACTTGAGATGAACAATATGAGACTTTGGGGGTCTTCAATGATCTTTTAGGATATGTCGTCGACGAAAGCGTGATTCTCGAACCTTTCCACTGAACCTTGAACTTAGGCAAATAATGACTCCCTAATTACAAATAAAGACTATAGGGTAGGCTAAGGTGTAATGGTGTATCGAAACAATATGTTGGGTGAAAAAAATGAAAGGAATGGCTCAGAAGGGTGTATCTAGGGGTATCTTGTAATAAAGGTGAGTGTAACACAATGGTAGACACACAATGGTAGGCTATTTGGGGGTCGAGAAGTCGAGGTGATTAATCGATAGACACACAATGGTAGGCTATTTGGGTGATAATCCTATAATACTGCCTTTTTAAACTGAAAAGTCCAAATACATCGAGCTAACTCAACATACCTCGTCTATGGTCTCGAAATGATGTAAAGGCCAAGTTTTAAAGTTTACAAGCTACCGACACACTCATAATTTGGTGGATTTGGGTAAAATTTGGAAACGGATAAGGCTAATCTCATCATATAATATCAAGGGTTATAATGTACTGGCTAAGGTCTAATCTAGTTAGGTTAAGAAAACATGTCAAAATTTTAAAATGGCATAATTCTTCAAAATAAACTAGAAAAACGAGGGCAAAATAAAGTTCAAAAGACAATTCTACTCCCGTCCCCCCACTTGAAATGTACAAAGTCCCTTTTGTACTAAGCGTTAAATAAAGGTGAAGAGAAAATTAGAATTAGAGCGATAACTTCCCTAAAATTCGCTCCAAAAAGAAAGAAGGCCCACGAAAAGAGTCTTGCCTTCGCATAAGCATCCACGAGCAAACTTCAATCCCTGAAATCACACTACGGACAAGCATAATTCTAAAAAAAGAAAAAGAAAAAAGAAAAAAAAACCAAACTCACTTTCGTAGGAATCACGGTTGCATTTAGCGTATGCAACAAGCCTTTTAAACCACTTGGTGTCCCAAGTGGACGAGTGTAGTTTCGTAAGGGCTTACAGGGAACATACCCACAAAGTTCATTTGAAAACTAATACAAGGTTATTGTGTTTAAAATGAAAGAAGTGTTACAGAGGATAGGTACGTCGTAACCCCTATAAGGAGTTACGCCATAATTAAGCAAAACCCGCGGGACGCCACAGAGATAGCTACGGCGTAACCATGGAATGGGATTACGCCGTAATTGGTGATGCTCGAGAAGGATTACTTCAAAAGTGTGTTACAACGTAACCATAAGAATGAGTTACGCCGTAACTATGGATGATCAGTCCCGCTCAAAGATGTCGCAACAACTTTTCCGAAATCGCAAATATGGTTAAAAACACAAAACCTAATAGAAATGGAATAAAACAAATGAAAGGGATAATTCGGGTTGTCTCCCGAAAGAGCACTTTTCTTTATTTACGAGTCTTTGTTAGACTCAAAGCCTCGGGGCTTTATGGTGGCCTCTGGACTTGGCCAACTTTCTCCATAGCCGATTTTTGTTTCAAGACGGCCGGTCCCAAACACACGGAGGAACAATCGAGTCAAGGAATATCGATCTCTTGCAAAAATTAGCTTTCGCCCATTCAGAGCGTAAATTTAGCCTCGACTTCCCATTTTAGCTCGACGACCCAAATTTTACTTTTAACCAATTTTCAAATGAGATTCCCTTGTACCCGACTTCCATTCTTTTTCCTCGTCAAAGCATGCCCATTCCTTGCATTTGAGCCAATTAGGATCGGGAATTCTCCTCCATCACGATCTTTCGGTTGGGGTCGCACGTAGGCCATGCTCGTGAATTCATTAGACATCATAGCCGGTTTGTAAAAATGAAGAGTCCAATCGACCTCGATGAACCAATCGCTCATAATATCGTGTACTTGAATCCATTGCCTCTTGGTTAATTTTTCGCCTTCCCAACACCACCAAACTTCAATGCTTTTTTATCCTTCAAATGAAAACTTCCCCTCCCCCATTACATCGTTTTTGAAAAGGAGAACACGTAGGCAATGTAACTTTAGACCCCTCAATCAAAGAAATTTTAGGAGTACAACAGTTAACAACATAACTAGGTACAGAAGGTCGGACCTCATCATCTTCTCCTTCGCTGCTGTCATCATCACTCGACTCGGTCCCCTGTAATGTCCAAAATATGAAGGAGGAAATCTATCGGAATAATCCACTTGAACCTCATTTGGATCCTCATTTGTTATCATCTCATCCTGCTCATGGCATAAAGTTTTATCAATTTTAAATTCTACTCTATCACCATAGTATCCCAACGAGTCAAGGAATGGTTTACCAAGAATCAAACATTCCTTCGTGTTTTTCTCCATGTCGATAACCACAAATTCGGGGGCAGAAACAAACCTATCGACCTTAACACAAGTACCACTTGTAATTCCTAAAGGAGTAGCCCTGGTCATATTGGCCTTCTCAATCACTATATCCGTTTTCCAAAGATGGATTAATTTGAGTTTTAAAAATATGGAAAGTGGCATGATGTTTATGCTACACCCAAAATCCACTAACCCCAAGATATCATGACTCCCAACTGAACATGGAATGACTAACCCTTCTGTGCTAATATCTTTAACTGAAAATAAACCGATTCCTGACCTGGTTACGCTTTCTGAATCATGGTTACGCCGTAACTCAGGAAAATAGTTACGGCGTAACTGCAACTGATTGTCGACAATCTTCTTCTTTAAATTTTTGGTTGGAGAATGGCAATCTTCAATTACTTCATGTGAATTATCATCAGGAAAAATGGCATTGCATACCACCATAGGTTTGGTCCCCTCAGGTTCAATGTTACTCATCTTTATCTCTGCACTAAGCTTTTCCACCATGGCTTTGAGGTTTTTTAGGGTTGTGTCGATCCGAGAGATTTGTATTTGTGTTTTCTTGGAAATCCTCGAGCCATTTATCTTGTCGTGCCATTTTGAGACACACCCGAATGTTGAAAAGGCTTGCAATATACAAGACATTCTCAACGCCCTCATACGCATCTTCATCCCTATTTCCTAAAAAGGATTAACACGAAGCTCCCTCATAAATTGATCTTTAATCTCGAAATGGACATTAGCTCCAATTGCCGGTCTTACGAGCCCCGGCCCTTGTTCATCTATTGTCAACGCTAAATATTCCTCAAGAGTGAGGTCATCAATGTTAACAACTTCCATGGTACCTGAAACTTGAAAAAGATCGTGAGAATTTGAGAAATTTTTAAAACAAAACAAAAATGAAAGACTTAATAAAAATCCAAATATAACTCCCGACAACGGCGCCAAAAACTTTATGCATGTTTTATCGACTGTGTTTTAATATATATATAAGTTCTCGTTATACCTATGGTCTACCCTAATGCACTAACGGGCAGTGTACCCGGTCGTGTATAGTGTAGTATTTGGTAAAACCGAGGTCGTCCCAAGAGCTATGTGTACGGATTTAAACTAAGTCTAGGTGTCACAGATTTTAATAGATTTTAAGGTGGGAATGATTAATTAGAACTAAGACAAGAAAACAAAATATGAAAGCAAATAAAGGCGAGGGTTGTGATCAATAGAGGAGAGGGGTGCTAACCTAGTTACTCATCATATCAAGTTATGTTTACGCCTAATTACTTCCAATTACTTGGTGGGGTGAAAGTTGCTAGGACAACATTTGGTCGATTCGTCTCTAACCTATCGAAAGGGTTCCACCGAGAAGTCGGTGACCCGTCAGAAGTCCAGTTGTTCTTATTCCCTAAGCCAAGTCATTAAGTACCGCTACATGCAAGATTCATAATAATTAGTGCCCGAGCGCTAGCATCTTAAACACTCATCCCCGACTTCTTAAGTTCATCCAAACGGTAGGTGATCGTTGTTCAAATTGCACAAGCGTAAAGGGTCGTCAGTTGGTCATATCTTACCCTTCCCACTCGGCCTACCTACTTAGGGTCGGTTGGTCATATCTCCTAAGTAACTAGCCACTACCGCCATTCAAAACTACTCAAACAAGGGTAGCTACCAACAAACTATGCATGCATACACTTAGAAATAATTAGACGGAAGCAATGTAAACATAAACAAAACAACTAAAGAATCATAACTAGGCTAGCACCAGAGGTGCTTAGCCGCTCATATTAACTAAAACAGTCGATTCAATGTTTAACATTATGAAATACATGAATTGAAAGTAAAGTAAAGATAAAATGCTAATGCTTATCGTAGGGGAGTGATTTCTCCCTTGTAGATAGCTCCGTATGCTCCTCTAGATCTGCCTTCGACTTCTACTCATGTTCACCGATGTTGTGTGTGAAATGGGATGCCTTGAAATCTTTGGAATTCGAGGGTATTTATAGGCGAGATCCGTAACGGCGTAACTAATGTTAAGAGTTTCGCCAGAACATCCAATTCTTCGTATTTTGCAATGAAAATCTTTGGTTACGACGTAACATCCGGAAGGAGTTACACCGTATCTTCAATAAACCCAGTTACGCCGTAAAGAGACAATTGTTACGGCGTAACTTGCGGTGCACAAAACCTCATTTGACCTAGTTGGTTACGTCGTAATCTTGAGAGAGTTACGCCGAATCTTGATTGAGTTGGTTTTCGAGCCACGCTTTTGTTACGACGTAATGTGAGAGAGGAGTTACGCCGTAACATCTTCAAAATGAGCATACTATGATATATCTTCAATAAAGTCTCCAAATCCCGTCTCTTTAGCTCCAATGCTCGTAATTTACCCGAAAGTGAAATATAGAGAAAACAAGCGAATCCGTATAAATGATATAAAATACGAGCATTATCGGGAGAAATTGACACTTAATATTCAGGACTATTTGATGTTATCAATAGCCATTACCAAACTTTCATCTTTTATGGCTTCTTGTGTATTCTTAGGTTCTATGGTTGAGACAAAACAAAATAAGCTACTTTGGTTTTGGACTTGAGACCTTAAGGCTCTTTCGTTTAACATTCCTATGACCTTATCTATGGGATGATCTTTAGACTCTTTAATATTGATGATTTCATTGTTTAAAGGTTCATCTTCTTTGTTTGTATTTTTCTTTATTTCTATAGCTTCACTCTCGACTATCTCGTCATCGACAAGAGGTAGAGTAGCTTTGGGTGGACTCTCATCAAATTTTGTGTTTAATGACTCTTCAACCTTCATTGTTTCTTTATTTAATATGACATAAGCTTTGCTATTAGGAGAGTAACCTAAAAAGATACCATCGGTTGATTTAGGATCAAATTTTGTAAGGTAATCTTTAGTGTTAAGTAGAAAATATTTGCTACCAAAGACTCTAAAGTGTTCTAACGTAGGCTTTTTGCCTCGAAGTAACTCGTTTGGAGTTTTACCTAAAAATGGTCTAATTAAGACTGGGTTAAGTATGTACGTTGATGTATCAACGGCATTGCACCAAAAATTTTGAAGTATGGATTGCTCATTTAACATGGTGCGACTCATTTCTTGTAGGGTTCTATTCTTTCTTTCAACTACCCCATTCGATTGTGGAGTGCGAGGAGACGAGAAGTTGTGAGTAATACCATTAGCATCACAAAAGGCTCCAAATTGCACTTCATTATCGAATTCCTTACCATGATCCGTTCTAATAGACACTATAGGACTTCCTAGTTGTCTTCGATTTTCTTACTTAATATTTCAAAGTAATCGAACGTTTCGCTTTTATTCTTTAAAATTTAGTCCATGTGTACCTAGAGTAATCATCCACTATAATCAAAGTGTAGTAGTTGCCTCAATAACTTTGGATAGCGGATGGACCAAATAAATCCATGTGTAGTAATTCTAGACACTTAGTTGTAGAGACCATGTTTTTAGCTTTGTGACTAGCATGGACTTGTTTTCATATGTTACAAGCATCACAAAAGTGATGTTCATATTTTAATTTTGGTAGATCTCTTACTAGATCTTTGGATGATAGCGATTGAAGAAGTCGCATATTGACATGACCCAATCTTCGATTCCATAAGGTCGTAGTATCATCCATAGAAGTAAGACAAATTTTTTCTTTAGGTTCATTACCGATTTTAATGGCATAGACTCCATGTTTCCTAATTCCTCTACCTATAGTGATACCGTTTTTCAATATCTTACTACCGGTTTCATTAAAAAGTACGTTACACTTCTTATCACATATTTGTCCTATACTTAAGAGGTTAAAGTTTAGATTTTCTACGTGACACACATCGTTAATGGTTAGAGATTTGTTAGAAATCGTACTTTACCGATGATTTTGATTTTGCTATTTCCAAATACCACATTTCCTCCATTGAAGGATTCATATGTGGAAAATAAATCTTTATTACCGGTCATGTGCCTCGTGCACCGCTATCCTTGATCCATTCATCCGGATCTAGGTTGACCTTTAAGCATACCTAAGAAAACAATTAACTCAAAAGTTCGGTCTCCATTTGTTCATGGGTCCATTAGTGTTAAACATTTCATTCATGTTAGGCATATATGAAAAGGTGAGTATGCATTCCATGGTGCAAAGTTTTGAAATGGAAAACCGTTTTGTATATTAGGATTCCATCCCATTTGATGGTTACTTCTGATAAACATTATTAGGTCTCCTTATAAATGTGTTTGGTTTTGAAAACGATGGTTTGATTTTGTCTTGGAGGTGGTTGTCTAATAGTAACATGGGTTGGTTTCTTCTTATTAACAATAAAAAAATCGGTTCTAGATGAAGAAGTTATATTATTGCTACTGTTTTCTTGACAGGACCCACGGATCCCCGGCTTTACACTAGCGGTTCCTTTTGTGGGATCCGTGGGATCCGTGACTCTGATGGCTTGTTTTCTATTGCTTTGACAAATTTTGTTTCTTTGTTTTCACTAGTTGACGATCAAGTTCTTCGAAAACCTAAACCTTTTGGTTGTTTCATGCTTTAACACTATCTAATATCATATCTAGAGTATTAGTATTCATTCTAGCAATCTTAGAATCTAGATGATCAACTAGTGTTTGAAGTTGAACATAAAGCTTACATTCGCAACTTGCTATCTTCGCCTTTTCTAAACGTTTAATTTAGCTTTTAACTCAAAGACTTCCTTTTCTAAACGCTCATTTTGGTTTTCAAAATCTTGTTTTTGTTAATTACTTTTAAGCTAATTTTGCAAAGTTTATCATATTCACGATGTAATGAATCATCATCTAATGATGAGCTACTATAGTATTCGTGACATACCTCGTCATTTGCCATGAGACAAATTTCTTCGTCCTCCTCCTCGCCATTCCCCATGAACCACTTACTAACGCTTTTTGTTCGTCACGTTTGGGACACTTACTAATAAAGTGATTGGGGTCCCCACATCTAAAACAAGCGCGCTCATCCCTTGCTTTCTCGTCATCTTTGCTTTTCCCGAGCCCTTCTTGTCGCCATATGGTTGTTTGACATATCTTTCTTTCTTTTAAAGAACTTCTTGAAGTCCTCATCGTCATGGCATACTCCTCGTCATCACTATCCGAAGAGGAGTTTTCTTCATCGCTTGAGACCTTCTTGGCTTTTAGGGCAAGAGATTTGTGCTTCTCTTTCTTCTCTTTTGAGGCTTCGAAATCTTTAGCGAGGACAAGCTCATAGACCTTTAGATTTCATATGAGCTCATCAAGGGTGAGGATTGACAAGTCTTTTGATTCTTCAATTGCCGTCACCTTAGATCTCCACTTGGACTGAAGCGCCCTTAGATAACATGATTACGACTAGAGAAAGACTCATCAAGTGCTTGTATAGACGTAATTATAGTATTAAAGTTAGCAAAAGAATGATCTATAGTATCCTCATCCGATATTGAAAATTGTTCATATTGTTGAACAAATAAATCTATTTTATTGTTTTTAAATTGTTGATTTCTTTGATGAGTTACAACTAAAGAGTTCCAAATCTCTTTAGAGGTTTTAAGCATGGAAATTCTTTCGAATTCCTTTTTGGGTAAAGCATTGTATAAAACCATTTTAGCTTCACTATTTTTGGAAAGCTTTTTCTTTTGATCATCGGTGAGTTGATCATGAGGTGTGTTTACTAAATTTCCGGATTCATATTTTGTAGTGGCTTCAAAGTCGCCTTCAATAATGATGTTCCAAAGATCAATATCTTTTGACTTCACATACGTTTCGAACCTATTTTTCCAATATATAAAACCATTAGTTTCAAGTAGTGGAGGTCTTTGCATGTATTGCCCTTCCTTGTAATTTTCAGAACCCATAGTGATCGAAAAGTTTTTAAAATACGGTTTACTTTAAAACTTTTGTAAACTTAGCTCTTGATGCCAATTGTGGAAAACTAAAAGGGGGGGGTTGAATAGTTTTGCCGATTTTAAGTTAGTTTCAAAAACTTTAGATTCGATGTTATGTGAAACTGTATGGATGAGGAGAAAGTATAGATCTAAAAGTAATGCGAGTAAAGAAAGCAAGTAAAGTAAAGGATAGAAATGACACAACCGATTTGTAGTGGTTCGGCTACAAGGACACCTTCCTTGCCCTACTCCACTCCCCGAGTCACCTACTCAAGAGTTCAAGCACTATGTCAACAAACTCCTTCAACTTGGCGGAGAAGCCTTCACAACGCCGCTTACACTTTTTCTGTACAAAGCTAAATACCGAGTCCGTAACACGGAGGACCAAACCAACACTACTATAACACAACAAATATGTGAATATGAAATACAAGATCTTCGCTATGAAATCTTGTGGAGGAACAAATCAATCAAGGACCCATTGCTTGGATGACTTGTAGAATTCTCGTGATCTCGCCTTAGAGAAGGACCTATATGAGAATCACACCAAAAAAATAAGAACTACTCTCTAGATGAAGTGATCTTAGGTTAGAAGAATGTAAGAATATATGAGATAGTTTGTAAGAAGAGGGTGAGTTACAATGAAGAAATGGCTCTATTTATAGGCAAATTCTTGCCCTTTGTTGCACGGATCCCATGGATCCTTGCCCGAGGATCCGTCTAGTGTAACATGAGGATCCGTGAGACGCCCTGTTTGCCCATGGGTTTTTTTGGGTTATGGGTCATGGGTCCTAGACTTGGGACCATGGGTATCTAAGTAGATACAATGTATCTAAAAGATGCAATACATCTAGACAATGGGTTATGGATATTCTCCATGGGTATGGGTCATGGGTTGTGGTTTTACCCATCCTAATAAACTATTACAACAAATGAATTATTACAACAATTAGTATTAAATGACTATATGTAGATGCTTTACAAAATAACATGTATCCTTATAATTTTACTTAAGATAACATTATATTTGTTATCAATAAAACACAAAGAGATCGCTAATTATTAATAAATGTTTTTATGGTTTATTTGTATTAACACATTATTTAGGATATTTTTTTATAGTTAAGCATTCATTCGTTAGTCTCGATTGCACAACCAAACACCTCACGAAACACTCAATTCACTCATCTAATCTATGTGGTATCATTTAAGTAGATCGCTCAATTGCTCGGTTGTGACGAGTATTCTATCATAAGCTTGACAAGGATACAAATATCCCCCACTAAAGCTAAGGAGTAACAATTCTAAAGTGGTAAATTGGGATAAACGTAATAAGGTTGTGCATAGTTTTTGTTCAAACATCTCCTACACAAACTCAATAGATCGCTGCCGTGAATCCTTGATTCCTCAAACAACGGATGGTCACTAGTGTGTATCTTGGATCGCTGGCACGTTATTTGATAACGTATGGTCACCAAAATACACACCAAATCGCTGGCACGTCATTCAATTTCTCAAAAACTCGGATGGTCACTACTTTATTCATGCATTTGACATTCTCACTAATCGATAAAAGGGTAGGGATAAGGTAAATGTTTTTAAAGTAAAATCACAAAACAAATAAATTAAGTCCAAAAATGAAACAATGTGGTTTCCTTTGAAAAGACACAAATCATAGACTAACTCACGCTTTATTATGTAGACTCATGCTTTAATAGGTAGACACAAATTAGACTCAATGATGACTCAATCAAAGAATAAATCTTAGTTGACGCTCCCATAACCACCAACTCACTTGCAATCTATAAATATAGCACAACAAATAGTGGCGATATCTCCGCTAATATATAACTTACATTCTTTGGTTTATAACACGCACAAATGAATAATCGATTAGCTCATAAAATATAAGATCGGTTAAGTTTAGACGAACCGATTATCTCAAAATCTCACATTTTTTTAAAGTAATGGTGTAGAATTTCACCACTTCATCATAACCATAAATTTGGATAAATTTTCTCATATTTTTCAATACTTCGGATATAAAAATAATAGTTATAGTAGTAAACATACGAAAATCCAGAATAACTACTACTAACACATTCCCATTGCAATGTGCAATTCCCGACCTAACCATTGACAAGAAACATACATAAAAATATAAGAAATAAACACAAAAGTAACTAACCACGGACTTAATCTATATGGTAGGATAAGGTGTATATGTGTAACTTAATGTTTAAAACCTAAAGGAATGGCTCTAAGGGTTTTCTAGAGGTATCTTACTCTAACAATGAGAGAAACAAAAGAGTTTATATAGGGTTAACTAACCAATGTAGTTAGTTAATAAAACATAACATATAAAGGCTTTTTGGGTGTAATCATAGAAATTTATCAAGTTAGACAAGTCACTCCAATTATATCAATAATACTCATTATGGTGGTCACGAATAGTATACAAGCCAAGTTCTAAAGTTTACTACAAGTCACCGGCACACTCATATTTTTGTGGAATTTGGGTAAAATGGAAACGGATAAGGTTTGATGCTCACAATATGGAAATAAGGGCAAGTTTTATAACATGAACCTAATCGTTGTAGTGGTTATGCAACTTTGATTTCACATAAACATGCTAGAAAATTTTAAATGTGGTAGTAATTATATTCTAATATATTAAGCACATGTTACGTCACAATAATATTTTGAAAAATAAGGACAAGTAACGTTCTAATTCTCCACTTTTTTTTTTTTTTTTTTTTTTTTATACACTTTTACTCTACCATCCTCTACGAGTTAATTGTTATTCTCATGTTTCGTTTCTTTTGAAAACGTGTAATCCTCCTACACTTATCCCTTATGTAAAATACCTTTATATGCAATTAAGGCGAGGTTAAAAACAAAATAAAGCATTTTACAAATTTAAACATGAGGATAAACAATTAATAAAAGATATATGACACTAACAAGCAAACAATTAAGCATGGGTTGCCTCCACGAAGCGCTTTTCTTTATTTAAGAGTCTTGTAGCTAGACTCATAGTCGTGCTCCTCGTTTTCTCATTACCGCCCTCTTGACGGTTTCTAATGGGGATTCCATGTTGTAGAAGTGCCCTAAATGCGCTTCTCTAAGAGTTCATCCTCTCCCAATCGGTCCTATATTCCGGTCCTAGGCTCAAGCAATCCTTATAGAATCCGAAAATCTTAGCCATAACATAATCCACCTTCTCCCTATCCTCATCATTCCTATAATAGACCGACGGTTTAAGTTCCTTTTCATCATTAGAGAGTGATGAAAATTCTCAATCTCAAACGGCATTTGGTAAGCTATGTCATCGGTCTCATTCTTGAATCGCACTACTTCTTACGAGGGTCATAGGTCATCCGGTGCTTTCTATGAAAGGTTTTCCTAGAATAACATGGGACAAGCTAGGGTCTATGGCCGTGCTAATATCATCCACAATTATGAAATCCGTAGGAAGCGTGAAACTACCTACATAAGCGGGCAATCATAATTCTTCCTAAAAATTGCAACTAACATTAGGATCATTGGGGTCTTGCCTAGTTGGAATAAACTTCTTCAATATCCAATTGTAATAGGTGCTAGTCATTATGTTGATTGGAGATTTGCGATCAATATAGGCTTTTGCCACAAAAGGTGTCCTATGACACATGGTATGTTAAGATTCCAAGGGTTCCCAAACTTGATTCGAGGACTTTTCTAACATACATGTGACGGAGGTCACGCACTAAGTGAGGGTGGCGAGATAGTTCTTCTTCGTAGGAAATTTGTTGAAATAGTCAATGTCTACTTCATCTACTTCTCGGGTATTTCATCATCCACAAGTGTATAGTCCTTCGTCATTTGTTTCATTAGGTTCAACTAAGGCGATGTTATTGAATTGGACATACCGTTAACTTGCTTGGATCCTTAATCTATATACGAAGGCTCGGGAGTTGAGATAGCACTAACCTTCTTATCACTAGCTATGGCTTTCAAAAGGTTGTCTATTTTCCTATCCATCTCGGCTTGTTGATGGTTAAAAGCGGTCCGAGAGCTTAGCCATTTGGGTTTCTTGGGATGCAACTAGGTTTTGCAACATCCTTCGACATTTTGTTGGTTAGGACCGTTAGGTGAGGGCCATGAGAAATCATTAGAGGTGAATTCTTTGGTTTGTCCCAGTGAAATCGGGCTTGCCTTTCCATGCCTCTCGGGTTTCATTGAAATTCCTAGGTCCGGGTGTTGTAGGAATCTTCCTCCCGTTCCATTCTGCGAGGATGCGTAGTCAGCGGAAGCATGTTTGGGGCGAGTCGCATTGCGCGTGTTATGAGGATCACAACACGGCTCACACGAGGAAGAAGCTTTGTTCACATGGTGTGAAGATTTAGGAGTTTCGTATGAGCTCATGAGGAATCTAACTTGATCTTCAAGTTCGATCATCCTACGGTCGGAAGGAGGCAAGGAGATTGCCTTAACGGTTTTGGGCAGCTCACGGGGTCATCCTAACTTCGTTGTCATAGAGGCGAGGTCCTCTATTATACCCCATGATTCTTTCGGTGAGATCACTAAGTTTTCCACCGGCCGCTTGGTCAATGGATCGCTTAGTGGGAAGTTGACATGATCATAAAAGATTTGGACTTGGAGCCAAAGATCAATGCCGTGATGAGGACTTTATGAAGTAAGTCCTTGAATCGGGTCCATGCTTCCAGAGAGATTCACCTTGGCGTTGTTGGAACATCAAGATGTCATTCCTAAGCTTAGTGGTTCTCCCGGTGGGAAAAATTGAGCAAGGAAGCGAGAGGTAAGATCATCGACTTGAGATGGAGCCGGGGAAGTCGCTCAAGCCAATTACTAGCTTGGTCCCGTAGAGAGAATTGGAAGAGAGGCAGCGCGTGGTCTCCCAGTAGTAGCATCAAGGTCGATGGAATCGGCGATTTTGAGGAAATCCCTCGGATGTCGATTTGGATCTTGAACGAAGTCCATGGAATGTACATCCGTTTTGCACCAACCGGATGGTGTCGGATCATGCAGGCCGTAGTTTGGGCTTGGTCGGAAGCTCAATGGTGTTCCTATAGCCTAGGTGGCTTGGTCTCGAGTATTCACCAAGAATACGGGCTCTTGGCGGGTCATTTGGTGGTAGGTTGATGAATGGTAGTGGGTTATCACCTTCCATGATGAAAAGTGATGGGGTTCTGAACAAAGGTTACGAAGAAGGGGATAGACTAAGAGGAAGCTAAAAAAATGAGAAAAATTTACTTGATAGGAATCAAGCAAAGAACCTAAGCGAGGTGGACTACTAACTAGCTATTCTATTCCCGGCGGTATGGCGCAAAAAACTTGATAACGCTACACGCGCTCGGGGTCAAGGAAACTTCCTTTTCTTGAGCAAGTTTTATAACACCTAGGCAAGTGAACCTAATCGTTGTAGTGTAGTAATTAGGGTAAGCCACGGGTATTGATATCGTTCTCTGGGAATAGGAATGCTAGTAAGGAGTTACTACGCTAAGGTTAAGGTTGAGGAAGATTATTTTTTATCTTTTATGTTTTATGAAATGGAAAGGTACGAATCTCGGGTATTGGATTTGGGGGTTGGTATTTCTACCGATTACTCTACTATTATCTAATTATCTAAACTAAGGTTGTGGGAGTCTATGTCTAATTAATGTGTGCTCGTATGATAGTTTAAAGGCGTGTTTACTTAGTTTGTATTACTCCTTAATTATCTCCTATTGGTGGTTGAATTGTCACGTCCTTATTCCTAGTTGCGTTGTGTGTCTAAAGTTGTAGGGTGTCGTTTCTCCCAACTCTTTGAACTTACCAAAGGGTCTCGTCTACAAACCCACTAGGGATGATAAACTCTACTCTAAGGCTCTTTGGATGGTTTAGCCTACAACTACTCGGTAATTATATTCTAAGGTTCACAAAGATGAATCAAGCATTAAGTACACAACGAAACCTAAGATAAACAACATCCTCAAAGACCGAAAAATTGTGTAAAATATAATTAATATTAAGTTTACATATGCTCGTGATTTCAACTTTGAAGCTTCTAGCAATGATTTTGACTTTGGCCATTTTCTTCATGAATATGAAGAGACCCTACTAAGATACAAAAGTGATCAAATAAGGACTTAAACGACCCTCGAATCTACGTTGTGTAAAATAGAATTAATAGTAAAAAAAGTGCAAAGTGACTATATTCGCAAAAAAAGTGGAAGTACACCAATTCTTTGTTAGTAACAAAACAAGTATTAAGAGAATACAGAGCAAAGGATAGCTCAATGATTGCTTACCTAGAACATGTACATGTAATACTACGATACTTCAAATCGTTAGCTATAACACAAATACCTCAAAGTATTGAACAAACAACTAGATACCCTTAGCAAGTTAGCAAGCCAAACATTCGATCACTTAAAAAAGTATGGGTAGAAGAAATAGAAAAGAAACCTATTGAAGAGGGACAAGAAGTATCCTAGGTATAAGAATAAGGAGTTCTTGTGATGACCCTAGGTTAATTACTTTAATCAAAGATTGGTACCTAAACACAAAGAAGAAGCCCGTAAGATCATGTGAAAGTCAATTAATTATTGTTTCAAGGATGGAGTGTTGTATAGAATATCTTTCTTAGGACATATGGCAAGATGTAGTATGGGGCATGCGTTCCAGTGCAAGGGCAGTAGTAGCTAAGGAAATACACATGAGATACTACTAGCAAACAGTCAACGATGATGCCAACACATTACTAAGGAGTTGCCGTGCTTGTAAATCTTAAGCACATATGCAACGTGTCATTCCACATGACTTAATTCTTATCAAAACACCATCGTCATTTTCATAAATGGGGAATTGACATTTGTGGTCCATTGCCAATAGCCCAAGGTAATGTTGAGTACCTAATCGTGGTTGTCAAATATTTCACAAAATGGATAGAAGCCAAACCTATTGCCACCATCACTTCTAAAAAAGTACTCAATTTCGTCTTTGACAAGATAATTTTCCAATTTAGGGTACAACAAATGATTGTTAACGACAATGGAATCAGTTTGTAGATGAGAAATTCAAGTCATGGTGCGCAAAATTAAGAATTATCCAGGCAACGAGCTCACCTTACCACTCTCCAGCCAACGACCAGGTTGAAGTAGGCAATCAAGAACTGGTAAGGGAGAATGGAACAAGCTGGGGAACAAACAACCAATGTCTTATGGGCATATCGAACTATGCCTAAGGAGACTGTTGTTCCCTATTCACTATAGTATAAAACAGTTTAAGTAAAGTAAACAAAACTAATAGTGAGTCAATGACTGAAAAGATATAAATAAAACACAAGAGTAATTTTCAACGTCATATTCTTATTAGAAATGAATCAGAAGAATACGTTACCCTAGTACTTGCGGAATAGTACTAGGGATTGAAATGACAAAGTGTTTGCAACTCCTCTCTAAGCTCGGGCTAAGTCCGAGCACAACTACAAGTACCCACCGAGCTATCTCGGGATTAAGTTGTATTTGGAGGAGTGAAAGATGGCTTGCGTGTATGTGTGTTTTACAATTTACAAGCTTAAGCTTTCACTCCATCTCTTATGCTATTTATACAAGTATGAGTTTTAACTCTTTCCTATGTGACAACCGACAATTTTGCGAGAAGACAAAATCGATGTATTTTATCTCTGTTTACAAAGACTATATTAGGTAAAGGGACCAAGTCACTTTCTTCATGTCGATACTAATCTTGAGCCTTTTAGGAAGGTTGACTTCTTCAAGATAAGTACTCCGCCTTTATCGCTTCAAGCATAACCATTTTGTCCCGCCCATTCTTAAGTCTTCATAGTCTTGATCTTCGCCAGTTTGTCTTGATGTTTGTAGTTGAGAGAAGTTTGAGAGATTGATGAAGTTATTGTCATCACTTCATCGAATCCACCATCTTCTTCTTGACTCGATCTTCACCTTTAAGATCCGCCTTACTAAGTGGAGAGACTTCTTCTATGTCTCTTCGAGCATCTCGAAGATGGCTCACGAGAGACTATGCACTCAAGTGACTGTTAGTGTTTAACGGTCTAAGAACTTAGGTTATTTTCTATTCAAATCCTAGATTAAGGGTTTGGGTATTTATGAACCCAACAGTCTCCCCTATTTGGATATACAAATAGCCTAAGTGTTTGATCGATGTAAGTGAGCAAATGGCTTCTTCTTACATCGAATGTACTAATGAATACAATAAGGAACACCGAATATTTTAACAAACCATACATCGTTTATCGATCAAATTACAAGGTTCCTATCACTAGTACAAAAGATAATGAAAATGATGTCACCCGGATGGATTCCCGGTGCTTAAAGCTTTACTTTCTTGGTGATGAGTGTTTCTCTGTCGTGGTGCTCTCTTATTTTGGCGTTTAGGTTCGCACGTAACCTCGACGCGTTTGTGAGAGTCGAATTTGAGATGCCACCGGTATGTAGCTTAGCATTGCGTACCACACCTGCTCGATCAATGTCACTCCATATTTGAAATGATGGGTTTCCATAGACATCAATGTGGAATAGCCCTCTTCGTGCTTTTCAATTTCCAGACAGTTCACTTAATTTTACACCTTGAGCAACTCCTGTTGCATTCTAGTCCGTGACACTTTAATCTCAGTGGAACTCAACTCTTTCCTTTTTCCGGTGGAGGATTGTGGTTGAGATCCTTGAGGTGCGATTAAAGCGGTGAATCCCAGTTGTCTTTGGTGCATCCCTCGATCTTTCATACCTTTATTGAGCATCTTCATTAGCTCCTTAACCACCGCATTTTGCTTCTTGTCAATTATTGGACCGAGTTCATCGAGTTCGGTGATCCCAAAGTCGGTGAATTTTAGGGATCATGAACCTCGAAATGTCTTTATCATCCCCATAGACGTTCATTGCCGATGGTTTAGACACAGGAATGATTTTGACATCGATGATCTTCTCAGGCTGTCTTACGCTTGTCATTGTCCAATTGTAATGGTCAATTCTTGCTTTCCGATGGTCTGCAGTTCTTTTGTTCTTTTCTTCCAACCGCTTTTCATTTAAGCCATTTTGCCGCCGCTGGCGTCCTTGAACTTCGCCTGCGACCGACCTTTTCAAGCTTCTTAGCATCTATTCCAATGTTTTAGCTTCCTCAAGAACTACTTGTACCGATTGTTTCTCGCTATTTCTTTCTCTCTTGAAGTTTCTTTTCCTTTCCTCCTTAGCAAGGTATGAACTTAGCTGTTGTGGTGTGAGCAGGTACTCAGTGTTGCCGATCTTAAAGGGAATCTTCTCAGGCTCAGGTGGTGTCATCATTATGCCTTTTACTTTGTCCTGGCCTGAAAAAGATGCTACTAGGGGCGGTGTTGTTGTTGTTATTGGTGTGATCACTGTTATTGTTGTTGTTGTTGATGTTGGTGGTGGGATTGATGAGATAGGTACAGTTGGGACTGGTGGTGATGATGATATTGGAGCTTCAGATCTTGGTGGTGTTGGCTCCCCTCGGTGTGAAGAGGAGTTTTTCAAGAAGATTCTCCCCCTCAGCTTGCACGGAGGCGTCGGTGAGGCAAGAGTTGGTGTGGGTCTTGAGGGCACGAAGTCGCTTGACCCTTGAAAGCCTGATAAATTTGGTGATCATTGCCTTGATATCCAAGTATCTGTTTGAATACCGATGACTTTTGTTTCCAAATTTGCTCGAGATACTTCCAAAGCGGTCATTCGGGTCCGAGATTCCGTGCCTAGGAAGAAGATGCTTGAGCCAAACTAGCCACCGAGTATTCACAGAGCCCAATGTAGCTTGAAGAGACCGGATGAAGATTGAAGACCACGAACATTTGCGATTTGAGCATTTCGATTAGTTCGGTGAGGTGGAGGATTGTTTCAAGTAGGCCTCAGAGCCTTCAAAGACTTTAGAGTTAAGCTACTGGTCTTCTTTGACAAATTCCCGATTTCATCTATCTTAGTGCCTACACCACGAAGGTGCACGAGAAAGTTAGCCAAGTTGTCATCCGATGCAGTGAAGAGTGTCATACATCGATCCACATGCTCATGAACGTTTTCATCAAAAGCTTGTAGCTCACTTTCAGGATCGCATAATCGGCACCACCTCGGTGTGTTGTTCCCACAATGTTTCAAGAACCCGGAGTATAGCTTCCTTGAAGCTTTGGTGATCCACCGAACAGTGCCTCTCGGTGAGTGGAAGAACATTATCAAATCTTTTGAATTCTTAAGTGGAGGAAGAGGAGTCATTATTGTCGGTGGAATGGTGATTCAAGATACTCACGTGGATCGGTGAGGTTCTTGTTCGATTGAAACTCGGCGTCCACTTCTTCCCTCGCGATAAAATAACATCTTCACTTTCAGCGGGTTCATCATCGAAAAAGTATCCCAAGAACATCGAAGCAGATCAACAAGGGGTTGGTGATGGGTTCCATATCGCCAGTGGTATATTTCCTCGAGTCTTTGTCCTCGTTGACCCCTCGACAACGATGGGAGTTTCCAGTGCCTTCTCGGAGTCGATTCGTTTTGGGTTCCGTGTCGGCGGGTTGATCCTGTCCCTACGAGTCTTTGTCCCCGAGACCCCTAAGACACCGATGATTTTTTCCAGTGCCTTTAGCGAGTCGATGAAGGTGATATCCCTATCGGGGGTTGTTTGGTTCCTCCGAGTCTTTGGGATCATTCGGTGTGCCCTCGGACAAAGGCTTTGATTTGCTAATGTCATCACCGGGCGATGTGGAAGGCGCCCCTACCACCGTGGTTGTTTGTTTCCTACGGATCTTGGGAGTAGTAGTTGGGACCAAGGGGCGATTGTGATTTATCGGTGTCCTTCGTTGTCACCGTGGTGGATGTTGCTTGGTCACCGGTGGGTGGCGGATCGGTCTGGGGCTTCTTTGCCTTTTGATTTGTGCTCTCAAGCCTCGTGGCCCCGAGACTTGGGTTTGGTTTTAGTCCCGGTCGAGAATTTCCCTTTCTATTTTAGGAGCATGGTTAGGAGACACTGATTCCCTCTGGTTGTTTACAGCAAACATGTGGGCCGTCAGTGACTAGGGATGGGTCTTTTTGAAAATTAGATTGGCTCAGGGTACTAGGTAAAGTAGTATATTTGTACTCCTGAGGATAATTACAACCCAGTAACGTTTGCAAAGTACATGAGACAAACCTAGGGTACGAAACGTATTTCACCCTAGTTTTGCTCAGTAGCTTTGTTACGAGATCACTGTAAATGATCTCTCCCATGTCGACATTGACCCCATTCATCAGGCAGTATGCCATCATCAACTGAATAGAATTAACTTGATCAGTGGATGAGTGGTTCTCGCCAAGGACCTGAATCACAAAAGTGAATAGGATCCTCCAAGCCACGGGAAATGAACTTTTAACCCATCCTTCACTGTGGAGGGTTCAGGATGGGCGACATAAACACCTTTATTGTAGTCTAACCCTGTTGAGGTGCAAAAAGTTTTGTAATCCAGGGTGACTGACCTTTCCCCATTAAAAAGACTAAACTTAATGAGATACTCCCTGAGAGGTCTTAGGTCTGTCTCATTAGTTGAGGGTGACGGGTCATAGGCCGTGGCTGTTGCCCAAAACTCCCTGAGGAGGTTTTGGTACAGAATAGAGGGACACTGAACAAAGGTCATTTTCAGTGGGCAGTTAAACAAAAAATTTATAATGTCCTTATAGGCTGGGATAGTTTGAGGATATTCAAATTTTCCTATGACGTTATTTGTTTTAAATTCAACATTACAGAGATCCCCTACCCACTTTGTTGCAAACTAAAGAGATTGTGTTCTTGCCATTTCCATTAATAGGTTTTTAGGGTTTTGAAAAAAAACTTTCTTGACAAGAACTATCAAAGGTTTTTGAATCTCTTAAGTTGTGATGAAAAACTTTTGTAAAGGTTTACAGAGAAGATTTTTCAGAAAAGGATTTGAAGAACACAAAGATTTCTGGGTTTGAGAAGAGATTTTGACTGAGTTTTGTTAGCGTAATCTTTTGTGTGTGTTATAAGGATTTTGTGAGGTATTTATAGTGTGTTTAGAGGGTAGTTTGTGCATATTTGTGGATTTGTAAAGTCGGTTTTGAAAACATTTGAATTTCCACATTTAATGCCACCCTCCACTACCCATGATAAAATCCCGTTTTCATGGGAGCGATTGCGATTAGGCATAAAAGTGCAATTTGCGATAATAAAATATCCTTAGGATATTTCATGTGAGAGAGGCATTTAATGTCAATGGGGTGAGGTAAGTATTTGAGGACCCTTGACATGGATGTGATAAGACAAAGAGACATATATTCCTTTATTAAATTGGTAAGGTTACCAACCTAGGACATTTAAGTAATCGATACTTGGAGCATTTAGTTACTCATTGAATGCTCAATATCTATAGTCGGGGTCCTTGAATGAGTCTTACTCATTAAGTGAGAGGTTTTCTTGTGGGTTTCGTTCGGGGAGGAGGAACCATTTCGAGAACTTATCGAGATTGGTTTTCGGATGCGACATTCAATGTCAAGCATTCCCAATTCGACTTTCGGTCTCTCAAGGTAGGTTCATCCAAGGGTTTGGTGAAGATATCGACTAGTTGATATATTCGGTAGGGATGAAATGGAGTTCTATGTCTCCTTTCATTATGTGGTCCCCGATGAAGTGATATCGATATCAATGTGTTTGGTTCTTTTATGAAGGACGGGGTTGTTGGAGATTGCAATTGCTTTGGTGTTGTCACGGAAGATGGGTACCATTTTGTAATGGATGACATAGTCACCGAGTTGACTTTTCATCCATAAAACATTGGCACAACATCCTGCAGTTACCCCATACTACTTTACCGGTGAAGACATAGCCATCGATTGTTTCTTTTAGCACTCCAACAACCCGTTTTCCTCCAAAATTGACGGGACCACGAGGTACTTTTTACATCCATGTTGCGGCAAGATAATCGTAATCGAGTAACCTTTGATATCAAACCCCGAGCACTTTGGATAATAGAGTCCAAGGCTTGGGGTTCCTTCGTGTACCGAGTATTCTTTTGGCCGCAGATGAGGTGGGATTCTTTGGGATTGACCGATATCTTGCAATTAGACAGATCGAGAATTGTACGTCTAGTATGGAAGCGATTAGATACATCGGTGAGCCAACAATCCCTACGAAATGGGTTTGATTGACCGACTTCCTAGTGAGATCGGGTCCAAGGTTGTTAGGAGGGACCATTAGTGTCTTCACCGATGCACGATCGAGATATCTCATATTTCTTCAAGAGATTTCTTGTGTATTTCTCTTGGTGATAGAGATTCCTTTATCGGTTTCTCGATTTGTAGTACAAGGAAGTATGTGAGTTCACCCATCATGCTCATTTCAAACTTCTTTGTCATCGCTTTTCAAACTGTTTGCAAAGAGTGTAGTTTGTTGAGGCAAAGATGATGTCATCAACATATACTTGGACTAGTATCATATCTTGTTTTTCTTGTAGATAAACAATGTGTTGTCTATCTTTCCTCGACAAACTTGTTTTGAATCGGGAAGGCCGAGAGAGTTTCATACCATGCTCGGGAGCTTGTTTCATTCCATAAAGGGCTTTATCAAGCTTGCGACATAGTCGTGAATTCACTACTCTCAAAGCCGGAGGTTCTTGAACATACACATCTTCCTTGAGTTCACCATTCAGAATGCACTTTTACATCCATCCGTAAACTTTGAAGTTCATGTAGGTAGCAAATGCAAGGAAGATCCCGATGGCTTTCATTCTTGCAACAGAGCAAATGTCTCATCATAGTGAATGCCTTCTTGTTGATGTAACCTTTGGCTACAAGTCCGCTTTGTTTTTAATGACAGTGCGTTTTCATCGGTTTTGTTCACGAAACCCACTTCATTCCTATGACTATGACATCCTCGAGGACATTTGATCAAGGTCATAACCTTGTTTTTATCAAGCATTGAAGTTCTTCTTGCATGGGTGAACCCGGCTTGGGTGTTTTAGAGCCTCAATGACACTTTTGGGTTCTATATCGATAGGTAATCGGCATATAGACATTCATTGGTCAAGTGCAGTTAACTTAGCGACCATGCTTCTAGTGAGCATGCCCTCGGTGGATTCACCAATGATGTTTACAAGCTCAATGTCACGAGATTTTGTCCACTTACTTTGTGGTCTAGGATCCGAGCTTGAGGAGGTCACTGGAGACTCGGGAGAGAGTTTTGGTGCATGAGCCACGTAATCATTAAGAACATCTGTTGAGATGTCTTGTTCGGTGGGGTTTCATGAATCACATGTTCACGATCATTTGGATTAGTGTTGCCTATCCCATCGGGGACCGATTAATTATCAATGAATTCACCGACGGTTGGTTGTGACGGGTTCTGTGACAAGACATAATATGAGATGTCGGCATCGACTTGGTATGAGGAATTGATTTGATGTTATACTCATCGGGAGGATATCTTGATGAGTTATCAATTCCTATTTCCTCCACCGAGATGTTGGTGAACGATGCTTTATGAACTCTCATCAAAGGTGACATGAAAGGTTTCCTCAACTTGTTGTCTCCTTGTGTTAAATACCACAGAAGGCTTTGGAGATCGGTGAGTAACCTAGAAAGTATCCATCATCGACTTTAGCATCAAATTTGCCTAGATGATCCTTGTGGTTATGAATAAACACAAGACATCCAAACACATGAAAATATTTGAAATCGTGAAGTCTACCTTTGAATATCTCATATGGGGTTTTGTTATGTCTTTTGACAATGATTGACTGTTTTGAGTGTAACAGTTGTCTTGACCGCTTAGTCTAGAAATACTTTGAGAGGGTGAGCCATTTAACATGGTTCTTGCACCTCAATGAGAGTTCTGTTTTCCTTTCGGCCACCCCATTTTGTTCGGGGTGTAGGGAGATGAAAAGTTTTGGGAGATTCCTTTTCATCACGAAACTCACAAGCTCATCATTCGAACTCGGTACCATTGTCGATCTGATTTGTTTAACAAATAATGTCATTACGGTTTTCAATGTTCACGATGAATGACATTATTGTGTCGACTTCGACTCTTTTGGAAAGAAAGTATACCCAAGTGTATCTTGAAAACTCATCAACAATGACAAGTGTATACTTCTCATGTTGTATTGATCTAGGACTGACGGTCCAAAGAGATCCAAATGCAAGAGGTGAAGGCAGCTTTTGATGGAGAAATTTTGTTTTGTTTTGAAAGATGCTCTTTGATGTTTGACTTTTTCGTAGGCTGAGCATGGTTTATCTTTTGCAAAAACCAGTGATGGTAAGCCAAGGACCTTGTTTTGTTTTGCCAGGTTGTTGATGTTTTTGAAGTGTGGAAAACTAGAAGAGGGGGTTGAATAGTTTTGCCAATTAAAACTTCCTTTTAATCTATTTAGATCGATTTATGTCAATCTATTTGGATGTGTGTGTTGGATGTTGATAAACAAGCATATAAAGATAAGTAATGAAAAGATAAGAGTAAGAAGCACAAAACCACAACACGAGTATTTATAGTGGTTCGCTTGATGGTGTGTAAATACAAGGACACCTTCCTTGCCCTACTCCACTCCCCGAGTCACCTACTCGAGATCGACTTATGTCAATCTATTTGGATGTGTGTTGGATGTTGATAAACAAGCATATAAAGATAAGTAATGAAAAGATAAGAGTCAAAGAAGCACGATTTGAAACCACAACACGAGTATTTATAGTTCGTAATCACTACACCAATCTCCTTATGGCGTCGCCTACCCTTTTTCGGTGCTAGGCTAACCACACGGTTCTTTCAAGCCAAGGTGAACCATACCTACACAAAAGATTCTTCTCACCCAATTTTATAAACCGTCTTCATAATTCCATTTCTCCTTAACTCACGAGTCCTTAGAGTTATCTCTAGTGCATGCGCGCTCGTTCTTCTAGATCATTGAGTCCTTTGCGTGATCTAGCGAAATTCCTAGAAGGCGTTCGTGGGCGTCTTGCCCGAATAGTCGAACCGAGATTCGTACTATTTCAAACAACACCATGGCGGGGCGAGCGTGCTATGGCGAAATGCTCCGAGCACCACCGAGGTTATGGAGATGCCATCGTCTTCTGGGTAATCAGTGCGATCACTTGAATTGAAGACACATTTAATCGACTTGTGTCTGAATCAATTCCGGGTGCGATCGAGAAGACCCGTATGCACACATCCGTTGGTTCAACCATTTGACATCAACTCGATTACAAAGATGTGCCCGCGGTGATCAAATTGATGCTATTTCGTTCTCACTGCGGGGCAGGCGGTTTGGGTGGAAAAAGAACCCCTCGATCCATCGAAACTTGGGAGGATCTTGTCCAAAAGTTTGTCAATTATTTCTTCCCTCCATCAAAGGCGACTAATCTTAAAAATGAAATTTACGGATTTCGTCAAAATTTCGATGAAAATTTTGGAGAGGCATGGGAGAGATTCAAAGATCTCCTCGGAAATGCCCCATCATGAATTCACGGAGCTTGACAAGTTAATATCTTTTACAATGGGTTGAGCGGTAATGATCAAGATTCTTTGAACGCATCCGCGGTGGCAATATCTTGAATCGTAAACCTAAAGATGTGCTTGAAATTTGCGAGAGTAAATCAAAGTTCCTTTTCATAACAAAGTCAATGTTCCGAACACTCCTTCTTCATCCGGTAACTCTTACGGTTAGCACTCAGAATAAACGCCTAACGGACATCATCCATTGTATGATAAAGAGGTAAAGGAAATCAAAGCGAAATTCATAAGCTGAACCGATCGAAGCCGTAAACAAGGTGTGTGAAACTTGTAGTGGTCCACAGCGCGTATTATGATTGTCAAGCAACCGATGCTTCCTTTACCAAGCTCCGTGGCCGGTAAACCACTGTCAATACAAACCACGGTGATCCTCACTCTGTGCACTGGCGGTATGACACCACCGGTTTTCCTCTGTGCAAAACCATGGAAATCAAAATCGCTTTGTTCGAATCAGGGCAAAATTTCAATAACCCTCAAATTTCAATCAAAAGCGGAACAATTTCAACCAACCTCGGCCATATCAAGCTCTAATCATCAAAGTTATCAACCGCCTCCTCGAGCTCCCATGCCAAATGACTTCATGAAAATGGCGAGGCAAACATGCGTTCAATGCAAACTCGGATCAATAACATGAGAGGTGAGCTAAAAGGGAAATTGATACCACATTGTCTCGGCGAGACAAATGAGTTAAAGAATATGATGAGCGGTTTCATGAACATGAATATGAACAAAGCCTCGCCATCTTACGGAGGACTCCCAAGCAATCGATTACTAATCGATGCCGGGTTGGCCGTCACCACTCGTAGTGGTAAGGCGCACAATGGACCTCGACTCCTATGCCCCTCCTCCTGTGGCATTTAGTCAAGTTACCGAGGAGACAACGGACAGGTGCATTATTGAGCCGCATACGCTGTACGTCCCGCCCGGTGGTCAAGCTTTAAGTCCGGAACCCGATGTTCGAAGAAAAATCTTGAGCGGAAAACACTTCCATCCCGGCTCAAAGTCTACTCGACTTCCTTACCCATCAAGAATGAATGATGAAGCTCGAAGCGAAACAAAAGCGGATGGAAAAATTTTCCAAATCTTCAACGAGCTTCACTTTGACATAAGCCGTTGATGCTCGTTCTAATGCCTAAATTTGCATCACGCTCGAAAGCTTACTCACCAACAAAGACAAGCTATCGAGATGGCTAAAACTCCTCTCAATGAGCAATGCTCGTGACCATTCTTAATAAGCTTCCCGAAAAGCTTGAAGACCACGGCGGTTCTTAATCCGTGTGATTTCTTGGGGATGTTTCAATGCTCGCCTTGGCGATCTTGGCGTAGCATTAACCTCATGCCACTCTCGGTATGGAAAGCATCTCTTCACGAACTTTCATCCACTCGTATGACACTCGAGCTAGCGGATCGTACCATAACTTCGTCCACTTGGGATAGCGGGGATGTCGTGATGAAAGTGGGAAAGTTTCACTTTCATCTTTGACTTTGTTGTAGTGACTTGATCGGATCCTAGAGTTCCCCTCATCTTGGGAGAGCTTTCTTGAGGGCAGTCGTGCTTTCGATCGATGTGTTTCGGAAGAGTTGACCATTCGGGTTGACAGCGAAGAGCTCACGTTAAATATCAACAGAACTCCAAACCTCTATACAAAAGAGTGTTGCCAAAATTGATCAAAATCCGAAAGAATCAATGCAACACTCTCAAATTTCCGCAGTTAAGAGTGTTCACCAAAAGCGTCTTGAGCTCAAAGCTTTGAAAATTACCCTGGTTCAAGCAAATGGTTTGAAAGTTGTACCGGGGAAGTCAAAGTGTTCTTGATGATGATGGCGATGATCTAGAATCGGAGACTTCGCCGGAGTGGTGAAGCTGCTAGCTCAGAAGCGCGCCCTTGTCCGCCTCCGCATCGGTTTGTCGCGCCGAGATTGTTAAGTGCGTGGATGAAACTAATCTCTCTTGGTTTCATCGGGTTGGATGATGATGTTTGTGATCCAATGGAGACATTCTTCCCATTGATGAATTGCTCAAAATGATCCATCATCTTAGTCTATTCCGACTCTTCCATCCCTTACTCGCTCCACGATGAGGAGAGGACAACTTTTGGAATGAAGTCGATGCATTTCTAAGTGATGAATCAATTCCAGCGGGAATTGATAACACTTCTTGATCAGGAGGAGACATTCTTTTACGGAAAGTCATTGATTGAAGAACCATATCCGCCCTCCTCCAGGATATCTTCTTGACAATCACCATCTAAGCTTCCGTTTAAGCTTAAAGATGTCAAAGCGGTGATTTGCTCTCTCTGTGAGGAATGGACATGCATTCTCATATCGTCTTTATTCCATTCTTCACGGATGGTGTGGTTGCTCTTTCCGTTTCTCTTTCGGGAATGAGGACACCATCTTGACCCAGTATCATCCTTTATAGTTTCTACTATTAACAATACAGCGGTTATATCTCGTCGGTGTGGAACTTTACGATGTTCATATGTTCATTAACATTGTGAGCGGCGGTCCGTCGAGATTGGTTTTCCACGTTACTTTCCCCGTGAACAAATGAATGCGGGGATCGAGTCAAGCTAGCGACTCGGTAATCAAAAGCGATAGCATGCTATATGGGTTTCACCCGTATTTACGTCTTCTCGCCTCTTTCTACCACCACAGTGTGGGGGTTGCCCACATGTTTCAAAAAAAAAAAAAAAAAAAAATCCTTCTTTCTAAATAATGGCGTAGTATTTCCTTTTCGTTCTTTGTTTCGGCATAACCGCGGTACTTTGAATATTGAGGGCAATATTCATTTCTAAGTGTGGGGTTCTCGAATTTTATCATGTAATTATCCACTTAATCCCCCGTTTTGGCCAAAATTTTTTGGAGTAAGTGTTTACACTTTCTCGATTGGTTATCGATCCGCCATATACGTAAGACAAAAGGATTAGCTAATCGAGAGCAAGCGGCTCTTGGTAAAATACATCAAATCCGTTTATATGGCTTGCAATTTGCCCAAAATTGTATGGTTCTTGACTCCCATCATCCTCGAAAAGATAATGAGTTGGCTAGCACTGCAAGATTATGGCTTGTGGTAAAGCGTTGGAAAAACCATAATTGGTAATCAGCTCACCAAAGATAATATTGATAATTTATCTAAGAGTTGGCTAGTCCGAGGAAAGTGCGGCACGGTAAAGACAAATCAAATCCGTTGGAAGGCGGTGGTTTGCTCAAAATCACATGGTTATCGATGTACCATGGTTCTTACTTGATGAAACATTTGGCTACTCGAAGTAATGGCTTTTGGTAAAGAGATTAAAATCCATTATGTTTTCTCAAATCATTGCTAGGGACTAGCAATATCTCGATGTGGGGGATTGATGAGTGTGTAAATACTCGCCTGTTTTATCTGAAAATAAAGCTGCAAAATCATCAAAACACTCGAAACACATCAAAATGGTCAAAATATCACAAATCGGTGTTTTATGTGTTTTAAATACAAAAATATCAAAATCGGATGAAAACATATCAAATTTGCAAAAATTAGGTTCGATCCCCAGTATCAAAAGTTGTCAAAAAGCAGTCCACAGGCGCATAATTTCAAAAGTAAAGTCACCAAAGGTCCTTTTAAAATCAAAACTTGTCAAATTTAGTCCTTTGGTGAAAAATTATCAAAGTTTGAGAAATTTGCAAAATGGTCCTCTAAGTTTGAAATTTGGCAAGATTGGCCCTGGAATTTTGAAATTGGCAAGTTTGGTCCTTGAACTTATTAGAAATTGTCAATTATGAATTAGCGTTGTGGTCCTTGGAGTTTGATTTTACATATTAAGTCCTTGGGTTTTAAACCCTTTCACCAATTTTGGACCATGACTAACCTTGGACCCTGTCAAATTTAATTGTGAACCCCTTCCAATTATTAATACACAGTCAATATTGGTCAAACAAGTCTCGTGGCGCGAAAGTCCACCATCTCGACTCTTCTCTGCGACTCGGCCATATCCCATCCCCCTCCTCGTCCTCGAACCATGTCCCCACTCATGACTACCTTCCAGCCTCATTAATTACCCCCCCTCACTCAACCTTATCATCGAACAAGAAAATTGGCGCCAAAACACCATTTGAATGGTTGAGATTATTTCAAGGCTATCCAAGGGTCAAGGATGGTGGGATTTCATCATAGAAGAGAGAGAAGGATATTGGGTATAAAAGAAAAGCAAAAGAAGAAGAGAAGGGCAGTTTTTAGTTTTATAAAAATTTAGTTAAATGTCGTTTTTAGTGTAAAAGTTTTATTTAAGTTGGAAAACTGTTTAACTTTGTTAAATTGTACTATTCTAAGTTGTTTGATTAATATAAATTAGTTGCAAGTTCCAATTTCAAGTTATATTATCATTTCAATTTGTGTGATCCACTGTTACAATTTTTATTCTCAAAGTCTTATATTCAAGTTTCATAATGCTTCTTTTCAAGTTTGTATAAGCTTATGTAAGCTAGTGATAGCTTTTTATAAGTTTTAAGTCAAGTTTCAAGTTATTTTGTAATCAGGTCAACAAAAGTCAACACGGGTACTAAATTGAAGCAAAATTGGAAATGGGTTGTTGCAGACATGGAATGGGTTGAATAGTAGCTATTTGGGTTGGTTTAATAGATTAGTGGTCCTTGGTTTACATTTTGCTAGCCATAGTGGCTGTTGGACATCTTGTAAGTTATCATTTAGTTTAATGGCATAATCTGTTTCCACTGTCAAAGTTAGTTAAAATCTGTTCAAATAGGTTTAATTAAGTTACATTAATATAGTTTGATCATCAATATAAGTTGGATCAGTGTCTGGTTCAAGTTTATTGCATAACAGATAGTTAAGGGGTGTTTGGATTGACTGTTTTTACTGTCATTGAGCCTTAATCAATGGTTGTTGAAGGTTGGGTTATGTTTGTTTAGTATTTTTGAGCTTAACTGAATCATAGTTTGGGGTCTGAAAGAGCCAAAAGTCAAAATTACTTTATAATCACTCTTAACTGCTACTGTTGGAATTTTAGGAGTTGCAAATCATTATTTGTGTTTGGAAATCATCAATCTCACTTGCATTAGGTTTAGAACATCATATAACACCTAGATCAGTGGTAAAATTGGATTCAAAGTTGGCAAAAGTCAAAGTTGCAGTTTTTTCATTCAAAAGTCAAAAACAGAATATCTGATTTGAGCCCAACTACAAGCATTTTTCCTTGATTCATCTGTGGGTCTTATTTAGTGAGATTTGGTGTTTCAAAAACCTCTCTTGGTCTAGTTTGTTATTACTATTTTTACTGATTTTTGTCATTTTTCTAAAAGCTTCAAACAAGCTTGTGAATGTGAGCCTTTCTCCCGCTCCTTGATCTCGGTCAGTTGATTTTTCTGGATTCTTATTCTTTTGCACAAGGCTCAAAAGAGCTCCCCATGGTGCGGTTTTTGGTTTTCTTGTCCTCTTGAGGTTCCCATTTGTGGTTTCTGTTGAGCTTATTAAAGAACTAGCTATTGGTTCGTCAGTAGTATACCGCTCAAAGTTTAATCTATTTAGATCGACTTATGTCAATCTATTTGGATGTGTGTGTTGGATGTTGATAAACAAGCATATAAAGATAAGTAATGAAAAGATAAGAGTAAGAAGCACAAAACCACAACACGAGTATTTATAGTGGTTCGATTCAAATTCCTCGATCATGGCTAACCATACCTACACAACGCCGCGGTGCTACCCTTTATAAGGTACTAGGCTAAGTACCTAGTTCTTTCTTTCCTCCAAAGTGAACTACACCTTCTGGCGTCGCCTACCCTTTATTAGGTACTAGGCTAAGCACCTAGTTCTTTCACTCCAAGGTGAACTACACCTTCACAATGTCGCCTACCCTTTATTAGGTACTAGGCTAAGCACCTAGTTTCATTGCAATGGAGGAACTACTACCACACTACAACAACGACTAATCCCAAAGGAGATCTACTCCTTTACAACATCATCAAGGATATCAATATCCTTGGATCTAATACTAGTCTATCTTGTACATCGAAACACACCATATCGAATGTACATCTAAGGCACCTTTCACTAATGCCTTTGACTAGATCTACAAGACACCTTTCACTAATGTCTTGTGTCTTCACTTCTAAGCACCTTTCACTGATGCTTCTTTGTCTTGACTTCTAAGCACCTTTCACTAATGCTTCTTTGTCTTGACTTCTAAGTACCTACCACAAGTGCTTTATCCTATAGACGATAGATACCCTTCACTAATATCTTCGTCTTGGCACTTGAGACATCTTTCACTAATGTCTTCAACACTACACTTCTTTGAAGAAAGAAATGGATCATCAACAAGAAGACTTCAGTAGCCTTGATGATGAGGAAGCATGGCAACTCATGGACTTGAGTTTGCTCGACTTCAAAGGTGGTGATCTTGCCTTTAAGAGGAACCTAAAAGATCACACAAAACAAAACTACAAACATAGATCTCTTGGATCTAAGGTTAGTGATTTAACTCGGGGAGAAAGTATGTTAGAAAGTGGTGAGAAATAATGAAGAATTGGCTCACTATTTATAGAGGAAAATTCCAGCTGTTCCCCGGATCCCACGGATCCCTACCATAAGGATCCGCTAGCACAAAGCTAGGGATCCGTGGAACTCCTCTTGCCCATGGGTATTTTGGTTATGGGTCATGGGTCATGGTTTGAACCATGGATCTTTGGCTAGATACAATGTATCTTTGAGTGCAATGCACTTAGTCACTTGGGTATGGGTTGATCCATGGGTTATGGATATTATCCATGTATGATATAAGCATGATGTCATGTAACGGGTTATGGGTCAAGATCCATGGGTTATGGGCTTTGGGTTGTACCCAACTACATTCAATGTATTTGCCCAATGGGTTGTGATACTTAAGTTTCTACCCATTTATATTACCCAATATACTACATACTAGTTATGTGTATATTTTATCCAAATATGTAAACACTAGTTGTTGTACATATGTATTACTTAAATCATAAAATCACTTATACTTGTTTTAGTGTTTTATGTGAATATGTGAATATGTTAGAAACTATTAGTTTAAACCATTTACGTATTTTATTTGTTTCGTTAATATGATTTTACGTTTGTTATCGACAAAACATTAGAAGATCGTAAAATATAAATAAACGTTTTAACGGCTTATTTGTATTAAAGTCTCCTCTTTTGTTGATGACAAAACATAAAATTATTTTAAGGAAAAGCTAAAATTGTAAAAGTTTTAATTGTAGTTTTACTTTCTTCTCCCCCTTTTGTCGAAACAAAAGTGTTTGAAGAAAGCAACACATCATTTTTTTAAGAAAACCATGTAAAAAGTAAAATTAAAAAGTAATAGAGAGCAAGTAACGGAAAGGATCTCGTCGTTACTCCCCCTTGACGAGTCCATCCCTAAGTGAGGGCGTCAAGAAACTAATTCTAATCTAGTTCATTTGCAATTAACTTTTGCAAAAGATTACGTCTATGTGACTGGTGTGCTCCCCCTAGATGATTGCAATATTGCAACGGGAAGTCATGAAATATAAATCTAAGATTGCAAGTAATTTGCAATGTATTGCTTTGACATAAAGCTCGCCCTAGCTTTAGGATGTCAAAGTCTTCATGTGTAAATTGAATAACTACAAAACAAAGATTAGAAAGCAAGTATAATTCACAATTTCCTGCAAATGTGATTCAAGTTAGTAGAAAGAAAACTTTACGTCTCACGGATCCCACGGTTCCCTCCTAGTAGGGATCCGTCTAGGCACATCTTGAGGATCCGTAGTGGTGATTAATTTCAAACAATGGTGATATAACAAGTAATGTTATCACAAAATGAGATATGAATACAAGGTAATCATATGCTCGGAAAAATAACAAGTAGCATGTAATTTCATTTAATAAAACTAGAGTTATGATATACATGACTCTAAAAACTAAGAAAATAGACAATACATGACTAGGAATTTCTAGACCAACTAACGCTTGATGCTAGGACACCACTAAAATCTTCTAGCTCAAGTTTTGTTTAGGTTTAATCTCGTCGAAGCGTTCGAGGAGATGATAGAACATAAACGTTGGTCTTCCGTACTTCATGTATCAAACTTTCAACATGTTGACAATGATAGCAATCTTTGTCATGGCTAGGTAGTGGTGGTGGAGGAAATGAAATAGCTTGATGCGAAGGATCAAGTGAAGCGGCTTATGGAGCTTCAAGCGATGGAGGATTGGTGGAGGTACATTTGAGAATGACTCGACCAAGAATGATGGTGGTGGTAGAGAAGTGTCAACTTCCATATGATCGGGTGGTTGACTTTGATGATTTCTCATAATCCAAATGGGATTATATGAGGAAAGCGAAAAGGAAGCGGAGCAAGTGTTGACTCAACACCTTGATTTTGAACCATTATTCCTCCTAATCGGGAGAATGTTGTCGTGAGCGGATGAGACGGCCTAGGAGGAAAGTCCTCTAAATTGTAGAGATGTGGTGATGATAGTAAGGATGTAAATGAAATAGCTCTAGGAACCAATGGTGATGGTTTAGTGGAGATAATATTGTTTTGCCTAGGAGGTATGGTGGTGTTTGGCATAGGTAGTTTTGTTGGTACTATCCTTTTAGGAATCGGTTTGATTGGATTATGAAGAATCCTATCATTTGTTAGCTTGACTGGAGATGATTCGGTTGAAGAGATTTCGTGTATAACACGAGCCTTTTTCATGGGTGGTTCTTTGGTGGATAAGTTACTACTTGGGGTTTTCCTCATGATGAGATGATTTCAAGAGGTTGCAAGAGCTGAAAGTTAGGATGACTATGGAGGTTCTAGCAAAGTGGTTTATAAACCAAGAGATTTGGCAAGTGCATTTAAGCCTTAAGCCACTAGGATTCATTGGAATGTGATGATTAACATGTACAAGAGTCAACTTTGAGGTTGTCTTGATCTAGGAATTCATTTAAGATGAGATGGAGTGTTTAAGTTAGGAAGATGAGTTGAAATGATTGATTTAGCAAGATTTGACATAAAGCGTCATCCGGATCCCACGGTTCCTTCCTCGGAGGGATCCGTCTAGGCTAATCCTAGGGATCCGGTTTTAGTGATTATGAAAGAGTGGAAATGATGTTTCTAAGATCTAAGACCTATATCATCTTGAGTGTTTGATCCTCTAAGTGTTTTAAATGAAGGGTGCATGAGTACTTGAAGGTAATGAATGATGTAGCTAATGATTGTCATTTATGGAAGGATTTGGAACTTTCAAGAGTACCAATGGATGACCAAGGATGACCAAGGATGACACTAAAGATTTAGAGTGTCAATTGAAGCTAAATGATCCTAGAGATCAGGTTGTGTCTTAGGATAGTGTTTTGGAAAGTATCCTAGAAGCTTTTGAGATGGGAAAACTAGATTTTGATCAACTTTGATCAATTTTGAGGTGAGGATGATTTATGATCAATTTTGCCATACTCGAAATATTTCTAAGACTAGATGTGAGGGATCAAATATAAAATGAAGTGTGAGTTTATGAGCGGAAGAGTAATGGATCAAAAACGAAATGGTAGATTTACAAGTGACTTAGAGTGTGATCTAGGTGAGTTATGTATGAGTAGGAAAGATCAACCTATCTTGATAAGGACTTAATTTGCCTTAAGACACTATGTTTAGCTTAGTGTGAGGTGTGCTAAGAATATGTTTGAAATATAATGCTTGCAATTGCATTTTACATTTGCGGATCCCACGGTTCCCTAGGTGTAGGGATCCGTCTAGCACAATTTTGGGATCCACCTATCTCGCTCGTGGGACCTTTACTAAAGGTATGCAAATGATCTTGACAATGCATTATATCTCAAGGTTAGTCTAAAGGAGTTCTAATACTAAGATATCAAATGTAAGATGTTTTATTTCATGAAAGAAATTGGATTACATTGATAAAGCACGAATACAAGAGAATTGATCCTATTTTGGAATACTACTAGGTTTCTTGAGTGTTTTCGCTAGGAGGATCATTATGTGATTGATGAGTGTTGGTGAAATCAAGAATGAAGAAAGTCTTCATGAGAGATATGTTTAGCGGTTTCATCATCTTGTTCACAAGTACGTACAACGGACTTTGAAATTGAGGATGGAAGTGCATAACATTATGATAGAGGCGTGTCAAGAACATTCCATAAGGGATGAGTTTATTCTTGGAGCCTTGAAGATTTGAAATTCGCCTTGCGAAGAAGTAGGCGAGATTGTATGGTTGTTGTGTTAGCAAACAGTACAACATGTGAGCACAACAAGCGGGAAGAATTTCTCGATTTCCCTAAGGCTCCAAACATTTTCACGTGGGATGAGTGCAAGAGGCTTGTACTCTTCTCGGATATCCCTTGTAAAGATAATGTTTGGATTGGAGTAATATGGTCGAGGTTTGCATATTATGCGATTTAAATCTTCCGGAGAGGGTATGTGTGAACAATATGGACTATTTTCTTCACGAAAGTTGAAGAGAGAATCAAGAGACCAATCTTCGGTGAAGGCACATTGTCCATGATTAGGAATCCGGAGGATGTGAGCAAAATGCCCAAGGGTTTGAGTGAAATTTTGGTTTTTGATATAAAACCAAAGAGATATAGAGCGATCCTCGTTACGAACGAGTTCGACTTGACGGAAGAATTCCATTATGAACCTTGGACATATCTTCTCGTTGATTTCAAGAAGACATTCTAGTCCTATGGCTCGGAAGGAGGTATTGATACCTTCTTGAATTGTAGAGAGGTGTCTCAATCGTCCTTCGTGGAAGTAGCGGTTTTCGAGATTATTGAACCCACGGACATGATTGCGGGTGTGTTGGGTTCGAGAGAGATGTTCGAGTGTAGGCGCTAGTGAGTGAAAAATCAAACTCATATTCATGTGTCATCGTTGAACCTATAGAAATGATAAATTAATAAAAGAGATGTTTGTGGTCAACCTATGATAATCTAATGTTTTACTAGATTTTTATTAACAATGGTATTTAACACTTTAACTTACCCAAGGTTTTGACTTTCTAGTGGATTATTATATTTAGAAAGATATTGGTTTTAATCTTGCATGAAGACTGTTTTCGATGGGGACGGATCTCACGGTTCCTTTTCAAAGGGATCCGCTAGTATAACTTCGGGATCCGTGGATCAGTAATGTGAACAGTTTTGATAAAAACATAGGTTTCTGATTTTATACCACGAAGTGTTTTATCCTACATTTTCTTTTAGCATGCATTCATGACTTCTAATGTATCACGAAACACATAAATCGTAAGAAAATAAATAATAACAAAGATAACAAGATTATTAGTAATATTGCATTGCAATGCTAAGGATGATACAAAGGATTGGGTATATGATCCCAATGTAGATTAACAACACAAAGTAAATGTCTCCATATGTGAACTTCATCATAGGGAACACAAGTGCGATGAGTGTTAGGCGATGAGCACGAGTGCGATGTAAACCATGTTGATAGCGGATCTTCTTGGTTTCGGTTGAGATGGAATGAGGAGAAAGATGAAATTTTTGAATGAGAGGAAATTTTGAATTTGGAAGATTTGAAAAAGTGAGGGTTTGGTAGAGTGGCCGACGGTGGGATTATTTATAGGGAAGGAGGAATTTTTGAAATTCGTGTTTTGTTTTATTATAGTATTAAAAGAAATAAAACATAAGTTTTATATACTACGAATATAGACGAGAAATATAACACGTATATGAGAAAAAGGCTTCCTAATGAAGCTTCATGTAAAAGATGTAAAAGCACAAAAGATAATCATATAAATACCTAAATAGGTATACTTAATTATCAAGCAAAGTAAAAAGAAAGTCATACCTCTAGCGCACTTAGGAATGTCTTTACAAATGACACGACAAATGTCACTTAGGCGATTCCGCTCCTTTGCGTTTAAGATACCTTCTTAAGGAAGGTATTCTTGTTACCAAGCGACTCCTAAAGCTTGGTGGGTATGAGCTTTGACTAATCAACATGACAAAGAAGATTAGTGCAATTAAATGAAAAGGTAAATAAATAAAAATGTTGTTATCAACTCAACATCCAAACATATAGTTTTGAAAGACATGGTGTTTGCTTTTATGAAAAATCTTCTTTGTAGTTTTCAATTAACTATGGATCGTATCAAGTTTTTAAAGTACAATATACTTCAAGAAACTTGTGTGAAGCTCGATACCAATTGTGGAAAACTAGAAGGGGGTTGAATAGTTTTGCCAATTAAAACTTCCTTTTAATCTATTTAGATCGACTTATATCAATCTATTTGGATGTGTGTGTTGGATGTTGATAAACAAGCATATAAAATAAGTAATGAAAAGATAAGAGTAAGAAGCACAAAACCACAACACGAGTATTTATAGTGGTTCGGCTACAAGGACACCTTCCTTGCCTACTCCACTCCCGAGTCACCTACTCGAGAGTTCGTAATCACTACACCAATCTTCTTATGGCGGAGAAGCCTTCACAACGTCGCCTACCCTTTTTAGGTGCTAGGCTAACCACCGGGTTCTTTCACTCAAGGTGAACCACACCTACACCACGTCGCCTACCCTTTATAAGGTACTAGGCTAAGTACCTAGTTCTTTCACTCCAAGGTGAACTACACCTTCCTGGCGTCGCCTACCCTTTATTAGGTACTAGGCTAAGCACCTAGTTCTTTCACTCCAAGATGAACTACACCTTCACAGCGTCGCCTACCCTTTATTGGGTACTAGGCTAGCACCTAGTTCCATTGCAATGGAGGAACTACTACCACACTACACCAACGACTAATCCCAAAGGAGAATTGCTCCTTTACAACATCATCAAGGATATCTATATCCTTGGATCTAATACTAGTCTATCTTGTATATCGAAACACATCATATCGAATGTACATCTAAGGCACCTTTCGGTAATGCCTTTGACTAGATCTACAAGACACCTTTCACTAATGTCTTGTGTCTTGACTTCTAAGCACCTTTCACTAATGCTTCTTTGTCTTGACTTCTAAGAACCTTTCACTAATGCTTATTTGTCTTGACTTCTAGCACCTACCACAAGTGCTTTATCCTATAGGCGATAGATACCCTTCACTAATATCTTCGTCTTGGCTTGAGACATCTTTCACTAATGTCTTCAACACTACACTTCTTTGAAGAAAGAAAGGGATCATCGACAAGAAGACTTGATGGCCTTGATGATGAGGAAGCATGGCAACTCATGGACTTGAGTTTGCTCGACTTCAAAGGTGGTGATCTTGCCTTTAAGAGGAACCTAAAAGATCACACAAAACAAAACTACAAACATAGATCTCTTGGATCTAAGGTTAGTGATTTAACTCGGGGAGAAAGTATGTTAGAAAGTGGTGAGAAATAATGAAGAATTAGCTCACTATTTATAGAGGAAAATTCCTCATTCCCCGGATCCCACGGATCCCTACCACAAGAGGATCCGGCTAGTACAAGCTAGGGATCCGTGGGCACTCCTCTTGCCCATGGGTATTTTGGTTATGGGTCATGGGTCATGGTTTGAACCATGGATCTTTGGCTAGATACAATGTATCTTTGAGTGCAATGCACTTAGTCACTTGGGTATGGGTTGATCCATGGGTTATGGATATTATCCATGTATGATATAAGCATGATGTCATGCAATGGGTTATGGGTCAAGATCCATGGGTTATGGGCTTTGGGTTGTACTGACTACATTCAATGTATTTGCCCAATGGGTTTGTGATACTTAAGTTTCTACCCATTTATATTACCCAATATACTACATACTAGTTATGTGTATATTTTATCCAAATATGTAAACACCGGTTGTTGTACATATGTATTACTTAAATCATAAAATCACTTATACTTGTTTTAGTGTTTTATGTGAATATGTTAGAAACTATTAGTTCAAACCATTTACGTATTTTATTTGTTTCGTTAATATGATTTCGTTTGTTATCGACAAAACATTGAAGATCGTAAAATATAAATAAGCGTTTTACGACTTATTTGTATTAACATGAAGTTTAAGTGAGAGAGTCTCTTGTGCCACACCCAGTTGATAGTTTCAGTGGCTTTGGCAAAGAGACAGTTTCCATCTTGAGAAAGAGTAGACATGTCTAAGACATAAACATCATCTCTTCTAGGAGCTATCAAAACAACTTCTTTGTTGGCATTGAAAATGGTACCTTGTTTGTCATTGAATTGCACAATGTACTTAGCATCACATAGTTGGTCGACACAAATGAGATTGTATTTCATAAGCTATTCTAGAAAACTATTCCATTGAAGTTCTTGAACCATAACCTTGATGGGACATGATGAGTTATCACCAAATACTACCTTGGGTCTGGTTCCTTTACATACTTGTGCGAGATACTCCTTCACACCAGTCATGCTTCTTGAGCATCCATGTCTAGATGTCAAATAGGCTCCTGGCGTGTCTTTGCAAAGTAGTAAACCGAATTAGTTTCTCGTAGTGACCTACTTCTTTGGTGGGCTTGGGTCTCAAGGTCTCTTTGAATTTGGCAATCGACTCATGGTCGGTGGTTGAGTGCATTGTGCTACCATGTGTTTTGCATTTTGAGACCGAGGATGACTCGGTGATTTTGGGTTTCTTGGAACTTCTCCTTGCATGGATGACCTTTGTCATGTTGGGATGTCTTATGAGTGGATTTACGCAAATATCACAACATGTGTTCATAAGACAATCATCGGGTGATGATCATTAAACCAGCAGTGTGGACAAGGAGGAAAGGGTTTTGCTCTAAATTTTGAGCGAGACTTGGAGGTTGAAGCATCTTGATGACCAACTTTGGTATAGTTTGCTTCACTAAGTGAACTTACATATCGTAAGTGATTAGAAGTTCTGTGATCATCCTTTTGCGGATCATACAAAAAGGATTCTATACGATTGTTAGTGGTATGACTCGTATAGTGGCATAGATCACACTTACGCTTGGATTTGGGGTTTGACTTGGACTTTGAGGAACTAGAGAGGCGACTTTGTCTCCTTGATTGATTCGATGACTTTTCAATGGATTTGATCTTTTCAGTTAGCTTCCTCGCAAGTTCGATCGATTCTTTGAATTTGGTCGACTTCGTGGGAGTCAAGGATGTGGAAGTCTCGGTGGGAGTAGACTCTTGTTGAGTTGCTTTTGTTGGCCTTTTCGGGATGGTTCTACCAAGTCCAAACCTTTCTTTTGGTGAATGAGGATTGAATTGCATTGGAGTAAGCTCGAGCTTGGTGCGGCACCACGAAGAGGTTTCGGGGGTGGGCGTTGCATTAGACTACGCTTGGACTCAATGTGTTCGATACTCTGGGCACATCGGGGAGTCAAGCATGCTCTTAAGAGCTTGACTCTCGTGCTCTAGAATTCTTCGAATCGAAATTAGGAAGCTTACTATTAGGATTAACCCAATCAATCCAATCACCGGGATTGGGACTAGTCAACATCTTGGTAATCATACCACCATACACAAATGGCTTAGGACCACGGTCTTTGTTGAGAGAGTCGGGAAGATGATCTTCACCTAAGACTCTCTTCTTGCTCTTGGGGGCTCCCACAACATCAAAGACCACAGGATTCTTAGCGATCCAACTATCAAGAATATCTTGAACCTTTTGAGTTCGTCTTGAAGAGCACGATTTCTTTTAACTAGTTCGATGTTTTGAATTTGCAAAGTGTGACCTCAAGCTTAGCTTGTTTTAAAAAGCAGTTCATCCTACACTTGTTTAATTCAAAACTTAGCTTGTTGTATTTTGAAAAAGGTTCGATCTTTGCTCTTCTACGAACTTAAGGTCAACATAAGATAATTCATGTAAGATCGTCAATCGAGTCATCATCCATAGAAAGTAAAATATTTACCTTCTTCATTGTGATATTGACCCATTCTCCATTCTGGCATGATTCTTTCCAACACTAGCTTGTCCTCTTACGAGAGGGCCCTCGGTGCTGTGACATGCACCATTTCATCATCGATGACACCGGCTCTTTATCGGTCGAAGGTTTCGACAACAAGGCCTTTGTTTTACCGAGCAGTTGAACACTTTTGTTGTTTCGAGGGGTGACCTCAAGCAATGCAAGCTTAGCTTTGACTTTCTTATACTTAGCTTCAAAATCACAGTTTTGTTTTGATCAGTTGTTTTGAAATTTTTGATGAGACCGATAGATTTTTGGTTGAAGTTTGCTAAAGCACGAGGACCGATTTGACCACGATGGTTTATAAGAGGGTTGAAATTGTTTTGAAAAATAGTCTTTTGCAAAATGACCTCTTTTGTGACACTTAAAGCATTCGGTGTCCTCATTTGCTTTAGCATTTGAAAAACCTTTGTTTCTTTTATAAAACTTGAGAGTTAACAAGGAGTGCCCTTTCCTAAAATTCAACGTTCGGTCATTTAGGTACTCCTCACTTGATCTCTCATCGGGCTCATCATCCGAATTTTCTTGAAAGTCTTGAACCACATTGTTGGAAAAAAAGCGGTTGATATAGGTGTTGAAGTGGTGGTCGGGGACTTCTTGACTTCACGAGACTTCTTTAAGTCGGGTATCGTCATTGATGAGGTTTTCCTCATAGACAAATTTCCATAAATTTCGTGAAGCTCAAGATTACGGATATGATTAGCATTCCTAAGTCCCCGAGAGAAATTCAACCACTTCTCGTGGAGACTATTGACAAAGCCAACATTGATTTCATGTTTGGACAACTTAACACCATCATTTGACAGTTCATTTAAAAGAGTTTTGTAATGGGTGTAAGTTTGAGATAGAGTTTCGAGTCCTTAGCCACGAAGATGTTATACTCAAGTTTCGTGTCCATAATCCTATTTTCCTTGGTATCGGATGGACCTTCATGACTATGAACCAGGTCATCCAGGTTTGTTTGGCCGTACTACGACTTATAAGCGACTCCATAATATCGTCGGGAAGACAAGATATTATGATACTTTTGATCCTTTGGTCTGGTTGACCATTCTTCTCTCATCCACGAGTCAGCTCGAGCTTCGTGTTTAGACAAACCTTGATCTTTGGGATAAATGGACCTTCATTTATACACTTGATATAATAAGGTTCCATCCCGATCGAATAGCAAAGCATCGCTTTTTCCATTTGTTGAATTTACCAACTTCAAGTCGGGGCAGCAATTTGAATAAGCTCCACCCTTTTATCGACTAGTTGGGGTACATCAATTTCGACCATTTTAGGATCCCTGATTTAAAAGCGTTTAGGCGGCTTAAAAAAGCAGTTTATAACCGACCTTGCTCGATACCACTTGTTGTTCCCTATTCACTATAGTATAAAGCGGTTTAAGTAAAGTAAACAAAACTAATAGTGAATCAATGGTGAAAAGATATAAATAAAACACAAGAATAATTTTCAACGTCATATTCTTATTAGAAATGAATCGGAAGAATACGTTACCCTAGTACTTATGAACGGTACTAGGAATTGAAATGTCAAAGTGTTTGCAACTCCTCTCTAAGCTCGGGGCTAAGTCCGAGCACAACTACAAGTACCCATTGAGCTATCTCGGGGATTAAGTTGTATTTGGAGGGTGAAAGATGGCTTGCGTGTATGTGTGTTTTACAATTTACAAGCAACCTTTCACTCTATCTCTTATGTTATTTATACAAGTATGAGTTTTAACTCTTTCCTAAGTGACAATGACAATTTTATGAAGACAAAAATCGATGTATTTTGTCTCATTCTAAAGACTATATTAGGTAAAGGGACCAAGTCACTTTCTTCATGTCGATCTTGATCTTGAGCCTTTTAGGGAAGGTTGAATTCTTGAAGATAAGTACTCGTCTTTATCGCTTCAAGCATAACCGTTTTGTCCCGCCCATTCTTGATCTTCATAGTCTTGATCTTGATTTCGGTTTGTCTTGATGTTTGTAGTTGGAGAGAAGTTTGAGGATTGATGAGTTATTGTCATCACTTCTTGAATCAACCATCTTCTCTTGACTCGATCTTCACCCTTTAAGATCCGCTTTCGAGTGGGAGACTTCTTCTATGTCTCTCATTGAGCATCTCGAAGATGGCTCACCGAGAGACTATGCACTCGGTGAGTCGTTAGTGTTTAACGGTCTAAGCACTTAGGTTATTTTCTATTCAAATCCTAGATTAAGGGTTTGGGTATTCTTGAACCCAACAGAGACCACAAAGGAAACACCATTCAATCATATATGGAACAAAGGCGGTCATAACGCCGAATGCTTATCGACTAAGCGTGTAGCTATAGTTGATCATGATGCAAATGAAGTGGCATTAGGGCTAAACCTAGACCTCATCGAATAAAAATGGATCGATCACTATTAAAATAACACAATCAAAACAAAAATGGATAAATAATGCAAGCAGGATGGTCCATCGGTCTCATTCAAACTTGAGGATCATGTCTTGAGAAAAAATGAAACAAGTAAAGCGGTAGGCATTGGAAACTTGAGCCCGCATTAGAAGGCCTATACACGTTAGGAAAGCCAACCCTAATGGATCCTACCTCTTGAATGACGACGAGACATGAAGATGATGTGCCCTAGCACTGCACGCATCTAACACGATAAAGTGTTACATCTAGGCATGTATGAACTTTTATTCTTGTTAGGAGATATGACATGAAAATGATTTGTAATATTTCATCAAGTACTTAACAAAAATTTCCTTGTTTATCCAAACTCATGTATTTACAACATACTATGTTTACATTACTAGCTGATTGATCATGTGTGAACAGTCACATCCCGACTCTTGCATCCTCATAACTAGTTTACAAAGCAAGTAACTAAGACATGAAAGGTTGTTCACACGTTAGTGACAACATAAGAAATAAGTATAAACATCAGTTGCAGGCATCTGAGAGGTGCTGGCGATCAAATAAACAAAATAATGCACATTTGTCCATGAACTATCAGGTAGAACACGTCATTGGCCTAAGCAACAGTCAAGCATATATAATTGATCACTAAATACGCTAATTGTTGCAAAGTTATAGTGAGCTCCTAAAATATTCATCAACCTATAGATTAGCAGAAAGTTTTCAAAACAACAAAGACATATGTAATAACACATAAAAGTTTTATTCGAAACCTCATAAACAGTTGAGGCACAAAATTTATAAGGAACACTCACTTTCTGGATCATGGTATATACCAAGCCATACAAAAATACATTACAAATGACAAAATTGTTTAAAATACTACAATACTAACAAAAATAAATACAAGGAATTTACAAAGGAGAGAAGGGTCTGTTAAGGCTAATGAAGGAGGGGCATCATGACTAGCAGGCATAACTTTCATCAAATCTTCTAAAGGGAGTCCAACACTCTCCATAAGCATATCTAAATAGGCTCACTTGCTAATACTAAACTCCACACCTACCGAGCAGAACTCTACTTTGGCATTTAATGACACGCGGATCTTGCCTTGTACTAATATTACCATAACGACAAGAGCCATGGATGACACGCCACGTGTCATTCTTGTCTCCTCCATAGGATGACCGCCACATGGATCATCCAGAACCATCGGATCACACCACGGATCGCACAAAACCCAAATGCATTCGTATAAATACACATGCATTTCTTGAGAACAACCAAGTTCATCTTCTCCACATTTTAAATACACTAAGCCCTCGTTGAATGTGAGCGTTACACCGATTTTATATAAACGCTCTTATCGGGTTCTTACTACTCAAGGTAAACAATACATAAAATTAGCTTCAACTCACACCACAAACTTATTCCAATTATTGCTTTATGTACCATACATTAACAAGCCCTTATTAGTATTATCATAAACAAACAATAGCAAATTAGTAGTTGAGCTTCCGACCTATAGTAGAACACGATTTATAGTTTATATTTTTTTTTAATTTGAGTTTGGACTCGACATTCTGGACCGTGTCTCGAAACACTACCCTTTGGATAACAGGAGTAGGCGTAGGTGAACCTCCGTGGCCACAAAGGGATTAATTTTCTCCCTGTTGCGAACCGTTAAACTCCTATTTTTATGACCCAAAAAGGGAGAAAAACGATACAATACAAGGCATACCACCTCAATTAAACAAGATAATTAAAAGTGGAAGGGACCCAAGATAATAAGGGGTTTTGCTAACAAATGTCCACTGGGCATAAGTTAGCGTGTAATTAATAAACACAACCTTTCTAATTTAACAAAAAATGCATTAAATAAACTGATAAATTACTATATTTGAACACAATTTTTACTTAAATGAACCAAATATTCTTTTTATTTTACACGTTAATACGTGTCCAGTGAGCATACGTTAGCAAAAACCCAATAACAAAATACAAAATACATCCAAAAGTGTATACAACAAATTTACAAATAAGAATTTACGAGACACAGTCCTTTAAGATTGTGATTAAACTTATCTACACCAGATATAAAACAGAAATTATCAAAGCGAAAAAGTAAAAAATCAAAAAAGTGAAAAAACTTAAACAATAATAAGGAAACTTACGATACGAAGGCAACTATTTTAGTGCTATGAAAGAAACTTTTAATGCAATGGCTAATTAGTTGACTTGTGAAAATAAAAACACTAAAAACTACTGTAATAAAAAAAACTATTGTCATATTAAAATCGGGTTGATTTTGGACACTTTAAATTTGGCCGGTAAATCTTGTTTTTTCGACTCAACTCGACGGGATGACCCGGTTTAAATTGACCCATTTTATGATCGAAACGGTTAAACCGGTTGAACCATCCGGGTCGAATCGGGTTTCAAAATATTATGTTTAATCCCAAAATTCTCAAACTATTATTATTTTTTGTTTATAATCATAAACATTTTTTATCATAAATAAAATTATATGTTCTTTATAAAATGATGATAAATATGAGACGGAGGGAGTATTATTTTTTGTTTATGATATAAACATATCGGATCGTTGATATTTAAATACAGTGTGTTAAAAGTTTTTTTTCATAGCATTTGTTTGTTGTACGTTTTTTTTTTTTTAAAGCAAAACGAACCTTTTTCATGGTAAATTTATGAAAGTCCCAAGTCATTGCTCCAACGGTATATTAATTACATGATAATTACGTCAATAAAAACAGTTGCTTGTAGACTTTTAGGAGGGCCCTTTTTACGCTCTTAATTTCATATGACATTCGTACAACTAAAACACTAACTGCAACCTTGACTTTAGATATATGTAATTATGTCTATACATGGATACACACATAAATCTTTAAACAAAGACAAAGTATTATACTGTGTAATAGCGTAGAGTATGCAAAGAAAAAAAAATCTCATTTTCGTATAAAATAAATTAAGTAAAACTTTGTAATGCTAATACAAACATATCAATTAAAGAAATAAAACCAATGTATGGATACGGCACAAACCTATATAAAATAAAAATCGTATGCTTGCATGTGTGTTGTTGAGAGAGACGTTATGGATTAGTTGTTTAGAGGTGGTTACACCCACTAGTTAAGTGGCACTAAGGGTGGTGGCGGTCATTTCGGTTTGCGCGGTTTAACGTCGTCGGCGTTAACAAGTCTCCGAATCGGCATGATCGGCATGAAGCTTGGGTTTGTAGAATCGGGGTTTTACACCGATTTGGCATGAAAGAATTAGAACGTTGGAGCTTGGGTTTCTAGCCGTTGGACATTAAATGAGATGGAAAAATAGATGAGGTATGGGTTAGGCGTAGTTCCACTAAAAATCTATTATTAGGTATGAGATTGGTATGAGGTGAGTTGGTGGGATATTATTGGTAGATATTTATCGGCGTGATGACGCGGCATGAAGCTTGGGTTTGTAGAATCGGGTTTTTTACCGATTTGGCATGAAAGAATTAGAACGTTGGAGCTTGGGTTTCTAGCGTTGGACATTAAATGAGATGGAAAAATAGATGAGGTATGGGTTAGGCGTGGTTCTTGCTAAAAATCTATCATTAGGTATGAGATTGGTATGAGGTGAGTTGGTGGGATATTATTGGTAGATGTTGGCGTGAAAAAAATAGCTACCAACCTAAGATAAGCTAATAATAAGAGGCTCTCAATCTACTGTATTATTAAATAGCATGAAAACAAATGTTTTTGGAGATAAGATTTGGAGCCAGGTCACTTTCTCTTGTGATCATCAATCACATGTATTTGTTTAGTTCTAGTGTTATCCAATTGGTCCAAAAATCACATATAAAAAGATCAAAAAACTAAATGAGTTAATACATAATTTAAAAAGCCGAATTGGTAAGAATATGTTGGTGGAAGGTTACTTTCTACGCCGGCCTTCCTTCATGGACCATCACTTTTTTCATTTAACTCTTTTTGTCCGTATGAGTTACATGCCACACAAATACAATCTCAAGTACTCCCCACTATTTGGTACACTCATTTTGTTAAAATACTTTTTTCAATAGCAAATTTATTAAGGCATTTGCTAACGGATGCCCAGTAGGCATTTTTTAAAATGTAAATAAATGAAAAGTTTGAGTGTATTAAATGAAAAAACTGGCTAAGTAATCCTAAACTCCTATTTCTATTAGTGATGATTTCTCGGGTGTCTTTTTCAGAGTTTTAGTTGATACATAACTTGTACTATATAATGTAATAGTACCTAACTGTGGTCCAAGTGGTGGCTTGGATGACCACAACAAAACAGCTTTTCGAAGAGTCATTGAGTTATTCAATATAGTCAATCAGCTCGTTAGAAAGGTAATTGACGCGATATCTACGGATTTATATAATTTTTACTTTAGGAGTTTGATTACTACGTACATAAAGTCGTGAAACTGTGACACGTATATATTGGAATTAATCCCGAATTATAGAAGTTGGTTTTAGTTAAAGATTTTAGATCGACTAGTTTAATTGTACGAGATGTGTGATAAAACTCATGGGGAAAGAAGTAAACAATACAATTTGGTTTTGGTTATATTGAAAAAATCACTTGTTAAACATTCAAATCGATACAAATCAAATTGAGATCGCTAATCTAGTTTGTTTTAGTGTTTTGTATTTTGGTCGGTTCAAAGTTGCTAGGTACTTAGTATAAAACTAAAACCGAACTAAAAGAAAATGATCCATACACCTATTCTCCCTTTACAATTCAAATGGGCCTAGATTTGATGCCAAGAATGTGATGCGTGTGGATCTGCTGTGATTAAATTTTATAGCGAACAAATTTTTTTCATTTGTATATTTTTTTCTAACAATAGCTTTAGTAAGCAACACTTCTTGGTTGTTCAAAATGAATACTTGATTTCTATAAAGGTAAGCTTTATGGATAGGAGTGTTTAAAAAATCTGTAAAACCGAAAAACCGAGCCAACCTGCTCAATATGAAACCGCAAAAAGCAATCATTATTAAACGAACCCAAACTTATACTTTTTAAGATTCGGACACCCTAACAGAAACCCGAGCCTAAATCAACAACAACGAACCTAAGGGATACAAAAAGTTAAGAAAAGTTTATAATCATAGTTACTTATTGCGATGCTACTTATTATAATCTTTTATTGAATAACTTAAGAGATAGAAACAATTAACATTAATTTATTGACATTTTTCTTCTAAAATTTAAATAAACAAAGTTAGCCCAACCGAAGTCACCAGCCCAACTCCAACTTTAACCAAATAATAGCCCAATCCACATAACCTAATTTTATCCTTATACAAAAAGCTAGCAATCTCTAGTTAATTATCCTCACTTTATAACCCTAAAAACACTCATCAACAAATATACAACCACCACACACTTTCTATCAGAAAGTGAAGACAACACTTTTTCTCCTTTCATTTCCGTCGAACACAACTTCACAAACCGCAAACCATAAATACCTTATTTTTCTTTGTTATCTTAAATCGTATTTATCTTTCTGCTTTAGCAAACCACACGAACACAACATAAATAAACTCTCTTTTCTACTTGGCTTTTGAGTCTCACAAACCCAAAAACACTCGAATCACAACCGCCCCATTTTGTTTCTATATAATCAATTATTTCGACTTCAAGATCTTTGAAAGATCTAAGGCAAGGTTATGTGTTTATGTTCTTGTTTTTGTTTAAATCGAACAAAAATAAAGAATGAAACACAAGTTGTTTTTTTCTTTCTTCTTGAGTCAAAAACATTAATATGTGAAACACAAGTTGATAACCTGTTTATGTTCTTGAGTCATTGAATCTTGTTTTTGTACTGGATGCATTAATGTGGTTTCTATATTTAATATGTGTATAAATGTGTTGTATATTATGCATAGTTGTAAGTCTGAATTTTTGGGCTTTAATATGTTGTACATCATGCTTTAACACTTTCAAGTCTGAAAAGTCTGAAAATTAATTAGGAGAGAGAGTGGTTTGTGTATTATAAGTAATATAGATATATACTACATGTTTGTTTCAGATAGTTTAGCCTATGCCTTCAATATACGATAAAGTTTAATTTTGTAGTGCATTACTTTGGCATGCAAATGCTTGAAGGGTTACATAGGAAGGGAATGGATCTAGTGAGAAAAATTATTGAAATGAGAATAGTGAGAAATAATTCTAGCCACAAAATTCAAATAAGAAAAGAAAAATAATTAGGAGATGCATCTATTTTTGTGGATGCATCTAAAATTGATGGTTGTGGTTTCTTCTCATTCTTCTTATCTTGATTATATTTCTCATTTGATCCTTACGCATAAGAAAACGATAGTAGGAGTAGTAATTTTGCCACATAATATAATACATGTAATGTGTAAGATATAACTTTTCACATACACATCAAACCATAACACAAGGTGGCGAATAAGATGGAATTCTAGAGAGAGAAAGTTAGAGGTTTAGGGAACTTAGTGAGAGAAAGTGAAAGATATTATTATGAGCTCCCACTCTACCTTGGAAGGTAGAGAGTATTTATAGTCTTACATAACTCGCCACACTTTGGGTGTGGATCGAGGCATCAGTGGGTAAAGACCGTCAGTCCTCCACGGTGTTACTTAACTAAATTACTACTTAACTTAAAAGAACTACGACTACGAGCTTTCTAACGATTACATATACTTGAGGTGACCGACTCTTTAATACCGGAATTTCTAATTCCTAACAATCTCCCACAGGAGGTCACCTCAATTTTACATCAAAATTACATTGAAATGAGATAGATATTACATTAACAGTTGATCTTGCATTCTTGATGTAGTCCTTTGCTCATAAGCTCGTAGTCATTGATTCTTCACATTGCATGTTTGGTTATTCCAAGTGGAGGTCTTTCTTGATCCACGTGATGATAAGTTTGAGCCATCTTTGGAGATCATCGACTATCAACAATCTCGACACATCCTTTGTGGTGTTGGTATTATGTGATGTTATGACTTTGGGACCGACATGCTCACATTACGGATCATGATATCTTCTCATCGAGTAGCGGAAGCATTTGTTGAATCACGATATTGGCGCAGCGTAGCGAAGCTTGGTGTGAAAATATCGAGTCATTGATGCACTAATCATGATTTCTTTTGAGTTGAATGTGTTAAGTGAGCATGCGGCGTGGATTGACCGCTTCATTACGATCATTTTGCAAGCGTCGGGGTACACTGCATACAGTTAGCAACAAATCGCACGAAAGTGTCTTTGATCACTTCGTTGAATTGAGGTACACGACCCACGGTTCCCGTTGATCGGTACAAGTATTGCACGTGATCGGTGGGATTCCTAAGAATCTCCTTGACAGGTTTCGCATTTGTTCTAGGCGTTCTCAAACGGAACATCTCAAAGAAGACAACACGGAGTGAGTGAACCCGTGAATATTAAGTCCACCGATTGATGAAAAGAGATTTGAAAAACAATCGTGTATTGCTCAATAGAAATTGTTTTTGCAATACAACGAAGGTTTTATTGAAAATCAATTATCAATCATAAAAATACCTTTTGGTTTGAAAAATGAGTACGGACGATGTGCTAAAGAAAAGAGTTTATAAGCACAAAGACCGGTTTTCAAAGGTATCCGTCAATCCCTAACTCGAACCGAGATTGATTCAAGAAATTGAATCGCCCATTGTTTCATTCGGTTGTCACATGGTTGATCTATAAAATAGATCTCACATGCCACCTACCGAGAGCTTGTTTGATGTTGGCTCGAAGGCTTTCCATCTTCATTGTGAGTGTGTAAACACATCACTCGGATGTTACAGCAATACCACAAGGGTAATGCGTGGGACTCATGATATAATCTCTCTTTCCACATTGTGTGAAGCAGAGTCTTCATTGAAAGTGTCCTAATGAGATTTATTGATGATCTCGTGGCTCTAGACTCAATTTGTGCATATTTGGATCCTATAACGGAGACTAGGGAGAGGTCTCCTTCTTGATATCAACCATCTCTAAGAGAAAGTTGATAGATAATGTCGGTTCCCGTGAGAATGAAACAAGCCCTTTTAAGAGGAACTTGAGTGGTTTGGAAAATTGAAGTGCGGTCGTCACTTTGGGTCCATGACGTCTTGTCTTCAATACCGATGTTACCATCGATAGCATATGAAGTGAACCCGTTCTTGCCCTAAGGTTGAATTAATGGAGGCTATTTGTTTTCACCCTATTTTCATTCAATTCTTTTAATTCTTCAACCCCTTCAAGCTTACCGAGACTTCATAGCTAGAACCTTGTTGGGTTTATTCGATTACTAGCTCGGTCTTAGTCCGCACTCTTCCCATATCTCATTTTCTCCTTTTATCATCATACCTAAGGACTTCTACACTAACTAGTGGATTGTCCTGGGTAGATCCCTCGGTTACGGCGGATCATGGGAACCAATACCTAACCTTATCATCCTTATATCACCGTACATAAAGTAAAGTTGGTCGGTCAATTTGGTATTGTTCATCGCCATTGGATCCAATTGAAAACCATTTGAAAATCAATTCAAATACTTGTGATATATTATCAAAGCTTTTGTACCGAATTGTTTTGATATTTTTAGAACGAGAACTCCCCTCAACATGTGCATCAAGTATTGAAAAATGTTTTGCACACGGAGGCAAGAGAAAGAATTTACTTCTTTTGATTACCATTTTCTAAAGATATCAACATCGCTTCCCTCAGCGGATCAAGTAAATATGGTATTTAGGGAAGGATGAGGTTTCCATAAATTTGCTCCCCTCAATATGTGCCTCGAGGTTTGAAAAGAGTTTTGCACATACTAGAGGAACCGCACATGGGATAAATGATCACGTTTTAAATCAAAGGTTTTAAGATAGATGCTCCCCTCAACATGTGCATTGAAAAATTGAAATCGTTTGTCACATGTGGGCGGGATAGCATGTACATCCTATTGTAACCATTTACCTAATTATCGGTTTAAATCCAATTTAAATCACACATTCTCCCCGATCACGGTTATCAAATCATTTGAAATTTGTGATCTCGTATAGATTTAAATTGATTTTGAAAGCTTTTAAGGAGAATTGTGACTAGATTGTGAAAGTGTTTTAACCGATACGGATCGGATTTTGAGACTTTAAACTCCATTTATAAAACATGCATGTATATCTTTTGAAAACAATTTTAATGCCAAATAACTTTTAATTTAATTGAAATCATTCTCCCCTCAATCAATGACGAGGTTGTTGATTGAGAGATAGAGATTTTGACAAATAAGTCCCGATGATTATCAAAAATAGAGTTTGAGTTATTTTTCAAAGCATTTGGTTTTATTGAGATAAATGTTTATAGAATCGAGCATGGAATTTGAAAACATGGTGAAACATGGCTCGTTCTTTCTTTTAAAACCGGTTATTGCACGAAAATGACAATAAACCATTTCTCTTTCTCCCAAAATTATTTTTGATTTTTTGATTTTTTTTTTTTTTTTTTTTTTTTTTGAATTGAACAACATCTAAAGACCCGTGTCATTCTTTGAATGACAACACAAAATCCGTAGATATTATCGAACCGAGAGAAACATGACAAAATGACAATATTTTTGAAGATTTTTCGGATTTTTGATTTTATGGATTTTGAAAGTTTTAAAATTTTCTATTTGATTTTGAAGGTTTTATAATTTTGTATTTTGTTTTTCAAATAAATATTTACGAAGATAGATGAAGATAGACCTTTACTCCTCGTCTTCCTCACGAAGGCGTTTGAGAGTTTCGGTTGAAGACTTTTCAAACCAAGGCGTGGAAGAATAAACTCAAACGTTCTCTTGGAAGAGCTTTGGTGAAGATGTCCGCTAAGCGATATTCGAGACCTCACAAAATATAGTTCCACCACACCTTTTTCCACTGTTCCACGATGAAATGATGTCGAATGTCGATATGCTTTGCTCTTGAGTGTTGAGCGTTGTTGCATGAGAGAGCAATAGCACTTTATTATCACAAGATGAGGGATTTTGTTGAATTCAAAGCCATAGTCGGATAATTGAGATCTCATCCATAGGATTTGAGCACAACAAGATGACATGGCTATGTATTCAACCTCTGTAGAGGAAATAGAAGTACTCATTTGCTTCTTTGAAGACCACTCACAAGCTTATCACCCAAAAGCGAGCACCTCACGCGTACTTGACGTGTATCTTGACAACTGCATGATCGGCATCTCGCATAGGTCGTTAGTGACATACCGGTGTCCTTGGTACCATAGTCCCATATTGATGGTTCCTGGAGATACCGAAGACCCGCTTAAGCGCTTCAAGGTGCTTTTAGTAGGCTTAGCCTAGTATCTAGCACACATGCATCTGAGAGAATAAGATGTACGGTCTACTAGCGTTGAGGTACATCGGGGATCCAATCATACTCCTATATTTCGTTTGGTCAATCATGATCCACGAGAGGTCCTCATCTAGTTTGGTTCGGTCAATCATGGGGTGTCAGCAGGTCACTTGAATCAAATCCAAATTTCTTTAAAATCTCATTGCATATTTAGATTGATTAATGAAAATGCCTCAGGGACTTTGTGAAATTTGTAATCCTAAGAAAAATGACATTTGTCCCATCATTGACATTTGAAACTTTGAACTCATTTCATTTGAAAACGATCACATTCCATTGGGTCGGTTGAGGCAAAATAATATCATCAACATAAATTTGAACATGAATCAAATGTTTGCTCGACTTCACGGTGAACAATGTAGGATCAACTGCTCCTTTGATGAATCCGGTTGATAGAAGAAACTTAGGCGATGTATCATACCATGCCCTTGGAGCTTGCTTTAAACCGTAAAGAGCCTTCTTCAAGCAGTGGCGTGAGTAGGATGCTCTTGATTCACAAATCCTTGAGTTGGTGGCGTGAGCGACTTCTTTAAGATCTCCGTTTAGAAATGCCGTCTTTACATCCATCGATAAACCACCATGTTCTTGCTAGCGAAGATTAGCCGAAAGATTTCGATGGCCTCGATTCGAGCAAGCGGAGCAAAAGATTCTTCAAAGTCTATACCCTCCTCTTGACGATATCCTTTAGCAACTAATCGAGCCTTGTTCTTCAACACATCACCATGCTCATCAAGTTTTACTTTGAAGATCCATTTTAGAGCTATAATCATAGCACGATCTGGGCAGTACTAACTCCCATACATCAAGTCGATCAAACTCATGAATTTCATCTTGCATAGCATTGAACCACTATCTTCATTCATAGCGGTTTAACATCTTTTGGTTCGATCTTAGATAATCTGAGTTGAAGAAGCACCATAAGGCATCGGTTGCGAGTTGCTTCCGGGTTGATACAGACGGGAGGGATTGCCAATGATGTTGTCTAATGGATGATCGTGAGTCCATTTTCCGAGGTGTTCATGTGGCATTTGTTGAGGAACCGAGGTAGGCGAGTCGATGTCTCACGAAGAAGATGGTTCTGCGATGATTCGGGAGTAGCAAATATGTTTTCAAATGGAGCATCTTCGGAGTTGCAAAGGGATTAACTTCATCATTGATGCCGAAACATTTCCATGATGTACATTTGAAGAATGATGATTTGTTGATGAGGCGAAGGATCGCAGCAGTGCTTCTTGACTTACCGATATTGAAACCGATGGATTGACTTCATTCACGGAATCGAGCATCCTCATTGTGGGATCGATACCTCATTAGTAGTAGACTCATCAGTTCATCAAACATTGGATCAAACAATTTCTTTACATCATCTTGATGGAGGTACATATGGTGTTTCTTGAGAGGAGTTTGGAACAAGGATGAACCAATAGGATTGTTATGAAGTGCGGGTCTGAGTGGAGTGTCCAGAGCCATTTGACCGGTCGACTCATCAAACGTAACGTGAATTGTTTCCATGATATTTCGGGTTCTTTTGTTGTAGATTCGGTATCCCTTTTGTTTGGTGCATATCCTACAAATACTCCAATGTCGACTTTAGCCCTAAGTTTGCCCAAGTCTTGACCTTCATTAGTTGGATAGCACAAGGCACCAAATACACGAAGGAAAGATAGATTAGGTTTTCTGTTGTGGACAAGTTCATATGGAGTTTTTCCATGAATGGTGTGAATCAGGAACGATTTTGTGTGTAACATGCGGTGGCAATTGCTTGACCCGGAGAAACATTGGAACCTTTGAGTAAATCGGCATTGTTCTAGACTTCAACAAGAGTACGATTTCGTCTTTCAACTACACCGTTACATTGAGGGGTTCGTGGAACACTTCTTTGATGGTGATTCCAATGCTTTCATAGAATTCACTAAGTTGTTTGTTGACAAACTCGGTTCCATTATGCATTACGATAATTCGACGGCTTTGTTTAGTCTAACTGCAATTTGTTTGATGAGTTTGATGATGATATCGAGTTTCATCCTTTGTCCTTAAGAACTTGACCCGGTGAATCTAGAATAATCATCAACCACAACTAACACATATTTCTTTCCAAAGATATTCTCGCACCCTCATTGGTCCACATAAATCCATATGAATCATATGAAGAACTTACGTGACGAGTTAGTAGGTTTGGGTTTATGGGCATACTTCTTTTTCCCAATTGACATCTTTGAACAAAGATGATCCTTTTCATACTTTAGTCTAGGTAGACCTACAACTAAGTCCTTTACGGAAAGATCGTTGATGGTGCCAAGTTCAAGTGATTGAGACAGCGATGCCATAACCATGACTTTGTTTTAGAAGCCTTTGACAACAAGCAGATTGGTGAAGCTCTCATCATGTCATCGATAGAGATAGTGTAAAGGTTTGAGCCACGAGTTCCTTTCAGCAGTTCCTTTCCATTAAGATCTCTAACAAAGCGGTATGTTTTTCGAAGGCTACTTCTAGGTCGAGAATCACGAATTGACCAAGCAGAGAACAGATTATGACCTAAACCTTCCACATAATACACTCGGAGATGACACTATCACCAACAACATAATCTCCATAACCCATATAGCTTCGAAATGATCATTACCAAATCTAACGATCCCGATGAATTTGCTCACGAAGTTCATGAGCGTGACGGTCTCAGGTCATATGCTTGGAGCGACTGAGTCCGGTACCACGAGCGATTTGAGCGATCTGCGGTTGAACACGAGACAAGAATGGATAAGCGGATATTTGGGATCCCCATGCAAGAATGGGTTCCATTTGGTTAGTAGCAACAGTTGGACCACCCACATCGAAATAGAAGCATTCATATCGACGGTGAAGTAATGGAATCATTGTGAATAGATGCAATACTAGTGTCTCGTATTAGCCCTATTCTGATGTGACCACTTCTTAAGGGAATAGTTCTACCAAAGAGGCATCCATTTTCTAGTGGGCATTATCTCGATTAGTCTTATGACCAACGGTATCCAATAAAAGCCTATTCTCATTGAATGTTCTTCCTGTGGGTTTCCATTGTTTTCTAACTCTCTTTCGCTTTTGCCTTTTAGCCTTTTTAGCATGAATTTTAGCATTAACAACATTAAGCGGACAATTAACATTATTAGGCAAAACATTAACATCACATTCATGATTAGAAGCAATTCAAGCAATCATCGGTACAAGGTTTGCAAGTAGCATCGAATTGAATTAATTACTGATGCGCCTATGGCTAATACTAGAATCAACACGATTCGTTTTATTCGATTCAAACTTAAGGTTCCTAGATTGTTCTTCTACTCTCTTCGGTGCACATTCTTAGCTTGAGAGGTCCTATCATTCCTTGTATTGTCTTGAGACTTTGACTGCTCCCTTTAATGTCACCGATTACTCTGTAGAGGAATGGGAACATTAGTTTGTTTTACTACTCTTTGCACCACTGTTTAGATGTCTTTGGGATCCGAGCTACATGCAGTGCACTCGTGTTCACTTTCTTAATATTGACGGATCTAAAATCGAACTACTCACCGTGCACTACTCCTCACATTCAAACTATTGGGAATCGAGTGCATGTCATGTTTGGCCTTAGGCATTGAGCATGGAATCAAGGGTTAACTCTCTCACCTAATGTCTTTGGGCATATAGTGATCAAACATTCTAAGATTTCTTGAGATCGTTTGGCATATAAGCATGCATGTCCAATTGCATTATCATGAGGTTTCTCTAGCTTATCCTCTTCAACAATCTCACGCAGCATTCTAAGCAATCCTTAAGGGATGAGAAATATGTTTGAATGGCAAGTTTGTTGTTCCTTAGGTGAGGGGACATATGTCACGAGATAAAGTAGATTTATTACCGAGTGAACCTTAGATACAACATTCTCCGCATTGATCATTGGCATTTTCCTTTTACCCGACTCTTGATTCTCAATTTCCTTTTGCAATGAAGTTATTTGTTCGTTGTGTTTGTTACGAGTGACTTTAATTGATTCAAACAACTCATTGAAATGACGTTTAACCTTTTCATTCTCTTCTAGGAAACTTTCGCTTTCCTTTTGTAAAGCATTTACTAGGTTTTGAAGATGAAACGTTTGAGAATTCGAGAATCTAGAAGGAGGCATTTGGGAACCGTCATATTGTTCGTTTGACCCTTTAATTGAGAGATTTGGACTTTCAACTTTCGATCGTGTTACATCGAGCATGAATCTGTTCATCTCGTTTGTTTATTTGAAAAACTGCATCAAACTCTGGAACATCTGAAGATGTCTTGAAATTTGAAGTTTTGACATTTTCTTTGAGATGTTGATATTTTAGTTGTAGATTAAAATACTCAACTTCTAGTTTAGAAAAATGTTTAACCAAATTGTCATGATCATCCAGTTCAATTTTCTCATTAAGTTTAGAATTAGTTTTTTCAAGCTCAATGACACGATCATGGGAGACTTTCAGGGCCACAGATAGTTCATGAAATTTGGAAGCATTAATAGAGCAATTTGAAGCAGTGAAAAAGACATCTTGAGCAACACATTCAGTAATAAGATTCTCATTCAATGTATGCAAGTTCTTCCTCTCGATCTCATTATATTTTAATGCACGCTCATAATCACTAATTTCAACTATTATTGCATCAAATTCCTTTTCCATTCCCTTAATGTCGGTTTTATCCCTTTTAAGACTCTCAAAGTGTTCCTTTAAAAGTTTAAAGAAGGCATGACCTCGCTTAAATAACATTCTTTCATTTGTTCAAAACCCTTTCTCCTTGATAATGCCGATGGGTGTGATCCTTTTCTTGCAAGTTTTCTCAAAATCAACAAATAGTTGAAAAATAACGTATTGGCTAATTAAGATATTGCTTTTAGTGGCAATTGTTCTAGGAACAAGATGCATTGGTGTGTTGGGAGGATACACGGTAGCTTTAGGCATTTTCCAAAGGGAGGATTTGTTTCTACAATATTTTCGACTTTCGCTTATCTAAATCCATTTTCCGAAGACTTGTTCGAAGTCAACAAAGTCGAGGCTTAAACTTGTTTAATGCAATCCGTTTTCCTTCTTATAATCATGAGGAGTGATATTTATGTTCTTCTCTTTGCATTTGGGGTCATCTAGTTTTTGTTCATCCTTTCCTAGTGACTTCATCGATTTCTTATCTTCCTCGGTGCACTCAACGCAACTAGGTTTACGCCTAGGCTTAAGAATTTCATTACCATCATAAATCACCTTATGAGCATTTCTAGCCTTTTGATTACCTCTGGATTTGGTTCCTCAACAAGGGAATGCTATGCTTATCGCTTAAGACTCGATGTTTGGTGATCATGTGAGCGATCGAATGGTGTTTCCTTGTATGTACAACTTGTTTTCAAGTTTGTTTTCAAAGTTTTCAGATTAGAAAAATCTCTCAAGAGCTTTGATTCTTTTGCATTAAATTCTTGCTTAAGCATTTTCACGTTTTCTTGAAGTTCTTGTTTTTGCTTATTTGTTTTAGAAAGTTTTTCTTGCAAAGAATTTAATTCTTGTTTCAATACTTCTTCTAAAATTACTTTTTCTAATTATCGCACGTACTTGGTCATCCATTTCCCGCTCACGAGTGGTCAACTCAAATTTTGCACGTTGTTCATAAATGGCAACACGTTCCTTATAGGCATTTAGTTCGGAGATAATGGAATCATCGGGAGCACATGCGGTGAATTCATCAAAACATAGTCATTGTTGACGCAGAAGATGCATCACTAGGTACAACTTCACTTTCACTTTGTTTCTCGTATTGATCATATGGGACAATATTGATATTACCCGTATTTTCAATATTTGATTCAAAAGTTTCGGTTGGTTGTACTTTGTCATGCATCATTGCACATCAACATCATCATATAGCTTTAATACCTCGAGATGAGTTTGTCCTTTGATGGGCGACTTGTGGTGAAGAAGTGACCTTGGGAGACACCATGGGGAGATGCTAGCCATAAATATTGTGTGTGCGATGGGTCCATCATCCACATCAGTCGTAAGCATCGCGATCACCGACTTGAAAGGCATTTTGATGATTGTGACCTATCTCACAGAATGGGCCGCTCATCTACATACGCATCATAGGTCTTGGCATTGCCTTGAAGAAGAAATGATTCCTCTTCATTCAAAGTAGCACCATTGTCCCGAGCTTGAGCCGGCAACATCTTATCTACAAGTATTCGGCATTTTGTGGACGCTTTGGAGATGTGCGGCCTTGCAAAGTGTCCTCACCACCACGCTTAAAGCATTTGATTGGCTTAGCTTGACCTTGGTTACCATTTCTTCCTCGATTCGGTTTCCAACATAACCTCTCCCGTTCCACCTCTCCCCGATCATCTTGTCTTTCTGAATGGTTGCACCACGATCCTTCCATCTTTAACGGTGGCTTGATTATGTGGGTTAGATGCGGTTCGAGGTTGTTGTTGGTTTGTGGGAGAGTTCATGTTTTGACTAATGAGTAGAGCTAGTTGATTAACGATGTTATCCGCGTGCATCGGCATCGACTTGTTTGAAGCGAGGATCGTGGATGAGTTTGTGATTACCATTACCCAAGGAATGACTTGTGATGCTTTGGTTGTGATTCCAATGTTTGAGTAGAAAGTCGTTGAGTCATTAGGCGAACTTGTCTCACTGGTTGGTTTTGAACCGATTGAGAATCAACTTTTCAAACATGGCATGTCTCTCATTCGAAGGAGGAAGGCATAGAGTTGCTCATAGTTTGTATGCTTCAATCCTTTAGTGAGTTTCACGGATGTGACAAACTTGTGCCATTCGGGATTCATGTTGTTCACAAACTTTGAGTTCAAATGAATATTAGGCATAGTCATTCGATGTTCCTCATGTCATTCACTAACTTATGAAATCTCACATAGTACTCATAAACACTCTCATCGGTTTCATCTTGAAGTGCTCAAATTCGTCATAGAGTTGGGATTCTCTGTCTTCCATAGTTAATTCGAACACGAGAGAAGCATCTTAACGTTATCCCAAACCGCTTTTGCATCGGTGTTATGATTGATCGACTTGTAGATGTCTTTAGGAAGACCTTGAAGAACAATGTTTGAAGCCACGATATACGCATCGAATCTCTTTTCTCCTCATTATCAAGCTCATTTGTACATCTTAGGTCCATCCATTCCGTGAGCAGAGTACCATCTTCATTAGTATCAAGTATATCTCTAGTCGTCTCAACCCGATATGGTCCTTCATCAATGGATTTGAGAATGTTGACACCATTTTCCTTTCCAAGGCAATACAATCGATTCGTTGAGCCCAAGAATCGTAGTCGGATTCTGTCAAGCATTGGTGGGCGAGTATCCGAGCCACCGCTTGAACATCCTCGACATGATGGAGATGGCGGTGGGAGCAGTGGGAATGTTGGTAGACATGTTAACAGATTATACGGATTTTATAACTCTATGATTAAACCGGAAATAGATTCTTTCACGGGTTTTACTAAATCAAGAGAAACCGTAAACAATCACTCAAGTTGCTAGATGATAAAGTGCTAACTCGCTACCAAATAATGCACTAAGTCGCTAGAAATAAGTGCACTAAGTCGCTAACCCTTAACTCGCTACACGTCTAAGTCGCTAGAATCCCAAGTCGCCAGCGAAGAGCAAGTCGCTAAGTAGTAACTCGCTCTGGACTAAGTCGCTAGCCAAATTTGTGCGATAATTGCTACACAAGTCGCTAGATATGCAAGTCGCTAAAGAGCAACTCGCTACGGACTAATTCGCTACCACAAGTCGCTAACCGTAGTGGGATTCCACTACTTGTACTTTAACTCGCTAGCTCTAACTCGCTAGCTTTTATAGCTGTAAGTCGCTACCAAGAAAACAAGTCCGAGAGCTAATTCGCTAACTTGAAAACCAAATAACCTTCACTTTTCAATCCAAAACAACCCAACCAAGATGATTCAAGCTACCAAATGAAAACCTAAACACTTTTGATGATTCTAAACATAAAAGTACCAACAAAATTCAAACTTTAACACAAGAAATCAACCAAATGATGCAAAACCACTAAACTTTTCAAACTCAAAACCACCTAAAACCACTATAAATCCAAAGATGTGCAAGATATGATCTAACCATGGCTCTTGATACCAATTGTAAGATATAACTTTTCACATACATCAAACCATAACACAAGGTGGCGAATAAGATGGAATTCTAGAGAGAAAGTTAGAGGTTTAGGGAACTTAGTGAGAGAAAGTGAAAGATATTATTATGAGCTCCACTCTCTACCTTGGAAGGTAGAGAGTATTTATAGTCTTACATAACTCGCCACACTTTGGGCATGGATCGAGGCATACAGTGGGTAAAGACCCGTCCGTCCTCCACGGTGTTACTTAACTAAATTACTACTTAACTTAAAAGAACTACGACTACGAGCTTTCTAACGATTACATATACTTGAGGTGACCGACTCTTTAATACCGGGAATTTCTAATTCCTAACATAATGGTAACCTCTCATTGACATTCACTTCAGCTATCACTATCAGTTTTTCAACATATCACCTTAATTTTACAAATAACTCATTTTATACCAACATACTCCACAAACACTCGCAAACAAGAACAAAAATAACAAAAAGTGAGGATCATACCCTCTTTTCCTCTTTTTGTGTTAGGTGAAGTGCTTCACCGGACACCCATCGAATTGGGTCCTTCGCTTGCCAACCTTGTAGCCCCGTCATGGATTCACCTCTCCTTCACCTCACATAATACCCCGCTTAAGAGCCGCACTCTCCTATGTTCAACCAAATTTTGTATCACCATGTAGTCAGACGTTATGAGCAAGACCTTTTATAAATTTTACGATAGAACTTCCAACATCATGTCACTTTCTTGTTAACTTAACAAAGATGGAAACCCAATATATACCATTGCTGGACTTGGTCTAAGCTTGACTTTGCTAATATCCGGCCCTAATTGATTTAAATGACAAGAATTAAGGTGTTTGAACCAAACGATTTTACATTTCTAAGAGTGCACGGGCTTTTGAGGCACCTACGTTGGCGCCATACAACACCACCACCCACGCCATAGAGTTATAGGTAGTTACGCCATCGAAATGGCGACCGTCTCCAATTTTTCAAATTTATTATTATTATTATTATTATTATTTTAATTTGAATGATGCAAGTAAAAAAAAAAAAAAAAAAAAAAAAAAAAACGGCCAAAACTTTAAATACTCTCTTTTTCAATAAATACCTACTTTTATCAGTAAACAACCAAACACAAAACCACAAAGGTGACTCAGCGGTAAGAATATCAGCATTCCAAAGAGGAGGTCAAAGGTTCGAATCTAACGGGGAGAAAATTAATCCTTTTTTGGCCACGGAGGTTCACCTGCGCGACTCCGAGCTATCCAAAAAGGGTAGTCGCTATAAGATTAGTCGCCTCGCAATATCGAGTCGGAAACCCAGATAACCCAAAAAAAAGAAAAACAACCATACACAATTGCAATTTTACTTACTTCATACACTTTCACATACATTTCAATCATCTCCAAAAATAAATAACAAAAACAATGATTGACTAATGAATGATTCCCCCCGTCTTCTTCGTCTACTAATTTGAGTTCCTCATAACCCGCTACACCATCATCCGTCAATTCTATCTCTTCAAAACACATACCATTACCCGCATTCTTAAAATATGCTTCCCAACAATTATATTACCTACAACCCGCTTTCCCACATCAAAATTTGCAAATAAACCATGTTGCTTTTAACCAAATTGCTTTATTCCAACTTCAACAACAATTCCCATTTCATAATTTTAGAGCTTTCGGTAATACTTCACAAACAACACAACCACCATCACAATCACCACCAAACTCACCACCACAAATATCACAAATCGAGACTTCTCCCGTCGGAAAAGGAAAGGGAAAGGCAAGAGTACAAAATTCGAGAAAAAATAAAACCGACATCACACGTACCCTTCGTGTCAAGAAGAAGAAAAAGTTTCAGATGAAACTTGGGACAAATATCCGAGGACACAAGACTTGGTACAGACTAAGATTCAAAATCGTTTTGGCAAAAAAAAATACAAAGTGAATACAAATGACATGCATCCTTTCAATGTACCAAAGATATGATCATGGGAAAGTGGACAAACGTTGACACGTTATTGCAACAAGTTTGCTAGTGTTGTCGCCGAATATGAACGTCTTAGTGGTGAAAACAATTCAATGCGGCTAACTCGTTATAAAAAATTTCAAGATATTTGGGGGGTTTTTGTTTTTCTATTATGATGCATGTGATGTCTTTAAAGATCACTCGAAATGATGTGGTGCCAAAGCCATTTTTTCTGGAAGACGCGTACATATGGCTGATTACGCTGAAGACCGGAACGAGCTATTTCGATATGATACAAAATCATGTCCTCTCGGCAAGCCAAGGTCTTCCAATAGTAAAAAATCAGACTCGTCAAGTAGAGAAGCTTTCAAAGAAATGGTGCTAGAGAAAATCCAACAAGATCGTGCAAAAACAGATGACCTCTTCGCGACTAAAAAAAAATCAATAAATAAAATCGAGGAATTAAAGTTACTTGTTACTAGCATCGAGGGGATATGGGAGAAAGATGTGGCTTTGATCAACAAAATGAAAGAGCAAATCCAAGCAAAATATCGTTCATAGTTTGGCTTGTTTTTATGTATTTTTCTTATTGTATTTTAATTTCGGTTTAATTGGTATCTTTAATCTATCGTATTTGAATTTTAGTTCGAATGACATGTGTTAGATTTAAAGAAAATATATATGAAAATGAAAATTGATATTCACCGACGCTTATAACATGTTATAGTTGAGGAGGGTGATTTTACGAATTAATGATATAAGAATATTATATGGTAAAAACTAACGTAACGACTTCTGTAACATGCTTATAATATACATTGCAGCTATCTCTATAACAGAAGAGGGGAAAAAATAATAATAAAATAAAAATAAAAATAAAAATAGTGGCCATTGATCTATATATTCATGTCGCCTTAAAATCAAAAGAAACGAAAATTGGTAGTAAAAGTTGCTTATTTGTTAGAAACGGCAATAACTATTGTTTTTTTCATTTCTCTACTACTCAAGTAAAGAAAAGCCTCTTTATATTTCTCTGTTTTTTCTCGAACTCGATAACATATGTAAATCTTAAATTTTCATTTTTTCACTTTTTTTACCTTTCTTTTCTTTCTTTTCTTTTTATCTGAAACTCGAGAAAAATCAAACACTAGAGGAAATTTCCAATCCGGAATAGCCTAAGGAAATTTTTTCTTAATTCAAATAACACGATTAATGGTAAATTATAACGCCCAACATGTCATAACTTGATCAAGATTTACGACATAGATACCAATCAAACATAAATAGAACCATCACAACAAACTAAGGACATGCATGGCCGTGTTTCTCTCAATGCGTACATTAAACAAACAGACGTTAATGTCAATGTGTAGCCCGTTGCCCCGTTCAACAATATAGTGATATACCCCACAAAGAGATAGAGTTGAGCTGTTCCTAAGAGATAACGAAATAGCCTCAATATTGTAGGCCATAACATTAACAAGTAGAGAAAATGTTTGTGTTATCTTTAATTATGTTTGCTAGCTCTCGTGTGTACACATCATACATTATAGGCTCCAACACATAGATTGTATTTATATGTCTACTTGCCTATAATATTTATTAACTTCAATAGTTATGGGTTTAACCTTTATAACATCATACATTATAGGCTCCAACACATAGATTGTATATTACATGTCTACTTGCCTATAATATTTATTAACTTCAATAGTTTTGGGTTTAACCTTTATAACAAAGAGAAAATTATCCAAAGAGTCTTTTGTATACCATGGTCCACTAGATGGACAACAAAAAATTACTTTTCAAAATTGTTTTGTGCCACTAAGGGGGAGGGAGTGGGTTCGGTTTGGGTGATCGGGTACCCCTACCCGATCGGGTACACCGCCGCCGCTTAGTCGGGTTCATGAATCGGGTATGATTTTCGGCTTGTGAAGCCGAGCGTTTCAAGTGGGGATAGGTTTGAATTTTGGACCATTGGAGGAGTTCGACTAGCCAACGGCTAGTTTAGTCTATTAAAAAAAAATCCCTTTAAAACCAAATAACATACACTCATTTTTTTCAAAAAAAACACACACTAATCTCTCAAAAAAATAATTACCAAAATGTCTTCCGATTCTTCCGAATTCGAATACGTTATTCCGTCTTCGTCAGACCAGCTATCCACGGGTAGCTCGTTGCAACTTATGCTTCAAGCGGCTCAGTATCTTGAAGACACGGCAAGCTCTAGCCGAACTAGCGTAAATCTTCTACGGGAAATAGGTCTTCAAACTTTAGAGAATGATTGGTTCGTTGAAACACCAAAGTACAACGAAGAGTACTTGTTGTTCCCCGTTCACTATCGTTTAAAACAGCTTAAGTTTATAAAACAAGTTAATAGTGAACTATGACTGAAATTAATATAAGAAAACACACTAAGTAATTTTCAACATAATATTCTTATTAGATATAAATCAACAAAGAATACATTACCCAAGTACTTGCGGAATAGTACTTGGGATTGAAATGACAAAGTTGGGTGACTCCTCTAAGCTCGGGCTAAGTCCGAGCACAACTCTTAGAGCTCATTGAGCTATCTCGGGAACTAAGTTGTATTTGGAGGAGTGAAAAGATGGCTTGCGTGTATGTGTGTTTTACAATTCACAAGCGTAACCTTTTCACTCCATCTCTTATGCTATTTATACATGTATGATATTTGACTCTTTCCTAAGTGACAACCGACATCATCTGAGAAGACAAAATCTCGATGTATTTTGTCTGCATTTAAAGACTATTCTAGGTAAGAGACAAGACTACTTTCCTAAGTTCGGTGATGACACCGAGCACGATCTTTGCCATTCGGGAAAGTTGACTTTGGTTGATAAGGACTTCGTCTTATCTCGATTCAACCTTTCCCGCCTTGTCCCGCTCTTTCTTGGTCTTTACATCCTTGATCTTCTACTTGAGTAAGAAGTTGGAGAGGAATCTTAGGGATTCGGTGAGTTATTGTCATCACTCACCGAATCCATCATCTTCTTCTTGACTCGGTCTTCACCCTTTAAGTTCCGCCATCGGGTGGAGACTTCTTCTTCGCCTCATCCGAGTTTCGAAGACGACTCATCGAGAGACTATGCACTCGGTGACTGTTTGTGTTTAGGGATTAAACACTTGGGCTATTTTCTATTCAAATCCTAGACAAAGGGGTTTGGGTATTTATCGAACCAACAGTCTCCCCTATTTGGATATACAAATAGCCTAAGTGGTTGATCGGTTTAAGTGAGCAAGAGGCTTCTTCTTCACAATCGAATGTACCAATGAATACAATAGGGAACACCGAGTAAATGAATAAAACATACATCGTTTATTGATCGTTACATAGTTCCTATCACTAGTACAAAAGATAAAACAAAATGATGTCAATCCGGATGGATTCCCAATGCTTCAAGCTTGACCTTTTTGGTGATGAGCGTTTCTCGTCACGATGGTCTCTTATCTTGGCATTCGGTCTTGGCGAACCCGATGTTTCTTTGGGTTTGAATTTGAGAGGCCATCGGTATGTAGCTCAAGATTGCGGCCACACCACCGATCAATATCACTCCATCTTTGAAAAGCAGGGTTTCCATAGACATCAATGTGGAATAGCCCTCTTTCGTGCTTCTCTATCACTAGACAGTTTACAAATTTAACCCTTCAGTGACCCTCCTGTTACACTCCAGGTCCGTGCACTTTAATCTCGTGTTGGAACTCAACTCTCTTCCTTTTGCGGTGGATGATTGTGGTTGAGATCCTTGAGGTGCGATTAAAGCGGCTGAATTCCCAGTTAATGGACAAGCTCTCGATCTTTCATATCTTTCTCGAGCATTTTCATCGTGTCCTTAACCACGCATTCTTCTTCTTTTCGGTGATTGGACCAAGCTCATCAAGTTCGGTGATCCCAAAGTCGGTGAATTTGGGGATCATTGGACCAAGCTCGAGTCTTTGTCCCCGTTGACCCCTCGGACACCGGTGGGCGTTTCCAAATGTCTTCGCTGGAGTCAAGATTGGTTATGGGTTCCGTATCGGCGGGTTGTTCCTTTCCTCCGAGTCTTTGTCCCCAGTGACCCCCGAGACACCGGTGGGCGCTTCCAATGCCTTTAGCGTAGTCGGTGATAGTTGTATCCCTATCACGGGTTGTTCAATTCCTCCGAGTCTTTGGGAGAGATCGGTGTGCCCTCGAGACAAAGGCTTGATTTGCGAATTTCATCTTTGGGCGTTGTGGAAGGCGCCCCTACCGATGGGTTGTATGTTTCCTCTCGGATCTTGGGAGTAGTAGGTGTGACCGCGGCACCGACCGTGATGTATCGGTGTCCTTCGTTGTCACTAGGGTGGTTGTTGCACAGTCGGTGGGTGTCTTTTTGGTCACGGGATTTTTGTGCCTCTTGGTCGTGCTCCAAGCCTCGTGGCCCCGAGACTTTGGTTTAGTCTTAGTCCCATCGAGACTTCCCTTTTTCTTTTTGAGCGGTGGTTGGAGACAATGATCCACTTTGATTGTTTACAATCATGTGGGCCGTCAATTCAATGGGAGTGACGAGGATGGGTCCTTTGAAAATTTGAAGGGCTCGGGATGCCGGTAAATTTCCAAATTTTTCATCCCGAGTATAATTTGAACCCAAGAACGATTGCGAGCACAAGAGACAAACCTAGGATACGAAACGTGCCGTCCTAGTTTTGCCTCAGTAGCCGTTACGAGATCACCGTAAATGATCTCCCCTGTGTCGACAAATGACCCCATTCATCAAAGATGCCATCATCAAGCGAATAGAGTTAACTTGTTCGGTGGATGAGTGGTTCTCACGAGGACCAATCACAAAAGTGAAGAGGATCCTCTAGGCCACGGGAATGAGCTTTTAGTGATTCGGGGTCTTGTCCAAAAAGTAGGATCTAAAACGATTTGTTTTAACCCATCCTTCATTTGTGGAGGGTTCGGGATGGGCGACATAAACACCTTTTTATAATCTAACCACATTGTAGTGCAAAACGTTTTGTAATCCAGGGTGTATTGTTTCCCCCCATTTAGACTGAACCTGATGAGATACTCCCTGAGAGGTCTAAGGTTATTCTCATCAGTAGAAGGTGTCGGGTCAAAGGCTCTAGCAGTGGCCCAAAACTCCCTGAGGTAGTTTGGGTACACTACTGAGGGGCATTTTACAAAGGCCGTTTTAAGTGGGCAGTTGAATAAAAATTTTATAATGTCTTTATAGGTTGGGACATTTTCAGGATATTCAAAATTTCCTATGACATTATTTGTTTTAAATTCAACATTAGTAAGATCCCCTACCCACTGAGAAGCAAACTGGAGAGATTGTGTTCTAGCCATTTCCATTAACAAGGATTTAAGGATTTAAAAAGATGTTTTGACTAGAGCAATCAAAGTATTTAGATCTCTTCAAGTTTGTGATGAAAAACTTTTGTAAATGTTTACAAGAAGGGTTTTTCAAAAGAGGTTTTGAGTTTTGGGCACACACAAATGTTTTTGAATTTGAAATGATTTTGTGAGTTTAGTTGCGTAAAAGATTTGTGTGTGTTTGTTTGTGTTGGAAGAGGGTATTTATAGAGTGATAAGAGGGTGTTTTGTGCACAAATGGGAATATTAAGAGTTGGTTTTGAAAGACGTTTGAATTTCCACATTTAATGCTACCACTTCATTACCCTTGAAGAAAATCCCGTTTTCAAGGAAGCGATTAAATGCGCGTAAAAGTGCACTTTGCGAGATAAAATATCAATTTGATATTTTGTGAGAGGCATTAAATGCCAAGTGGGATGACGATGAAGACAAAGAGACATATATTCCTTTATTAAATTGACATAGTTACCAACCTAGGACATTAAAGTAAGCGATACTTGGATCATTTAGTTACTCATTCAATGCTCTTTGTCAAGTGTCGGGGACCCCGAATGAGTCTTACTCATTCGGTGAGAGGTTTATTTTGGTTGTTCGGGGAGGATGAACCATTTGAGAGAACTTCATCGAGGTTGGTTATCGATACTGACTTTCAATGTCAAGCATTCCCAATTCGACTTCGGTCTCTCAAGGTAGGTTCATCCAAGGGTTTGGTGAAGATATCACCATTGATAATCTGTAGGGATGAAATGAAGTTCGGTGTCTCCTTTCATTATGTGATCGATGAGTGTGTAAATACTCATCATTTTTGTTAAACTGAATCGCAAAACGTTTAAAAATGCTCTGAAATGCATCAAAATCCGAAAATATTCCAAAATTGCATTTTATATGTTTCGGATGCAAAATGTTCAAAATCGGATGAAAAATGAGCTAAGTTTGCATAATTGGCGCTTAGGTCCCCAACTTTCAAAATTTGTCAAATTTAGTCCCTAGGCACTTAATTTCAAAAGAAAATCACCAAAGGTCCTTTTAAAATCATAAGTTGTCAAAATTAGTCCTTTGGTGAAAAATATCAAAAGTTTTGAGAAATTACAATTTTGGTCCATCAAGTTTAAAAATTGGCAAAAATGGCCCTTGGAAATTTGAAAATGTCAAGTTTGGTCCTTGTACTATTGGAGCTTGTCAATTTTAGTCCCTTGGAGCAACTTTAATAAAATGGCAGCTTTAGTCCTTGAAGTTTCATAAATTACAAACAAGTCCTTGTATTATTACCCTTGGCCTTGTCAAAATCCAATTGGACCCCTGCGATATAAGCCATGTGACCCCCCTGTCAATATCTATTTTGGACCCTTCCCTTTAATATTAAACCCTGGTCAAAATAGTCAAACAAACACCCCCTTTCCCTCCAAATTCGTCTTCTCCCACCAACTAGCCTGCAACATCAGACAATCCCATCCCCCCAGCTCACCTTTCACCCCCTTATCACTCCACCTCTCCTAACACTCCAAAGGAATTAATTACTTCCCTCCCCAAGAACTCAAACTCTCCCACTGGCTTAATCAGTTTTCCCGCCAAAATGTGATCAATGGCCAAAATCCTTCCATGTGATCCAATGGTTGTAAAAGGAAGTGGGATCCTTTCGAACAAGTGGGAAGATATTTCACATATAAAAGAGAAGAAAAGCAAGAGAAAAGTAGTAGTTAATTTTAAAAATTTTCCTTTATGTCGTTTTTTAAATAAATGTCTTAGTTTAAATCAAAAGGTTGTAATTTCAGTTTCTATGTATCACACTTAAGTTAAATCATCATTGTAATGTGCTTTTGAGTATCAATCCAAGTTTTTATATAAGTTCCAAGTTTCATGTTTACTGTTGTATAATTCAGTTTCAAAGTCTCATTTGCAAGCTTTCAAAAGTTTAATTTCCATCTCAAATAAGCTTATTAAAGCTTATTATAGCTTTTGATAAGCTTGGGAAACAGTTTCAAGCATATTTGATTTTTGGTCAATGAAAGTCAACTGAGTCATCAAATGGATTTGGGTATGGATAATGGTGTTGCAGAGCTTGGATTAGGGTTGGAATAGCTTCAGTTAGCATAGTTATGGGTTTGGTATAAGCTACATAATAAGCTGGACTGCTTGTGAGTGTTGTACTCATTTTCAATATTAGTGTAATTTTGCATAATCTTTATCGTCTTGATTCACTATTAGCTTTAGTTTAGATTTGGTCATTTAACTGTTATTAGGATTAGATTGATCCGGCCAGCTTTTAGTTTAAGCTAAATCAAGAGTTAGCTCGCTTTTGATTGCTAATCGGTCATTAAACTAGTGTTTGGATTTCTTTGCATTCTACGAGTCGAGGGTGTTTAGTAGCTAGGATCGTTGTTCTCCACTTAGTTAGTCATTTGAAACTCATTTGTACCCTTTGCAATAGCTCAAAGTCAAAATATCCATGGATCATCCTAAACTCATCTCTGTTGGAATTTTGTAAAACCAAAAGTTTGTATTATGCTCATAATTCATAGGAGTAGCCTTATGTAACCTTGCTTTAACATATTTCATCATAATCAGTTCTTAAATCAGTTTCAAAGTTCACCAAAGTCAACATTTCAATTCTGTCTCAAAAGTCAAAAACTTGAAAAATCCGTTTTGAGCCCAAATAGGATGATTTTTAATAAACTCGTTTCTGGATCAAATCAAGTGAAACTTTGGGTGTTAAAACTTCAGTTGGTATATTTTCTTATTATCATTTTTATAGATTTTTGTCAAATTTTTATAAGCTCCAAAATGGGTTGTCAACATGGGCACAAATGCCTTGTGCACTGACTCAGTCAATACTGAGTCTGCTCAGGGTTTGTGCAGCCCTTGCACAGAGCTCAATTGAGCTTATCTGAGTCTCATCCTTGGTTTAGAAGTAGCCATCCAGGTCTACTTTAAGTCCTCACTTTTGGTTTTTAGTTCCAGCTTATCTAAGTGCTTATTTTTCATCCACAAAGTAGCTCCCAAATCTGTTTTGGTACTTAAGTGTTCAAATCATCAAATCTTTGTAATTTGTATTTCAGTGGTTTAGGTTAGTAGTATTTAGTTGCTTTTGAGTATTTTTAGCATATTATAGGTCCTGTGTTAGTTTGGTGCTTATCAGTAGCTTCTAGCTTATCCCAAGTGCTTATTCTTAAGCACATTCCACTGCAGCCTCAATTTCCTTCACACAAGCCCCTGTTTTATATTTTTCCTAGATTCTTAATATTATTTTAGACTTTTCTATAATTTTCATAATTTTCCAACACTGTTTGCTATTTTCTTAATTTAAAAGCAGCTTTTAGGTAATTTTAATTAGTTTTAATACAATTAATTCGTAAAAGTTTCAAAAAATAAATTTTCATTTTCTTAGGTTAAGATAAATATAAAAAGTCAAAAAAATATTTTTCCAGATTTTTCTTAGTTAAATTTTTATTTTTAAGCAATTTAAGTAGTTTTAAATAGTTTTTAATTCATAGAAAATATAAAAATAATCAGAAAAATATAAAAATAGTTTTGAAAATTCTCTTTTGTTACTTTAGATTTTTCCAAGTCATAATTTCATTTTTCTAGCTTTATTTCATAATTTCTTGTATTTTAAGTTATTATTAAATAGTTAAAATTAGTTTTTAATTAATAATAATTAGATAAATAGTCATAAAAATAATTTTCTTTTTCTATAAATTTTCTCATATCATTAGGTTTGTAAAAATATCATTTTCATATTTTTAGGATTTATATTGTTTAAGTTTTACATTTTCTTTTGTACGTAACGTAGTTTTTTTAATTTAAGTTTTAAAAACAGAAAAATCAAAAACATCAGTTTAAAAATAGTGATAGCATTTATTTAATATATTTTATCTTTTTAATTTTCTTTAATTTGCATTTAAGCCCTGTAATTAATTTACTTTTTACGTAGTTATAATTAATCAAACCTCTTTCCGTTCAAATCATCTCGATCACTATTCGTTTGGTGATTCATCGATAGCTCATTGGGACATAACGACCGGAAACACTATACTCTCCCGATCTTCATTGCATTTGTTTCGGATGTTTTAAGTTTCTTACGGTTAGCCATTCACAAGTGGCTAGCTTGTGTGAGAAAATTTGACCGTCTGGGAGCAGATCAAATTTTTGGCGCCGCTGCCGGGGAGCTGTGCTAATTATCTTACGCTTAGCAGATTAGTGATTTGAATATTCACTCTTTGTTCATACCATCCATCTACATATATTTATATTTTCTTATAAAAATCCAAAAATACTCATCTTTATCCTCATGACCATTTGATTCTCTTCTTAACCCTCTATATGTTTAGTTCTAATGACGACGATCATCTTGATTGTATGGAAAAGGATCAACATCATTGTCACAAGCACGTGTGTGAGCGGTGTGGAAGGCCTAGTTCAAGCGAATTTTGCGATTTGTGCGAATTATCCATCAAAAAGTCTTTTCAAAGTTATTTCGACCCCACGCCACATCCCGAAATACGTTCTAATGTTGACGAACCCGTTCGAATGTTAGTGTTACCTCAAGCACCCACCGAGGGTTACGAGGACAATCTCTTTGAATTTAGAGCCCGTAATCTAATTGAACAAATTCAAGCCGATGAAAAAGGTCGAGAATCGAATTGATTACGATGAACCCGTTCAAATACGGAGACCATAACTAAGTAGTGGAAATTGCTAGCTCTCGAGCACACCACTTGTCCCACCTCCGGATTTTTCAAAATGCTCTTGAGACTTGATAGTCATTCGGATCACCATGTTGGTTTTGTTGATTCTTTGAATGAACCGATTCTTTCTCATTACTCTCAAATGAAATCGTTTATTCCTTGCGTCGGTTGTGGTGAGCCTCTTTTGGTTCACCCCGTCGTTGGTGTGCGTGTGTACAATGTGGTAATGATATTCATAACGGAGTTGTTTGTTTTGTGGTTCGAGGAATTCATTTGATTATGATCCTAATCCGAACTCATTTAACGACCCTCAAATTTTTCCAATTACCCACCACACCCGACTTATCTTGGATAATCAACATATCTCTGTGAATTTTGTGGAGGTCCTCACCAAGGATTTGAGTGTCAATCCGAAACACGTTTGTCAATGAACAGCTTTTTCGGTAATGCTCGAACTTTGGTTATGACCAATATCCATATAATCCACGGTCCGGACTCACAGTTTCTTGTTGTGAAAATGTGGAGGTCCCCATTTCACTCGATTGTCAAATAGGAATCCATTTCCTTGTAACAATCATGACTCTCACAGTTTGACAATTTCCAACCTCCACAAAGACCATACTGGTTCAAACTCCACCGAGCCGTTGTCTCAAGAAATCTCCCAAAATTTTGAAACCGCAATGAAAACACTTGATGATATGATTCAAAACTTTAAGAATCAAGTGAGTGGTGAAAAGACCATGGGAGAATTGCTAGTCAAGAACGAGAGGCCCGTAACTCTAGGGAAGAATTATTAGTCCTAGAGCATGCGGCTCTAAGGCATTCCCAATTTCTTAAGGCGACTCTATATGATGATGACGAGGAGAGTTTTATCCTTTTAATATTATTTCTCAACTCCTCGGATCGGTTGATATCCCAAAGCAGTTGAGATTCCATCTCAAACAAGCGCTATCACACCAAGCTCCCACTCACTCTCGAACACGGGGACGAGCATCTCGACCTTGTTCACGAAAAGGAATCGGACGAATTCATAAAGTCTAGTGTTGAGAACCTTGTCCCAATCCCAAGAGAGTCACGGGGAATTCTCGAGCATTTGTGTGATATCCCTACCCTATTGTCTTCCCAAAAGATCATGTTGAGATGTTCTCCGATTCGATGATGATGATTCGTTATCTTGTGGAGACATCGTTTATGTGGAAGATTTACCTTCCGAGCTTGTTAGCTTAGAAGAAGAGAATGATGAAGTTATCGACACCGAAATCAAAGATGAAGCTCTTCGTCTTACATTATTGAATGTCGGTCTTCTCATTTCTAAAATCGAGGCTTTCAAAGAGAAACCAATTTCATCTCCTATCCCCATTAAAGTCTCGACATTCTTTCCGATGATTCTAATCCGGAAATGAAAGCCTCTGTTTTGATAATATGGGAGAGAAGATTAGTGGCGTACCACTTTTCATTCTCATAATTCTCTCCCGATTATGAATCATTTACATTGGAGGAGTTCACCGGTGAACCCACTCATATCAATTCGAATATGATTCATTCACCTTTATGGAGTTATTAGATGAACTCACTCATATCATATCTCCACGAGTATGATAATTTCTACTTTGATCTAGACACTCCCATAATATGTCTTGATCAAGCAAGCTTAACCGATGAGATTCATGAAACTATGAATTCTCCTATCGAGGATGAAGAGTTAATCATGATTTCTATCATGATTTTCTTTCTTTTCTTCATATGTTCTCATCACTTCTCCTGTTCTTCACTCCTTGGGAATGAAGACACTATCTTTGACCCCGGCATTTTCATTTATCATTTTGAGCCGGTTCTATGTATATCTCATCGGTGTGGAACTTTCACGTGCTTCAAATGTTTGTCCAAACATCTTGAATGAAAGTCCGATGGAGATTGTTTCTTCCACTTTGCTTCCCATGAACCAATTAATTCGGGGTCGAGTCAAGCTAGCGACTCGGTAATCAAAACAAGAGCTAAACATGGGTTTTCACCGTGTGTCTCGATGAGTGTCTAAATACTCATCATTTTATCTTGTTAGAATGCCAAAACATCCGAAAACACTTTAAATGCATCAAAATGATGAAAATATCACAAACAAGTGTTTTATATGTTTTAAATGCAAAACATCAAAATCGGTGAAAAACGTATCAAGTTTGCATAATTGGCGCTTTAGTCCCCAGTTACAAAAGTTGTCAAAAAGCAGGTCCTCGGTAATTCCAAAACTTGTAAAATATCATTAAAGGTCCTTGGGATTCAAAAGTTGTCAAAACAAACCCTTCCAAGTTTAAAAATCACAAATTGACAACTTTGGTCCCTCAACTTTGCAAAAGTGTCAAAATTAGTCCCTAAGGTTTTAAAAAAATAAGAAAATAATAAAAATAAACCTTATACTATTTATAAATGGCAATATTGGTCCTTCATGATAACTTTGGAGAAAAATTACAAGTTTGGTCCTTAGAATTTCAAAGTTGACAATTTTAGTCCTTGGACTTATTAAAAATGGAATTTTATTAAACATTTGTCCTTGTACTAACCATATTTGGCAGGTTTAGTCCTTATTATAACTTTGGAAATATTACAAGATCAGTCCTTCATTTTCGATAATTACACAAATGATCCTTGTGTGTTTAATTAACCAAATGGACCCTTATTATTAAACCAAACCCAATCCTATGCTAGCCCAATTTCAACCCAAGCCCAAAATTTAACGCGCCCTCAACCATCCCTCCAACTCCTTGGCTCATCTCCACCTCATCTCCACCTCACCTTATCCATTCACATTCCACCCTCCGCCACACCCCAAATTACTGTTTTTGCGTGAATGGAACGTCATAGCATCACAATCCAGTTATATTGAGCGACCTAAAGTGTCGTTTGGAAAATACATCGTTTGATTTAATAAAACAAAGTTTACAAAGTAGGTCCCAATGTAAATCAACTTGTGCGAAAATAAGTTTGTTACAATACAAACGATGTTTTAAAGTACATAAAACCCAAGTGAGACGCGTCGTCACCGCGACTCCATGATGTGTCCAAATGCATGCCATGAAGTGAATGCCTTAGATACCTGAGATAAAACATGCTAAAAGTGTCAACACAAAGGTTGAGTGAGTTCATAGAGTTTGTTTTGAAATGTAAAGCCTTCCAAAATCGTTTATGCCGCAAAGGCATTGTAAATCGTTGAAATGTAAAGACTTTCAAAATCGTTTATGTAGCAAAGGCATTGTAAATCCACCCGTTCAAGTCCGCCCATACAAAACTTGCAACTCGTGTGTTCACAACCCACCGCCGAATGTGTGTAATTTATGTTCCAAACATATGATGTCAAATGAATTCACAATAGTACCAACTCGACGTAGAACAATAGCACTTAATCCATAGCACATAAGCAATAGCACCTAACTCAATGTATATCAAGAGTCAATCGATTTAGAAGCGTTATCTGACAAGTACCGTAGCACGCAAACAAGAACAATTTATATAGTATAACCTTTGATTTGAAACAATGGTAATAATGATAGATTTTAGCCTTAAAAATCTAAAGTACTTGTGAAAATAATTAAGCATGCATCTCCCCAAAGCAGTTATGAAAACAAGTAAGCGGGACTACTGAAACTCACTTGGTAAAGCGACGAGATGACAAGAGTGAGTACACCGAGGTATAATGGGATGCGTTATCCGCGACCTATGACGAATGATATGATATGTCATGAGTTGCAATGTAATGTTATGCATGCACTTCGTATGTTATTTATACCATTTACGGGTTTTGAAAATATTACTCGTAGTCGAAAAATACTCTTTTGACGTCTTGACCCTTCAAAAATGACTTTACATGTTTTTACGTCAAACTGTCATCCTACAATGGTTTTATAATGATTTTTGGTGAAATTACCATTTTTCGTCGCAAAACAATGTCGTCGGAAAAACCATGAAATTAACAAAAATGGCTCCGGAAAAGTGGTCGTAACATGGTGTACGTCGATCGTTAGAGAACGAACTCGACGGTTTTGGAAAGTTTGTATCGATATCTGAAAGTTTCAGTTCAGGAGTTTTCGTCCAAAAGGTCTCGATCATAAAGATATCAAAGGCTAAAGATGGTGGTTTTGGCTAATGTTGTGCGAGAAAATGAGTTTCGCCATCGTTTGAACATCCGTAAATAAATCACTATGACTCCGCTTGACAAACGGCTTTTTGTTTTGAAAAATATGGCGATGAACTTGATTTTACTAGAAGACACTTCGTCATAAAAGTTTTGCATCATGGGTAAAGCGCCGCAAACATGGACGATATAGCTAGTGAAATACTTGTTACGTCAAAAATAATATAATTTTCGAAATTAATATTTACGGCAACTTTATGAAAACGGCCATATATTTGTTGTTTTAAATCCGTTTTCACGTAAAATATGTCCTTAGCTTCGTGATCAAGTAAACTAATATATTTTGACTAGTCGAAATAATTTGTGAAGCTTAAGGCTGTTTTAGACCCAAAAACACTAAAACTGCATGCTGAGTTTTTGAAAATAATACTTTTCGTCGTAAAACTTTAAAAATTCACCACGGCTTCGTTATAACTCCGTTTTTATCCGTTCAAAAGGCCACGGATTCGTTTTAAAGTATATTTTCTAAATATCAAGGCAAAAATGTCGTACCATCAGTTGGTTTTTCCAGAAATTCGTTTTAAGGACAGAACGTAAAATATAGATTACGAAAATAGTTTTTCTCGGACAAAACCTATTCTAATCCCTTCAAATCAACTCCAAAGCTAATCTAATCCTACCATACACCTTCTTAGGGTGTCATGGGTTCCTAATCACCATCAAGATCAAAGAGTAACTTGGGAATAATTATAGGATGACTATAAATATATAAAACCTCTAAAATCATGAAATAAATGGTATAAATCACATAACATGCATATAAGCTCCAAAAATGATAAGAAACATATGAAAATGATAAGGAAACATGAAAATGATAAAAACAAGCTTACAAGTGATAGTGAAGAGGTGTAAGTAACAAGGATTAACTTAAATATCCTTGGTTTTTATTTCAAAACCATATAAAGGATATATACTAGATTGAAATAACACTTGAACTTTGCAAAATCTTTGATCCCCTTGTTGTGGCTATATGGCCGGTTCTTGAAGAGTACCAAAAGAAGAAGATTTTTCAACACTTGTGTAATAATTGAGATATGAATGAGTGAAGAGAAAATATGAAGATTGTGTGTACATATATACATAATAGACTTTTGTTACAAGATTTTAGATACATCCCCCATAGGCGGTTATGGGGGATTGTGTCTCAAATATTATATTTTTTTTTAAACATATACTTGCATATAAACTTGTATAAATTGTAAAGAAAGTGTAAGAGATTTGTAGCAATTTGTAACTTGTAGGATAAATGGAAATTTGGTACAAGTAAGTTTTAATAGATCAAAATAGATTGTATTGAGGTGATAAAAATTGTAAAAATACTTTCCTTGTGAAGATTGAGTGCTAAAATAATTATCGTACAATTTTTTAAGAAAACGACGTAATAATTAAACTTTAACGATTAATGTACGAAATAAATTTGAAACACTAGGAAAACTAAAAATATAGTTTTTATAAACCAAATGTGAGTTTAAAATACCTCGGGATCATTTTGAAAGTAACGGTTAAATATTTAAAATAAAAACTCACGCGATAAAGATTATTAAATATAAAAATTACGCGTATAAAGTGAAATGAAATGTCGTGAATGTACTCATGAAATGCACATGATATCCATGAAATGTAGACTAATCTTAGTCCATATGAAATGTACGTGATGTCATGATCATGAATTACCGCTAAACCTTCAAGGTTCTGCAATTTGAAACAAGTAAACCAAGTTTACGATAAATGTTGAAATAGTGAAGCATAAATTGTGTCAAGAAATGACCGAAAGTACGGGTTGTCACATTCGCCCATCTAAAAAGGAATTCAGTCCACAATTCAATCGTTATTAGGTCTAACGGGTTTAGGGTTTGATGTAGCAAACTTTCCCATTCTCGAGCAAAACTCTCAAAGACTTTTGGTAACCGATTTTACTTAATCTCACAACTCATCAAACAAGAACCGTCATGAGATTAGGCTAAATCGGTTTAGTAACAACTTGTTTCTAGCTCGATCTTTGCAACTCATCAAACAAGAACTCACGCGGATCAAGCTGAAACAAGTGGTTTTGAAGAAAATCTTTTGAAAATTTGGCTCGATTACGGAATTGCTTACTCATATAAGACTACTACTCCCTTCATTGCATGATTCTTCTGAATTAGACATAGGTGATCGGCTATGTATAATTTAGGAGTAACTATGCAATGCTTGGACTAATCGACTCATATGTTTGTTTGGTGTTGGGTCAACTGTTGTTAAAATTGTGATGAACATCGAGGAGAGAAGACATGGAGAAGTGTCGTTAAAATGATAATTAAGGTAAAAAGAATTAAAATCCTCGTAAATGATATCGAATCGAAAGGAAATAAAGTACGATAGACGAGAATATATATTACAACAAGTGGTTAGCAAAAGTAGTACATCTTAGGTCATAAAGTTTTGAATACGATGAAAGACATAAACTTAGTACGACATAATACATAAGGAGAAATAAGACTATTAGTTTCCGAACTTCTTGGTCTTCGCGTCGTTGATACCTTGACGAGCTCCTTCTAACATATATACATTCCATGAGCACCTTCGACTTGTTGACCTTGGTTTTGAGGACATTGATTCCGATAGTGTCCTTGTTCCCACATCCAAAACACGTAACTATGGTCTTGCCCCACGGTCCTTAGCAAGGTGTCCTACTTTGTGACTAAAACATATACCACATGGACCATTATGATGTAGCGTGCATTGGTGGCATCGCATGTAAGTTTCTGCATAAGCTCTTCCCTTGTTGGTGCAAAGAACATAGACCACAGCGACTTCTTGTCTTCTATTATGTTGTTGGTGATGGTTAGTGTTATGGTTTTGGTTGTCGTTATCATAACCTTCTGGTCATTTCCCATTTTCTTTTGTTGTTGTTGATTTGGTTATCGTCGTTGTTGTTGTTGTTTCGGTTAGTGTTGGTGTACTTACCTCGCTTCACCACTTGTGCCATCAACTTCTGAGTAACTCGAATAGCTTCCTCGATTGTTTGTGGATCAAAAGATGTCACATCTCCTTGAATGACCTCGGGAAGTCCTCCAATAAAAGCCTCTAGCAACTTTTCATTATCAGAAACCATTGATGGGCATAATGCAGCTAATTCCTGGAATCTCCGAATGTATGTGTCGATGTCGTAACCAATCGTGACCAATTCATAGAACTCCGTCTCTAACTTCTTGATTTCTGTTCGAGGACAAAACTTCTTAGTCACCAAGCTCTTGAATTCCTCCCACGAAAGCTTAAAAGCATTCTCTATACCAATCGGTTGAGCGTATGAATTCCACCATGACAACGCTCCATCGAGTAAAGTACTCGTAGCATACTTAACCTTACTGTCATCCGGACAGTTACAAAGCAAAAATACCGACTCCAACTTTTCAAACCATCTAACCATAGCTGTAGCTCCCTCGGTACCTCGGAACTTAGTGGGTTCACCACTTTTGAAATCTTTGTACGAACATTTCTTAACTCCGGATCCTCCAAGCATTTCCGATAATAGTAGCAAGCCTTGCACAAAGACGATCATGACCTCGGCAGCGGCGACCACCGCTTCCTTTCGGTTCTTAAAGCATTAGCAATGCTATCATTCACCAACTTTTGAATTGCTTCTTGGGTCATTTCAACTGTAGCTTTCTTGATTGCCATATCTTCTTCAAAACAAGAGGAAATGTGAGGCGTAGCAAAATCGATGTTAATAATAAACGCCCAAAGAAATGTGATAAGAATGATAAGTTTGAAGTTATCTTTCAAAATGATCGACGGGTTCGAAAAGATGGGTTATGAGGTGTTGTAAGTGCTTCAATGTATGATGGTTTAGAGACTTAATGTGTGCATAAAGTGTAACTCGACATGTTAGTGGTGAAACAAAGGGTGAGAGTGACTTCGCCTATTTAAAAGTTTATCTCGGCATTCGTCGTTATCGATGATGAATCGGTGGTATATAAAAAATTGTGATAGGAATGACAAGGAATTCTCCACGTTAGAGTATGGGGAAAAGATAATGGGATGAGTATTTAAGGGCATCCATGTGACAATCGATATGAAATGAAAGTAAATAACTCGAAAATGTACGTAAAACCGCATGTAAAGTGAACATTCACTTATGATGAAATGATGAGATGCTATGATAATGTAGTTATAGTCTAGGGTCAATGATGCAACCTAGTTCTCTATAATGAAGCTCGATGCCAATCTGTCACACCCCAAATTACATTTTGCGGTGGAATGGAATTCACGAGGATTGACCGTCATAGCATCACAATCAGATTATATTGAGCGACCTAAAGTGTCGTTTGGAAAATACATCGTTTGATTTAATAAAACAATCGAGTTTACAAAGTAGGTCCCAAATGTAAATCAACTTGTGCGAAAATAAGTTTGTTACAATACAAACGATGTTTTAAAGTACATAAAACCCAGTGAGACGCGTCGTCACCGCGACTCCATGATGTGTCCAAATGCATGCCATGAAGTGAATACCTTAGATACCGAGATAAAACATGCTAAAAGTGTCAACACAAAGGTTGAGTGAGTTCATAGAGTTTGTTTTGAAATGTAAAGCCTTCAAAATCGTTTATGCCGCAAAGGCATTGTAAATCGTTGAAATGTAAAGACTTTCAAAATCGTTTATGTAGCAAAGGCATTGTAAATCCACTCGGTTCAAGTCCCGCCCATACAAAACTTGCAACCCGTGTGTTCACAACCCTTTGCCCGAATGTGTGTAATTTATGTTCCAAACATATGATGTCAAATGAATTCACAATAGTACCAACTCGACGTAGAACAATAGCACTTAATCCATAGCACATAAGCAATAGCACCTAACTCAATGTATATCGAGAGTCAATGATTTAGAGCGTTATACTCTGACAAGCACCGTAGCACGCAAACAAGAACAATTTATATAGTATAACCTTTGATTTGAAACAATGGTAATAATGATAGATTTTAGCCTTAAAAATCTAAAGTACTTGTGAAAAATAATTAAGCATGCATCTCCCCAAAGCAGTTATGAAAACAAGTAAGCGGGGCTCTGAAACTCACTTGGTAAAGCGGCGAGATGACAAGAGTGAGTACACCGAGGTATAATGGGATGCGTTATCCGCGACCTATGACGAATGATATGATATGTCATGAGTTGCAATGTAATATTATGCATGCACCGTATGTTATTTATACCATTTACGGGTTTTGAAAATATTACTCGTAGTGAAAAATACTCTTTTGACGTCTTGACCCTTCAAAATGACTTTACATGTTTTACGTCAAGCTGTCATCCTACAATGGTTTTATAATGATTTTGGTGAAATTACCATTTTCGTCGCAAAACAATGTCGTCGGAAAAACCATGAAATTAACAAAATGGCTCGGAAAAGTGGTCGTAACATGGTGTCGTCGATCGTTAGAGAACGAACTCGACGGTTTTGGAAAGTTTGTATCGATATCGAAAGTTTCAGTTCAGGAGTTTTCGTCCAAAAGGTCTCGATCATAAAGATATCAAAGGCTAAAGATGGTGGTTTTGGCTAATGTTGTGCGAAAATGAGTTTCGCCCTTTGTTTGAACATCCGTAAATAAATCACTATGACTCCGCTTGACAAAGCGGCTTTTGTTTTGAAAAATATGGCCGATGAACTTGATTTTACTAGAAGACACTTAGTCATAAAAGTTTTGCATCATGGGTAAAAGCGCAAACATGGACGATATAGCTAGTGAAATACTTGTTACGTCAAAAATAATATAATTTTCGAAATTAATATTTACGGCAACTTTATGAAAACGGCCATATATTTGTTGTTTTAAATCCGTTTTCTACGTAAAATATGTCCTTAGCTCCGTATCGAAGTAAACTAATATATTTTTGACTAGTCGAAATAATTTGTGAAGCTTAAGGCTCGTTTTCGACCCAAAAACACTAAAAACTGCATGCTGAGTTTTTCAGAAAATAATACTTTTCGTCGTAAAACTTTAAAAATTCACCACGGCTTCGTTATAACTCCGTTTTTATCCGTTCAAAAGGCCACGGATTCGTTTTAAAGTATATTTTCTAAATATCAAGGCAAAAATGTCGTACCATCAGTTGGTTTTTCCAGAAATTCGTTTTAAGGACAGAACGTAAAATATAGATTACGAAAATAGTTTTTCTCGGACAAAACCTATTCTAATCCCTTCAAATCAACTCCAAAGCTAATCTAATCCTACCATACACCTTCTTAGGGTGTCATGGGTTCCTAATCACCATCAAGATCAAAGAGTAACTTGGGAATAATTATAGGATGACTATAAATATATAAAACCTCTAAAATCATGAAATAAATGGTATAAATCACATAACATGCATATAAGCTCCAAAATGATAAGAAACATATGAAAATGATAAGGAAACATGAAAATGATAAAAACAAGCTTACAAGTGATAGTGAAGAGGTGTAAGTAACAAGGATTAACTTAAATATCCTTGGTTTTATTTCAAAACCATATAAAGGATATATACTAGATTGAAATAACACTTGAACTTTGCAAAATCTTTGATCCCTTGTTGTGGCTATATGGCGGTTCTTGAAGAGTACCAAAAGAGAGAGAAGATTTTCAACACTTGTGTAATAATTGAGATATGAATGAGTGAAGAAAATATGAAGATTGTGTGTACATATATACATAATAGACTTTTGTTACAAGATTTTAGATACATCCCCCATGGGCGGTTATGGGGATTGTGTCTCAAATATTATATTTTTTTTTAAACATATACTTGCATATAAACTTGTATAAATTGTAAAGAAAGTGTAAGAGATTTGTAGCAATTTGTAACTTGTAGGATAAATGGAAATTTGGTACAAGTAAGTTTTAATAGATCAAAATAGATTGTATTGAGGTGATAAAAATTGTAAAAATACTTTCCTTGTGAAGATTGAGTGCTAAAATAATTATCGTACAATTTTTAAGAAAGCAGCGTAATAATTAAACTTTAACGATTAATGTACGAAATAAATTTGAAACACTAGGAAAACTAAAAATATAGTTTTTATAAACCAAATGTGAGTTTAAAAATACCTCGGGATCATTTTTGAAAGTAACGGGTTAAATATTTAAAATAAAAACTCACGCGATAAAGATTATTAAATATAAAAATTACGCGTATAAAGTGAAATGAAATGTCGTGAATGTACTCATGAAATGCACATGATATCCATGAAATGTAGACTAATCTTAGTCCATATGAAATGTACGTGATGTCATGATCATGAATTCGCCGCTAAACCTTCAAGGTTACGCGAATTTGAAACAAGTAAACCAAGTTTACGATAAATGTTGAAATAGTGAAGCATAAATTGTGTCAAGAAATGACCTGAAAGTACGGGTTGTCACACCTACACAAACAACCAAAGCCCATTTAATGAAAATACCTGCTCCATGACTTTTTCCCGCCAAAATCCACTTGGACGATTAGGATGAATTAGAGAGATTCAATGGCTGGATTGAAGTGGGAAAGTCTCAAGGATGTCGACAGAGCTCAAAAATATGATTATAAAGCAAGAGAGAAGCAGGAATGAGGAGAGTTAGTTAGTTTAGTCTAGTTTTAATTCGTAGGTAGTATAGTTTTATTTTCAAGTTATAATTTCCCTCAAAATATTGTTGTATTCAGTTTCCTTAGTGTATTGTGACTTTTATTTACCTTAAATTACAAGTACTTTTCACAGATTTTATATTTAGCATTTATTTAGTGAAATTGACAATTTCACTAATAAGTGTTAAATGTTGTTGTTAATTGTTCATTTCATTTCAATACAGTTCACTTATGAGTTTTTAATGCTTTTGGATCATTAAAATCAGTTTAATTTAAGTTTAGCATAAAAGCACAAAAATACTCAAAAATAGATATAAAATCAAAAATCAATGAATATGGTGAAGGAAGCTGCAGTAGGGTAATCTGTTGATTGCTCTTGGTTTAGAAGCTTAGTGGTAAGCTATTAGGTGGATACTTGGTCCTTGTTTTATGGTTTTTAGCAGTATACACCTTGTAAGATCTTTTTACCATTTTATGCATTTTACTGTTTAAATCTTTATTCTGCTTTGATCTTTATGATTTCATGTTTCCTTGTTGTTTGTTAGTCATACTGTAGCTTAATCTTAGTTAATTATGTTTTAGATTGGATTGTTGTTTTGAATATCATTTTGTTGTCAATTTGCATATTATTGATCATCATAGGTTTAAACTGTGTGACTACATGTTTAGGCTTAAAAGGTTTGAATTGACAAATTATAACCTCTGGATTGGATATGATATGTTTATCTGGTCTTATGATGTGAGAATCTCAATTTGGTTCTATTAATGATGGTGTTTGGATTCTTGATAGATTGGAATTCTAGTTTATGCTTGATGATATTTGTTGTTGTTTCATGTCATACTAGTTCATTATAACTCAGTCAAGACATTAAATCTAGTTTTATTTAGTAAAAAGTCAAAATTCCAAAGTTTACCCCTTCACAGGCCACTTTTGGAAATTTAAGTTGCAAGAATCATCACAGTAGCTTTATAGTAGTTAACCTAGCTTAATCTCATCTCAACATAGCTTATTACATCATAATTAGTAAGCAAGATCAGTTTAAAGTTCATATAGGTCAAACTTGCATTTTGTTCAAAAAGTCAAAACTGTGCTCGTGCACAGTTTGATACCATTTTCACAAGCTTGTACAAAGCTTATCGGTTGGTCTTAGCTTATGTTACTTAGTTTTTCGAAGCCAACCAAGCCATCTTGATGACCCAAGTTTCATTTTTCATTTATAGCTTATTAGGCGGTGCACTAGGCTTTTGTTTGTCCCATTTTAACTCAAGTCATCGAGTTACACTCGATGGTTTGTCCAACTTTTCAAAAGCTCACCAAAAGCTATCTAGTGAACCAAACCATGAGTACTTTAGCTTTTTGCAAAGTTTAATTGGTAATCTAGTTAATCCAGGTGTTTATTTCCATTTTCTAGTTTATAAAAGTGCTTATAATTAAGTTGAAAGGTGCCTAGTAAAAGTAACAGTGCCCTGTGCACAGGTTTTACAAGCTTTTTCAATAGCTTGTCAAAAGCTATTTAGTGAGTTATAGCCTGTGTAATTTAGCTTTTAGGATAGATCACCTAGCTATCTCAAGATCCCAGTTTTCATTTTCCATTTTGTAGCTTTTTAAATAGGGCTGCAAGTGCTTATTTGATTTGTCCATTTTGACTCAGCACTCACTAAGTCTTAACTCAGTGTTTTTCAAGTTTTTCATAAGCTCCTCAAGAGCTTATTAGTGTAAGCTAAATCTTGTAAAATAGTTTTTTAGAGAGATCACTTGGTCAACTAGTTAATTGCAATGTTCCTTTTCATTTATTAGCTTATTTAGGTGCTTAAAATTAAGCTTATAAGTGCTTAGTAAAACAAGAGTGTCTGTTTAAGCGATGTCTGTTGTGATTATTTATAGCTTGTTTAGTGCTTATTTTTAGATTGTTTAGCTTTTCGGTATTAATATTAGCTTATTAATAATTTATTAACTTATTCCCATTTCCTTAGTGCTAATTTACTAGCTTATAAGCCAAATGGCTTAAGCCTTGTGCTTATTTCAAATTAGGCCTTTGTTTAGATAAATAAGCTTTTCGAGCTTATTAGTAGTTTTATAAAAGTTGTAGTTAAAGAAAATGCTTATTTTAATGTGCTTAAGTAGTTTGTAAAAGAAAAATCAAAAATAAAAGTTGCAAAAATTGGCCCTTCTTGGGACTCGAACCCACGCCACTTAGCTCACACACACACGCTCTACCGTTTGCCCTTGGGACTTGTCTCAGTTTTCTTTTGCACAATCAAATATATAACCTCACTTTTGTCTCTTTAGCTTATACGAGCTTATTCCCTATTTTCTAGCTTATTCGAAGTAGCTTTTTCCAATTTTCTATTTTTCTTAAATTTGTAATAGTATTAAGTAATTTATAAAAAAGTTTCAGATTTTTCTCATAAGTTTTAGTATTTTAAATATTTAATTAGTGTAAAATCTTAATTAATTTATAATAAAAATATAAAAGTCAAAAAATATAATTTTATTTTTCTAATAATTTTCTTTTATCATTAGGATTGTAAAAATGTATTTTCATATTTTTAGGATCTTTATTTCTTAGAACTCACGTTTTATTACAGACGTTTACGTAATTTTTATTTAAACGTCGTTTTTGTTTTATAAAATAAACGTTCATCGATCTGTAAAAATAGTGATAGCGTTTATTTAATAAATTTTATCTTTTATTTCTTTTAATTTGCATTTAAGTCGCTTTAATTTGTAAATCTTTTCTTTAGGTAATTTTCCATCGATATCCTTATTGATCACTATCTTTAGTGATTATTCGACATCTGAAGTGTTTTTACACCAATTCATCCTCCGTGGGACTTAACGACCCAGGAATTCCCTATATTCCTCTGATCTTAAATTGCATTTGTGTTTAAGCTGTTTTAAGTCTATTTGACTTGACGGTTCTGCACAGATCATGTACCACCCTAGTGTGGGGGAGTTACCCCACATGTTGTATATAAGTTTTAGCAAAAAAAAAAAAAAAAAAAATCTCTTTCAAATAATGGCCGTAGTATTTCCCTTTTCGTTCTTTGTTTCGGCATAACCACGGTACTTTGAATATTGAGGGCAATATTCATTTCTAGTGTGGGGGAATTCTCACGAATTTTATCATGTAATTATACCGCCTAATTCCCCATTTTGGCCAAAATTTTTTTTTTTGGAGTAAGTGTTTGCACTTACTCAATTGGTTATCGATCCGCCTTGTCTAATAAACAAAAGGATTGGCTAATCCAGAGCAAACGGCTCTTGGTAATGATATCTCAAATCGTTGACGGCTTGCAATTTGCCCAAAATTGTATGGTATTCACTCACCATATCCTTAAAAGTGAAGAGTTGGCTAGCCCGCAAGTTTATGGCTTGTGGTAAAGGCGATGGAAAAACCATAATTGGTAATCACTCACCAAAGATAATATTGGTAATTTATCTAAGAGTTGGCTAGTCCAGAGCAAAGCGGCTTACGGTAAAGACAAATCAAATCCGTTGGAAGGCGGTGGTTTGCTCAAAATCACATGGTTATCGGTGTACCATAGTTCTTACTTGAACTGAAACATTTGGCTACTCGAGTAATGGCTTTTGTTAAAGAGATTCAAATCCATTAAGTTTTCTCAAAATATTGCTAGGGACTAGCAATAGTTTAGTGTGGGGATTGATGAGTGTGTAAATCGTTTAAAAATGCTCGGAAATGTGTTTGGTTCTTTGGTGGAGGACAGGGTTGTTTGAGATTGCAATTGCACTAGTGTTATCACGGAAGATGGGCACCATTTTGTAATGGATGTCATAGTCATTGAGTTGACTTTTCATCCATAATACATTGGCACAACATCTGCTGCTGACTACATATTCGACTTCGGTGAGGACATAGCCACCGATTGTTGCTTCTTTGCACTCCAACACACCGTTTTCCTCCAAGAAATTGACGGGACCACGAGGTACTTTTACATCCATGTTGCGACCAGCATAATCGTAATCGAGTAACCGCGAGATCAAACCACGAGCATATTGGATAATAGAGTCCAAGGTTTGGGGTTCCTTTCGTGTACCGAGTATTCTTTTTGGTCTGCGGTGAGGTGGGATTCTTTGGGATTGGATCGATATCTTGCTATTAGACAGATCGAAAATTGTATGTCCGGTCTAGTAGCGGTTAGATACATCGATGAGCCAACAATCCCTCGAAATGAGTTTGATTGGTGATTTGCGGTGAGATCGGGTCCAAGGTTGTTAGGTGGGACCATTGGTGTCTTCAACGAGGCATAGTCAAATATCTCATATTTCTTCAAGAGATTTCGGTGTATTTCTCTTGGTGATGGATATTCCTTTATCGGTTTGCACGATTTGTAGTCCAAGAAAATAAGTAAGTTCCTCATCATGCTCATTTCAAACTTCTTTGTCATTAGTTTTTCAAACTGTTTGCAAAGTTTGTAGTTTGTTGAGCCAAAGATGATATCATCAACATACACTTGGACTAGTATCACATCTGTTGGGTTCTATAGACAAACGATTGTGTTGTCTATCTTTCCTCGACAAACTTGTTTTGTATCGGAAAAGTGAGAGAGTTTCATACCATGCCACAGGAGCTTGTTTAAGTCCATAAAGGGCTTTGTCAAGCTTGCAAACATAGTCGTGAATTCACTACTCTCAAAGCACGGAGGTTCTTCGAACATACACATCTTCCTTGAGATCACCATTTAGGAATGCACTTTTAACATCCATTTGGTAGACCACGAAGTTCATGTATGTTGCATATGCAAGAAAGATCTGATGGCTTCCATTCTTGCATCTCGATGATTAGTTGGGTTTTATTTTAATCTAGTTATTTTTAAGTATTACGTTATGTTTCTTTTTTAAGTATTATGTAATGTTTTATTTTTAATGAAATGGTATGTTTTATTTTAAATATTGTATGTGATTTTATGTATGAAAAAAAAAAAAAAAAAAAAAAAAAAAAAACGGGTACTAGGGTACCACTCCCTCCAAATCGGGTAGTGTTAGGGTAAATTTGGGTAGTTTTGAGTTGGAGTGTTTTTATTGGATAGAGGTGATGTGGCACCTAGGGTATTAGGTGACCACTCCCTCCCCCTAATCGATTGTACGATTTCATTAAGATTTTGACACATATCTCGTTTTTAATTTGAAAAATTTTAGTGGTTGGTAGGATGTTTGACCAACGGCTATTTTTTGTGCTACTGATAGTTGTTGTACTTTCTTGCAACTAAATTTTATCTTTTTACAAAAAATAAAACAAAAAAATTCAGAGGGTTTTGACAAAGACCGAGGCAATGACGTCATATGTGTTTATTAAAACGACGGCTATTAATTTGATATAATTAAACAATAAACTTACATTGCACATTTGGGTATTTAAACTTATAAAATAGATGGTTTTGACAAATATGAGTGAGATAATGACATCATATGTGACTAGACAAGAAGGAAAGATTTTGCATGCCAAGGTGGAAAAGATAAGAACACATTGCATGTGGACATACTTTGAAATAATTTTTACACAAAAATACACCGTTGGTCCCTAGTGCAAGATTTTTGTATCAAGTGAGTCCCTTTACCTGTTTTTCGTCGGTCAAGCACTGTTTACAGTGATATTGTTGGGGGCATAATAGACAATTCACGTTTTACCTTACACATTGGTTAATTCTTACCCAACCCGTTACCCTTATGTTGATTCCCTCTCTCTTCACTTTGATAAAACCCTAATTAACAACGACCCATCCTATTTTCGCCCAACACGCATAACCCAAATCACTAAACAATGGGAAAAAATGATAAGGGGAAGGCATTGTACATTGATTCTGATGTAGATGAGTGGGCACAAGTTGTAGACCACTATTTTCTCTCTGATTTAGTTCTTGAGGGATTTGGCGATGAACCAATTGCTGAATATGGTTCGTATAGGAAGATACCTAAGGAGTTAAGAGAAAAGATTATGAATTGGCTGAGGGAACAAAAATACTACTATGAAAAGTTGTTGGGTGTTAAAGAGGAGAAGCAAGAGACGGAGGATACCACGTTACCAGAAGTTGATGATTTGGAATCGAGGATTAAAAAATTTGAAGATATGTTTAAACAACTAAAGAAAGAGAAGGAAAGTAAGGAAAGAGATTATAGGGAGAGTTGTGGTTCTAGCTAACTGTATATCTAGGTGATAATGTTTGGTTGGTGAATCAACAAGTTGTAATGGTTGTGAAGCTGAATATGATGAAAAAAGATGTTAGTTTTTAGTAATGCCATACTATGAATTTAAATTTTTGGTTGTTATTTTTTCTGATAGTGTTTGGTTGTAGATTGCTAATTATATTTGACTTAGGGAAGTCAGCAATCAAGACTTGCATTTTGTGGTATTTGGTTAGTTTGACTTTTACAAGTCAATTGGGTAGGTTACTAATAATTGTAGAATTCATATTATAATTTATCTTTTTGTCCAAACTTTTACAGTTTTACAATTAGATGTCAAAGTATCTAAAGCATTTGTAATTTGGAATATAGGGGGTGTTTGACTAATTATAGTCAAACTGGATAATGTCAAAGTTTGCAGCTTGCTTATACATTTTTGACTTTTAAAAGTCATAATTTACCAAAAAAAATAGTAACAAACCTGCATTGTCATAACAAATACAACATACTAGTGACTTGCAGGTGATTCGCAAGATCTTTGACTTGTAGGTGGTTCACTTGGTCTTTAACTTTCAGGTGGTTCAGTTTGTGCATCACCACTGTCACTAAGTTGTTGAGTCCCACTTCAACCCCTTATACCTTATGAACCAAGACCTCTATTAGATGCAGTAAATGAGAGTAATGAAAACATAAATGCTGAAAATGGAGGGAAAACATTATGCATTTGAATAATTTTATATTACATATGATGTCGAACCTTATTGATTGGTAAAACTTAGTAATAACAACTAAACATTTTTTCTTGCTTCATTCATTTCATCTAAATCCACCCCAAAGCAGGCCAAATAATCAGCCTTTTCCCTAGATTCCCTTTTAGCTTCGTGTCTATCTCTTTCCTCATTAAGTTTTTTTTAGCATTCTCTCATCTTCCAAAAACTGCTGGAATGCTTCTTCATCCAACCTTGTATGCTCTTCTTCTTGATCCAACCTTCTATGTTTTTCTTCTTGATAAAAAAAAACTTCAAAATACTCTTGTTTCATAGGCTGCCTTATCTCGTCTTCATCCATCCACTAAAAAAGTAATAACTTCATACATAAACTTCAATGTAAACGCACAAGAACCTCTGTCATACATGCAACAAATTGAAATGATAAATATATGCATACCTGTTGCCTTCTGACATCACAATGCCTTTTTCTACATCGTACCTTACTTTCCTTTGGTGGTTTGGGTACTTGTTACTTGTGACATTTATTATTTCCAACAGTATGAAAATTAGAGCATTTAATCTGTCTACCAAATCTACGTTTACCCATCTTCAAGAAATTTCAGAGATTTAAGAATTTAGGGGTTTCAAATCAAATTTGAGGAAAATATGTTTAAGTGCCAACATATACTGGTTGGAATAGATGACTTCCCAAATTTTATGCTCTAGAGGCCAATTGTTATGGGACCAAATGCTTATCCAGTTTTAATTATGCAAGGTTTAAACATCCAAAAACACTAATTATAATCACCAAAATCAAAAAGCAAAAAAAAAAAAAAAAAAAAAAGGCACAAGAATATAAACAGATGTTCATTCATTTCATTCCATAACTAAAATAGTACTATACATGATCATAGATGATTTACCAAAATACATTATCAAAAACCTCAAAGGACAACAACCATTAAACACTTCATGTGCTTCCACTTACTTGTTTAACAACAAAATCGGTTAGTCATAAGAACATCAAGAAAGTTATTTCTATCAAACACGTGAGCATAGATTTCAGAAATCAACTTCCTAATCTCCAACACCTTGATCACATTATTCCTTTGAACCTTGTGAAGATCTTGTAGAACCTTGTACATCATAACCGAAGGACGATATCCTTCAAGTTTAGTTATAAACTCTTGTGTTTCTTTTATAACCTGAACCAAATCAACAAATGAATTTTGGAGACCGTTGGTGATGACGTATAGTATGTATTACAGGCCCACGAGGTCCAATACACACTATACACATACTGGGCTTAGGCACAATGATTACAAATCCTAGGCCTACAGTAAGCCCAATGGCTAGATTGGCCATGGTCCAGGCTTTGAGATGCGCGCAAGGCACATAACGGGCTGAGCCTTCAACCGTTAGACCCCTTGCGTCCGCATCCGCGATTAATCTGGAACTCTTGCTCGCCAAGGGTGCGGCTCCGACGACTAAATCTAGAAACCCAGTAGCAGAACCTCGCCTATAAAGGGGCTCTAATCCCATACAAGGTACAACTTTCTCTCTCATAATAACACATATACTATTACTTTCCCTCTCAAGAATGTGTGCTTACTTTCACGCCGGAGTCTAATGATGGGGTCCGTCCCCACGGTAAGACTAACGGTTTACCTTTCTTGTGCAGGGATTACATCCAAACTACTTGAATTAGTACAAGATTGATTCACCCAGAGTTTACCGGCCCAGTCCAGTAAGCTACGTCTAGGTTTTCTATAACCCATCGCACAAATTGTACTAACAGTTGGCAAGATGTATATCCTTGTCATTTTCTCGCTGATAGTAAACAACAATGGAACCAAACATCAAGTAAGAATTTGCAACGGCTGCAAGTTCTTGTAGACGCGAGAAATTTGCCATTTTGTTGTTTTGTTTTTACGGTTGGAAACTAAGTTTGTGTATGTGGGTATGAACCCTTAAATAGCAAAGAAAAAGCAGTCCTTTCAAATTCAAGGACTAAATGTGAACTTATAAAATCCTAAATAGGCAAGTTCAAGAATATAAAAGCGGAAATTAAAGTACAAAAGCGGGTAACTAAAAAATTCGAGGACCAAGCTGTATTAATAAAATTCATTACTATGCACGTTGACCGTTGTCTTCCCTGATACACAATAAATATTTTTCCCACGACCTAATAAACCCACCTAATAAGATCACAAAATATTAATACTCCCCTAATAACCCGACCTGATTAACACAAACCCAACCAAGTTAGACCTAAAATAAAAAAACAAGACTAAAGGTGGACATAAAGACTCAACCTCAATCATATACACACACATAGTTAAACTACACTCCAACTCACAACATGAAGGACATAAGCATATACGTGACATTCTTTAAGGATATCGAGGAAGAGGAAGGTGAGGTGTTATTCAGAATTCACATTAATGGTTTATTTGCATATGGCACACTCAGTTTGAAGGAGGATCACTTATTAATGTGTGTGCTTTTACAAGTGATAGGGATATCTTTAGTGAAAGTCTTGATAATGTATTATCGAGATTAAGGAACAAAAAGGGCATTGTTTTCTATGATCTTAAATAATCCCTAGAAAATAGTTTGCAATTGATTAATAGGGATGATGATGTTCATAAGTTGTATGAGTTGGTTGAAACACATAAGTCGGTTGATCTCTTTGTTGCTCATAAGCCCTAAAAGTTAGCATAATCTTACTTCAAAAACACAGGTTTAGAGGTTACACGTTGGGTAGAGCAAGATGCTAATTTTTGAATGTCAAGTCCAACACCTTTTAGGACTCAACGTAAATGGAAGGGGATTGATAGGAACAAAATGCAGGCGAGTGTAAGCAAAATACAAACAGGAAAAGGTGGTGTTGTTATCAAAGAGGGTGAAGGTGTTTTTCAAGCCATAACAGACAAAAATAATGGAAAAGGAAAGTTGGATGAGGATGAGGATGTTTTTTATAAGGAAAAAGGCAAGGCCGTTGTAACAACTTATAAGCGAGGTTTTGATGCAATGGGGAAGGCTATGATGGTTGAATGTGCAGGTTCTGGTGATGTTGAAAACATGTCTGGTGGTGTTGCTTGTCTTGTGCCTAGTGTTGTAGGAAACCTTTAGAAGTAGTGAAAAGATAACCAACTGCGTACTTGCCCTTGCTGCAACAAGGTCATGTAAGGTGAGGTTACAAAATTTAATTGCATGTCATCCTTTTTTCATTTGAAACTGAAACTATACCTTACCTAACTTGAATATTTGGTGTTTGGATACATGTTTTTGCAGCCTCAGTAGCAATATCGCTGGAAGGTTGTTTAGAAGTATGTAGATCAATGAAGGGTGGTTCATATTTTGTATTTTGGGAATTATCAGTACAAGATTGTATCCGACAATGAATCAATGGTTTTGGACAAATATTAAGTGTTTTGGTCTTTGGCCTATTTTTAATTTGAATGTTATGGAACATATTAACTGTATATTATGGTAATTTACAGGTTTTAGTAATTTGTGTTCTTTTGTAATATATGATTGTGTTTATGTGTTTGTGTTAGCCTACTATGTGATGTCTAATATAATCAGCATAACGTGTTTGGCACTGCATTATACAGATTCAGTGTTGACATTATAGTTATGCAGATCCAATGTCAATATTTACATATAGAAAGGGGTGTTTGTTTTTTGATGGTTTTGCTGAATCACTGGGCAGCAATATATTTGAAGATTCAAGAAGCCATTGAAGCTGATATAAAGGGGTGTTGCAAGTTTGGTCCCAGTGGTTTTGAAGGGTTACCCGTTACAGGTATATGAATTTGGGTTGTGTTGGTGTAATAGATTGGTTATCATAAACACACAAGTATACTAGTCTATGGATCGAATATGTAAGAAAGTTTAGAGCGAGAAGTGAGTTGGGAGTTTCTAGAGAGAGAAAGTGAAAGAGAAATAAGTTGTAAGATTAGAAGCTCCAACCCTCTACCTTGGAGGGTAGAGAGTATTTATAGTTCTCACAGAATACGCCTCCTACGGGCTGTGGATTAGGTATACAGTGGGTAAAGACTCATCCGTCCTCCACGGTGTTACTTAACTAACTAATAAACGTTTAAGACTACGAACTTTCTAATGCTAACAAATACCCGGGGTGACCGAATCTTTAACTTGGATTTACTAAATCCTAACAGTTAGAATTAACCCATGTGTAAGGTAAAACGTGAATTGTCTATTCTGCCCCCAACAATGTCACAAACATTGCTTGACCGGCGAAAAACGGGTCAAGGGACTTACTTAATAAAAAATCCTTACACTATGGACTCCCCTTAACGACGAGATCATGGTATGACCCCAAATGATGTTTTCCAACAAGTTTACGAACCAACGGTGTATTTTTATCTAATTTTTATTTATCTTCTTAATATATTTCACATATATTTATTTCACACCCTTTAACTATTAAACTTTTAATTCTATTTATATTCAAAAATATAATAACAATCGACATCAATATGTAAAACAAACATACTAATTAGTATTTTTAGTATACAAAATTATATTTATTATGTTCGTCTTTTTGTCACGATTAATACGATTATAAATATATAATTTTTTACATACTTGAAACATTTATTATTTATGTAAAATCATGTATGAGGTGTAATAGTTTCTAAAAGATTTTAATGTACGATTTGCACATTTACTTAACATGAATGTCATAATATAATTAGAATTATATAATGTATGAATCAATCAAAATGACAATAAGTTTTAAACATATCATCTTCATTTTTCTTTTCTTTTTTCTTTTTTTTCTTTGGCTTTATGTTGATTATGAGACAATTTGGTTAACTTTAACAATAAAGTGTTATGACACAATTTTACTTATCTTTATATTGAGTAATTGGAAGTCATATTATTATTTATTTTGTTTGATGTTTTATATTAATATAAGAAATACAAGTCGTTAATTAAATAATTTTTTATTTATCATGGAACTATCTCGTCTATCAAACGGGTCTTAAATTCTAGTACATTAATAATGCAAATAAGATAAATCATATGTTATATTATGTTAATGAGTGGTGATATATAATTTTTTCAAATGCGTCAATCACATCTTTAAGTTTAATTTTAGGTGTACAAATATATCTGTTCAAACTATAGTATGAACATCTAAAATTATATAATGGGTCCATAAAATTTTCATATACAAAAATCAGCTACATATTTTAACAAAATATGTAATTGTATTATCACAATATACATACATGTAAAGATGATGATATTAGAAGTCCCAATATTACCCTACCACGCAACCACCTCCACCTGATATTCTCTCTTAAGAGATTTTGTTCGTCCCACCTTGCAACATGCTCCACCTGATATACCCTCGAATGTTTGTTTTTCCTGGTCCCATATATGCTGTTTTTTACATGTGATGTTTGATTACATATTTGATTTAATTTGAAAACTATATATATCAAATAGTAAATCAGGAGCTCGTTAATTCATATAACACATAATTCGACCCTTGCTAATAGCGTAATTTCACCATATATATAGCTTTCATCTTTGTCAAGCTTCGTAATGACGTCATAACTAATAACGTATCAAAAGGTTCCATGTGAAATGCAAAATGTTAGCATCTAGCATGTGAAGTGAAAATGCATTATATGAGTATATGGATATTCATCAAGTGCATGTAGCAAGTTACGAACTGGAAGTCCATTATGTATGTTCTCAATAATCAATCCTATTCCTATGTAAACCAAACCAAACCATTTAGATGGTTATGATACTGTATGCCTACTGTAATGTGAAACAACAGACTAGCAGTGTTGATAAGCTGATGAGTATAAAGAAAGAAAAAAAATCACAAACAAAAAATATGTAAATACGATAACTCTAAGACTATATGGACCTTAATGAGAAAAATATGGTCAACTTGTTTTCGAACAAGCCAAACCATTTATCGGATAAACTCACTTTGCCAACTTTAGTAGCTCACAACAAATATAGTACCACATCTCGGCCCACTTACCAATCAGCTTAAGCTATTTTGGGCTTATTGGGTATAGAGTATTACACATCTCCGCAAAGGCCATACTAGCCCAATGTGATTTGCACTTGGCAGTGTTTACATTTAGAAAAAATTACACGTTTGGTCCCTATGGTTTGCCCAATATAACAACTTTAGTCCCTAAGTCACTTTTATTACACCACAAGTATTTAATTTTGAAACTATGCACGCTTTTGGTCCCTATTTTGGATGGGCGTTAGTTAAGTCCGTTAAGTATTTTGCGTTGTTAGTCCTTCGTCAATAATTTTTGCACCGTTAGTCCTTAAAGTTATTTGCATAAATCGTCCTTGTGGTTAGCGGTCAGCGGGTCGGTCAACGCCACGTGTCACCACGAGTGGTGCCACGTGGCATCAGTCGGTCGGTCAGCGGGTCAAGTCGGGTCGGTCAGCGGGTTGGGGTCGGTCATGGCGTGGACCGATGAGGTGGTGCTGCGTGGCATTGGTATAATATACCAAATTTTGGCAAGCCTAAGATTCGAACTCGGGTTTTGTGTGGGAAGCCAAGCCTTACCCAACCGGGCTAAGCATAGCTTCAATAATATTTCCCTAAATCGAATCATAACCCTTCCACAAAGTTAAGGCGTCCGATAATATTAAAAGGTTCGATTTTATTTTTGGCCTATCAATTTAAGGGTTATATGGACTGTAAAAATAAATAAATATACCGTCGGACTCGTTTTTCGTGCTCTTTCCAATGGTAGCTCGGGAATTTTTCGACTTAGTTTGAACCTCGAAAATGCGAAAATCACCATTTTTCTTTGTTTTGCATTTTCGAGGTCCAAATCAAGTCGAAAAAATTCACCGAGCTACTCTCGGACTCGTTTTTCGTTCTCTTTCAATGGTATGCTCGGGAATTTTTCGACTTCAAGCGAACCTCGAAAATGCGAAAATAATCGTTTTTCTTTGTTTCGCATTTTCGAGGTTCAAACAATCGAAAAAATTCCAGCATACCATTGAAAAGCACGAAAAACGAATCAACAATATCTTCGGATAATTTTTTGACTTGGTTTGGACCTCGAAAATGCGAAACAAAGAAAAATGATTATTTTTCATTTTCGAGGTTCGTTTAAGTCAAAAAATCCCGACATACCATTGGAAAGATCACGAAAAACGAGTCCGACGGTATATTTATTAATTTTTACGGTCCATATAACTCCGTAAATTAATAACCAAAACTATATTGAGCTTTTAATAATATTGAATCGAAATTGCTTTTAGAAAGGTTATATATAAAATTTAGGCTAGAATAAATGAAGCTATGCTTAGCCAGGTTAAGCGAGCTATCTTCCCACCCAAGTGGCCGGGTTGAATCCCATCGTGACAAATTGTTGGTATATTTTACCGTCTGCGTGGCACCTCATTGGTCGGCGTGGCAACCCGACCCGACCCATTGACCGACCCGACCCGACTGTTGACCGACGGGCCAATGCTGCGTGGCACCACTCGGTGGTGACACGTGGCGTTAACCGGCTAACCACAAGGACGATTTATGCAAATAACTTTAAGGACTAACGGTGCAAAATTATTGACGAAGGACTAACAACGAAAATACTTAACGGACTTAACTAACGCCCATCAAAATAGGGACCAAAAGCGTGCATAGTTTCAAAATTAGATACTTGTGGTGTAATAAAAGTGACTTAGGGACTAAAGTTGTTATATTGGGCAAACCATAGGGACCAAACGTGTAATTTTTTCTTACATTTATTTTCACATTTCTTGATCGGGTAATAAAGGTGAATAAACGTTGTAATGGTGTATATAGTTTAGTTTTTGTTCTTTTCCTTATGGCACCAAAAAGATGACTCGGTTAGGTTTTGTACTAGAATGCTATTTTTAAAGGAATTTTGCCGCTTAAAATTATTATTTTGTCATTGTTACATAGTCTTGGTTGAATCTGCATGACAATGGCGATAAATATAGTAAATGAATTGCTAACCCAACTCTCGCCATGATTCCCTACCCATTAGTGAATTCATTTCACAACACTCCAAATGTATATGTTAGTTGTATGTGTTTGTTTGGGTTTTAAGTATCTTTCCGTGACATCATTATTCGCGTATAAAAGACCTTCACAATCTCTTTTCCGTCAAACACTTTCCCAAAAGTAAATGATTTTGATAAATAAAGTTTGTATTGATTGAAATAAAGGTTAAAGTTATAAAATTTGAATCAAAATAAAATAAGCCTATTAAAAATGTAAAAACTAAAAACTTATAAAAATATATCAAAATGGATATTGAATTAAAGAAGAAAAAATTTTAAAAATATGGTGAAATTAGATTATAAAAAATTAAGCGGATTAAAAGATATTTAAATTTAAAAATAAATGAGATTAATTAGTTAGAAAGTGGCGTATGTCGGCTGGTTATTGGAGTTTTTATTTTAGTTTGTTGAAACACCACTTTTTGTTATTTTTAGTTAGAGTAGTGGCGTGTCATTTCGATGATTGGAGCTCCTTATCTTAATTTTTTATGGAGCCCACAACTTAAATGCTTTATATAGTAGTATAGATATAGTGAAACACCGATGCTTGTCCATCAAAGGCTCGATTGCTAAGATAGTATTGTAAAAGTGCCCATGACCATCAAAGGTAAAACTAGAGAAACATCAGTTCATCACTATTAAACTATTACTTAACTATCATCAAAATAGTATAGCTGTATAGCATAATTATATCACGCTTAAAGAAACCTAAGTCACAAAAATGTAAGTGCCTGTTTGACTTTTTTTATGTCGAGCAATCCAATTCGGTTAAACTGCTCGAGTTGCTTCGACTAGAGTTAAACATCAACCTGGCGTATACTTTTTTCAAGTTTCTTGCATCTTTGCGACATCCAAAATAATACTATGACATTAATGTTAAAAATAGAACTCTATGACTTGTTAGATTTTGATGATCTGAACATTGTGAAAGCATAGGCATAAATAAATGAATGAAAGAACACCATAATAGTCATTAGTTGAAAATACATACGAGTATTAGATAAAACGAGTGTGAAGCCATGATCAATGATGTGGGATTAAACGAAGAACTGCTGCGTGACACTTAAACCTTAGGACTATTTTTGCCAAGTTGTGAAACTTTGCATGTAATGTTTGGACTTACTTTGCAATGACGTTTAAACCTCGGGATTGTTTTGCCAAGTTTTGAAACTTTGCATTTAATGTTTGGACTGCTGCGGTAGCCACTGAGCCTCGGGACTATTTCTGCTAAGTTAGGAAAGTTTGCATTTAATGCTTGTGTTTGCAAAAGAGGCATGTACGTCTTTTAGTATTATAAGAAGAATAACCTGCAAGTGTGCAACTAACATGGCTAACTTGTTTATTGTCAACTTTAAAGATTATTTAAGAGTAATCACACTCTATAAATTTATTTACACACTTTATTTTATGGTGTCGTGAAAATGAATAAAAGTAATGTAAGGGTAAAAATGTCAAAACACCATAAATTAAAGTGTGCAAATAAATTTGTGCAGTGTGCAAATCATCACTTATTATTTTATGGGTTTTGTTAAACACAACCTTATGGTTGTGTGTAAGCATTTCAAATTTTTGAAAATAACAATTAATGAACTCATATAGCCCATAATTATATAGTTTTAATCATTATAAAAGAGGTAATTGATATTAATTATGGAATGTTTATAATTTATTGAGTGTTCATTAAATGTTAATTATTTATTTATAGAATGCTTATACATAAATTTATTGGGTTGTGTTTAACAAAACCTTTATTTTATAACTTATTGTGCAATAAGACTAATAAGGGTGGTAGGTATCATGGCTCCCGTATCATGGCTCCCACCCTTATGCGCCAAACCATTTGCCAATTTCATGGCTTGAGCCAAAAGATGGGTGTTTTTTTTTATTTTTTATTTTTTTATGGACTTTTGTAATAAGCTTGTGTTTTAATTGAGTATAGTGTGTTTTAAAATAAGTGTTTTGCCTTGAGTTATGAGAAAATAAATTTTGAGAGGTATGAGTAAAAAGAGGTGTTTTGATGAGTTGGCATAATGTGCCGCCCAAAAAGGTCATCACCCCCGAGCTCTAAGTTTGAGCATTTTCAAATATAATAAATTGAACATGATAACTACGCCAAATCAAGGAGAGCCCAGACGTAGATTCATTCACGTTCGTAAATATAATAATCTTTTAGAATATCATTTTCAGATTTTCATACATGCTATTCCTATTTTTCGGGCATTGAAACAAAGATTAAAAATCCATGTGATACCATATGAACCATGCCATACAATTGTTGTAAATTTGTGAGTTTTATTAATGTACTTAATCATCTTTCTTGTCACGTCAAGAAAATAGTGCGCCTGATAGATACACCTTGTGTTAGATTTTACAATCTATAACAATTATATAAAACATATATACATCATCAAAGCATGCAGCGAAAGTAATAAAATAATTAGGGGTGACAATAAAGTCGTGTTCGTGTTGATCTATTCGGGTTCGCGTGTTGACGGGTTAGTATAACCTTTACACAAAAACGACTCATTTATTAATCGTGTTAAGAAACTCAACCCTAACCCAGGCCTGCATAACACGTGTAACCCGTTTGTGACCCGTTAACCTGTTTAAGTAATAGTTCAAGCAGTAAATAAGGTTGGTGGTTTGTTGATTTAACTATTTTCAATGCAAAAATTATATAAGGATCTAAAATATGATAAAAACAACATACAAGTAAATATACGACAATTCTTTGAGTTATAAGCGTCAATTTAAATGATATCTAAGGTACAATCGTTATTCACTCATATTAAGTATATAACAAAATACATTTAATCAACATAAAAACCAGGTTATATATTTTATTTTTAGAGTCTTACAATACTTAAACGGGTTTACGGGTTAATCCGTTTAATACTTACTCAACCCAAACACGACCCGTTTATTAAACGGGTTAGACGGGTTGACTTGTTTTTTTTACCCAAACCTGTTTATCCTCAACCCAAACACGTTTAACTTCGTGTCGTTTATCGTGTCGTGTCGAGAATTGTCACCCCTAAGAATAATACTTGTAAAGAATTAACCGAATTATATATGCGTACCTTTTGTGAATTCAAACAATACAACTAAACGAGAACCAAGGAAACCCTAAAACCTAATAAATTAGGGTTTATGTAATTCGACCTAACCCTAGTCAAACCACCAATAAATCCCAAACACAACTGTGTTTGACCTTCGTTCTTGTACACATGTGTTAGTAGCGAGTTAATGCGAAAAGCTAGGTTCTTCAATCACAAAACAAACCAAACACTTTATTTTTATCAAAAGTAAATCGAAACCCCCCTTAAAGGTGGTGTTCGACTGGTTATGATAAAAGGAGAGGGAGAGAAGAGAAGTTAGGGTTATTTGGTGATCCAAGATTAATTAGAATGAACACAAGACCTTTGTATTTATGCTAATGTAAACTTGGTGACCAAGTTAGGGTCGGAGTACCATTTTCCTTTGTGTTTGACCAGTTATGGGATCCCCTAGGGATTCTAGAATCTTCTTGATCACTAATTTCATCTCTAGTCCCTTAACTTTATATTTAACGATCTTAGTCAATTACCGTTAAGTACTAGCACTCATTAAGTATTTATTTGTGATTAATAATTAAATATAACATTTTATATTAATTATTTAGAACATTGATTCTCATACGTAATGTGTGCAATCCCGAAGTCTCGTGTTCTAATCCGGTTATACATATATTAAAAGTATCCATAAACCTTTCATTATGTCATTAATTCAGTCCTTATTTATCTAGCTACCTGCACATATAAAAAGGTTTGTGATGTTGGGATTTTATATTGATTAAACCATCAATACTCCGAGTACACACTAGAAGGATCTATATTTAATGTTATAAATTAACACATAAATAAAACACATAAAATACTACCCTTGAATCTATTGGAAAAATACATAAACACTGAATCTTGATCTTGATCTTCACACACGAACCAAATCAACTATATTGAGTTGATCTTTATCGAATACTCACACCACACATCTAACGAGAGTGTTAGGATGCTATTGCTTAACCCACGAACTATGAACAAGACACGAATGCTTATCGTAGAGAAGAAATGAAGGCAATACCCTTACAAGGGGGTGTTTGCCAGTTGCTATTGGCAAGAGAGGGGAGAAGGGTTTTGATTTGTGACGAGTGAATAATGAGGACCTAAAGGCCTCCTTATATACTAATCTCCAAAATCCTAGAGCCCATAATGGCCGACCCCTATGGAGGGTTCTAGACCCCATTTTACTTTTTAGTCATTTGGTAATTATCTTCTATAATTACTAGTTAATTTAGGACTTATCGCCGTTAACCGTTAAACTAAAGAACTAATGACCATATCTTTATTTCGTGGATTATATTAATTGTAATTAATAGTATACAATAAACATATTAATTATGATTAATAAACTCACTTTAAATGTATACGTGTGTGTCCCGATAAGCTCACGTTATTTTACGGTCGTATAAATATTGTTTTGACGTGAGCACTACCAATACGTGATACATACATGAAAACAAATCCACAATACTTTGTGTAAATATGGAAAACTACATGAGTGAGTGTGAGTCTCTTAATTTGGTTCGAGTTTTATCAAGTTGGACCATAACAAAATCTTAAATAATTGGGCCTTTAGCTTATTTTCTCCATGAAAGACATAACCAAATGATCATATACTCGAAATATATATCGTAATTGTTAGATACTAATTGGTGATGATAGATAGAGGTAGCTAGATGTGACCCAATCTAGTTTAGGAGGTTAATCGTTCAGCTTAAGCTGTAGTCAACTAGAATTAGGAATGTCATTGTTTGGTATGCAAGCAATGGGCCGACTGTAGACTTCTTGTTTGAGTCGGTTTGTAAGTCAGGAAACATGCCCCCTCATCTATATAAATAGAGTATGTGTGTGGAGGTGGGGGGTTTGTGTGTGCGGCCCGGGGGTTACATCCTTTGTACTGTTCATTCTTTAGTCGAGTTTCGAGTGTGTCAACTCGTTTCACGAGCTCAGTATTCCGCATATGGTTGTTGTCACAAATTCAACAGTAATCACATATATAAACAACCCCTATAAGAGATCTTAAATTCAATTAATAAATTTTTGAAACTTTTTTTTTGTGCTAAGGTGAATTATATTATATCACTTCCAACCATTTGTACATCATGAGAAATAACATAGACTGAAATTGGGCATTATCACAAATTAGATACAACAAACAATATAGATACAAGATACTGAAATTGTGCATTAGCATCCACTCTATCTTAGACAGCTTGTCAACATAAGTCTGTCAAAACTAATCTCATACAGCTTGTCAAAACAGAGGAAAACATAGCACATTGCATTCTCAGCCTGCAGAATCCATTTTCATGATAAAAAATCACTTTTAAAAGAGCACCTTACTATAAACTACATTTCCATTACACCTTCCTTACAAGACCACTCAACCAACATCAACAGTGATCAAAGAAGTATAGGTGAATGGCATCACTAGGAACCCCTTTCCCTTCCAATCAAGGGCTATGCCAAGTAATCTGCATTTCCATCTCTTAAACATGGCTTCAATTACTTGGGAACGCACACCTTAAGAGAAGACCAACCATTACCTACTTGGTAGTGTATTGTGTGGAAAACTAGAAGGGGGTTGAATAGTTTACCGGTTAAAAAACTTTGTTTTGAAACTTATTGAAAGATCAATTGATATTGGTCTTAGATATGTTAGTGAATAATAATCAATATGCAAACAATATATAAAGAGTAGATAAGGAAAGAAACAATAAAACCACAACAAGTTGTTTATAGTGGTTCAGTCTACAAGGACTCTTTTTCCTTGCCCTACTCCACTCCCCAAGTCTCACACTCGAGAGTTTAACTTCACTAGTCAACAAGCTCCTTTCACCGGCGGAGAAACCTTTACACTTAGCTTACACACTATTTCCGACACTAAGCTAGATGTCGAGTTCTTTTCAAGGGTACAACCACTCCCACACACAATGTATTTTAAAGACTAAAATACTAACCACTCACACTCACAAGATTATGATGGTTTGGTATAACAATGATGTATGAATCAACACAAGATCATACAACAACAAACAAACAAGACTTCCAACTTCTTGTTGAAACTTGAATGTGCCTTGATCTTCTTTGCTACAAAGAGATCACTAATATGATATGAAGCGAGTTAGAAATGTTAGAGAAGGAATGTATGAGAATATGATAGAAAGGGATGAAAAACAACTTGGTTTGGCTTTGCTATTTATAGCGAAAATGCTCAACAGCACCACGGACCACGGACCCCTCAAAGGGTTTCGTCAGTGTTGATTTTAGTGCCGGGGTCAATGACAAGATCACCAAAATCTTACCAAAGTCAACCATATCTATCCAAGATTGTGTAAAATATGTAGAGTCTAAATCTACACAAAGTATCTAGTGAAATCTTCTAAGGATTTCAATGATGCACTACATGATGTCATGTGTTTGTTTTTCTATTTTTAGAAATATGTTAAAATACATATGTAATGGTTTGTTTTAAGAAACCAAACATTCTTGAACTAAAAACACTAACATACATTATGGTTTAGAGTCATATCAAAATATGATTTATCAAAATGTAAATGCTTGAGTGATAAAGATATTATTTGAAAAGCTTGTTTTAATATCTATTAAACTTGACAAGCTTTAAGCTTTATAAAAATTAAATTTACTTTTGTCGTTAACAAAACTTAGGTAAAGATCATAAAATATAAATAACGTTTAATGATGATATTTGTATTAAAAATCTTCCCCTTTTTGTTGAGGACAAAACATAAATTTTATTTTTATAAAAGATGTAAGGATTGTAGAATAGTTATAAAAATATTAGTTTTAGAACTTGAAAGATAAAAATGATAATGCAAGTATGTCTAATTTAGACATAATGTTGACTTTTCAGAAAGTCAAAGTATGCAGTTGACTTTTTATTAGAATGTCAAAGTCTTCATTAGTTGAAGTATGATGTTGACTTTTTAGAAAGTCAAAGTATGCAGTTGACTTTTACAAAAGTCAAATATAACCAAGTTATATATATTTCTCCCTCTTTTTGTCTCAACAAAAAAGAAGATGCGAGGCGGAATATGTAATGAGCCCGAGCCATTATCTCCCCCTTGACCAATGCTCCCCCTAAATTGGGTGCCAAAAGAAAGATACATGTATTGTGAAAAAACTACGAAAAAATTGTTAGTGATAAGCATCATCACAAGCATTTCCAAATACCATGTAACAAGCAACAACAATATAAGAAACACTATTCATTTGTTAAATTTTTTCATGATATAAAATCATGAAAAGAGAACACAATGAAGTGTTAGTACAAGAAAGAAAAAAAATTATCCTAGAAAATAAAAAATACAAAGAAAAGCCTAGAAAAATAAAAAGAAACTTAAAGAGAATAAACTAGGACCCTCCTATTGAGGTGGTGGATGAGCAAGAGCATTGATGCGCTCTAGGATGTGATTGAGGATGAACCTCATTTCGTCTTGAAGCTCATGGACCATCACCCGGGTCTTTTCGGTTATTTGGGCGGTACGCTCACAATTGGAGCAACCATGTCTAGGGGGTAGTATGGTTCATGGTTTTGTGGTGGTGGAATGGTGAAGGTGTTGGTGTTGGTTTTTGGAGTGGTGATTATGGAAGCTAGCAATGCACTTTACAATTGCATAGCATCACTAAGATGGGAATCCACCATATTGGAAAATTGGTGGAGGTGATTGAGCTCGACTTCAATATCTTCTTTGGTGGGGTGATCTTCCCATATGGACTCCTCAATGTCCTCTATATGAGAGGGCATTGATGTTGTAGGTAGTGGTTGATCCCCATACAAAGGACCATGGATTTCCTTGTGGATGGGATGGAAAAGAAGAGGTCTTGGTCCTAACAGGGCGTTTGGGTCAAAAGATGGACGTGGAGACTCATGATGAGCTATTCGCTCAATAGTACCAAAAGATGGTAGTGGTGGTGGATGATTGGGCCTAGGAGGCAAGTCCTCCAAGTCTTCCAAAGATGGATTTGGAGATGTAGGTGGTGTAGAGAATAACTCTAATGGGATGAGTGTTGGAGATTTTGGAGGTGATGGTGATTTTGATGTTTGGATAGGAGCCGGTGGTGGTGAGCTAGGAGTCTTTGTTGGTGGTGGAGTAGTGATGATGATAGGTGATTGTGGAGGTGGTGTAGGAGTAGCCAAAGTGAGAGCTGTTTCATCTCTTATGGGAGATGAGATGGTTAGTGGAGATGACTCGGAAGAGGAGCTTATGTCGACGAAACAACAAGGTCTTACGCTCATTCTAGCGGTTCTTTTGCAAGGCTTTGTTGATGGTGAAGACTTAGTCATTTTGGCTCAAGTTTTTGCTAGTAGATTGGAAGATTTGAGAAGGTGTGAGGATGATCATGGTAAAAGCTCTTAATTTATAGGAATGGAAAATTATGGAGAAATGTGTTTGATTTGATGTTAAACCATAGAAGAGATGAGGTTCCTAATGATTTTGAAGTGGGTTTAATGCTAGTCATATCACCTAAATCAATCCATACAAGAAGGATGGATTGAAGAGACAAAGATTTGCAATAAATGTGTTCTAATGATTATGGGATCTTTAGAATCAGATCACCCACGGATTGCAAGGAACCAAACTTTTGGTTCCTTCGTTTATACAAAAAGGCTCCTTGGGTGGATTTTTTGAAATTTTTGAATTTTGGTGGGAAATGGATATCCTATATGCCTAAGTGTGTTACACTAGTTCTAATATGGGTAAGAACTAGTTAAGATTAACCTAGAAGCAATGTATGGTAATTTGGAATGTTAAACTAAGCGAAATTTAGAAAATTACCTGTAGGATCCACGACAACAAAAATTTATACAGGCGGAACCCTTAAAAAGGTGTCGCCTGGTCCGCCTGTACAGGTACGGCGGTACCAAATAGCGTAACAGACAGTACCAAAATTTTGGTGCCGTCTGATCCGTGGACACCAAAAAAGTTCAAAGACCCATTTTTTAGGTGTCGAGGAGTTTTCCGAAACCTAAAATTTTGCTTAAAACATGTGACATTAATCATTTCTAGTTAGGAAAAGTCAATAACACATATACAAACATAGTTGAGCATAGACTTTGACCAAGGGCTAACGATTTTCACATAAAAGTGAAAATGGGTAAAATTTGATAACACACTTGTGCTATCCCCCTGCATGAACCGGTTAGCATACAACATTGTTTTAAGTCATATTATCATCCTACAAATTAAAAACAACCAAATTGTATCGTACATCAAATTTATTGTCTTGTTCCAAACACTCCTTCAAATGAACCTCACTTATCCAACTTCTTGTAGATCTTATTCATCATCCTACCAAGGCATTTGAACATCCTCTTGGTTTGCTTGAATTCCGCCGATTCATTCTCAATCTCGGGGAGAGATGCATAGTACTCATGAGGTGGAAGGCAAGAATTTGGAAGACCGTCCTCGGAGCTATTTGATGATGACGATGATAGAGTTGGAGGTTTTGCCCTTTTACCTTTAGTCTTAGCCACTCGCTCATCAATCAAGGGCATAAAAATGTGAGGGATGAGAGCATAGTCAAGCTTCAACCTTTTTGGGCTTGGTGGAATGGGTGCAAAGGCTCTATAGAGACGGGTGAGGAGCATCCCGTAAGGAAGAGCGGCCGATCCTTGAGTTGGAATGTCAATCATTCTCCTAGCAATGTAGCAGGCTAAATTGAATGGTTGACGGGTGGACAATTTGTAGAGCATGTGACAAAGGCAAGCATTTATATGGCCCTATTTCCTATAGTGCTAATGACATTGGCTCTAAGGAGTTCCTCCCACTTCTTAAATTTGGGCTTAAGGAGATGGAGTAGTCGTTTTGATTGATCCTAAACCTAAGACCAAATTCATCATCCTCATCAATAAAGCCCGTGACACTAGCATAGAATTCTAACACGAACCTAGGGCAAATGGGTTCTTCGATGTCGAGGAGACAATCGAAGTTAATGGTGGCTAGTTCTTAACGGAGATTGGTTCCGTCGACAAAGGAGGAGTGAATGGTTCTACCCTCATGGAAGTATCTTTGCTCAAGACTCTTAAAGATTTTGACTTGTTCTTTGGAAAGGCCCTTGGTTTTGTGATGTTTGGGAATGTAGCTAAGAGTATCCTTGTGATCATAGAATCTTGCGGCTACCATGGTTATTCCTATGAGCAAGAATTTACATGTTAAAAATGAGAACAAACTTAGCGTTTTGGTTCTAGTGTGTGCCTATATGAAAACGATTTGAAGTTGCGGTTATCTCGACTCATTTTATGCATAAAATGGTTTTTAGTGGGGGTGTTTGGCAAAAGGCATGAGATAACCCAAACGCTCCTAATTCAATGTGGCTTCATTTGAATATACCCGGGAATGCATATTAGTTATGCATTACCTTTAGTATTCAAGAGTATGCAAGTGATGAAAATTTTACGTTTCTATTTGTATTAACAATGAAAAATTGTTTTCCTACAAGTGAGAAGCTTTTTAAAATTTGTGACATGGGGTGTTTGGTTATTTTGAATAAGGCCTTATAGTCATTATCCTTTGATTAGTGGGAAACATGATTTGTTTATGCAATGTGACAATGTAGTACCTAATTTCAATGACTAGTTATGCAATTTGCCAATTGAATCCATGTTTTGTACAAGAATATACATAATCCCCATGTAATGATTTTGTGCACAAATTGGAATCCTAGACTCAGAATCAAGAGATGAAATGTAGTTAGGATACTTACAATGATGTTATCTTCAGTGATTAGTGGGTGAGAAAATGTCAACAATGAGTTAGGTCTAATGTTGAAACATTTTGGTAAAGTAGGTTGTGAGGAAGAAGATGTTTTGTAGGTAGTATTTTTGCTACTGTTGTCACCACGGACCAGACGGCACCAAATAAATGGTTCCGTCTTTGTTATCGTTTGGTGCCGTGGGAACAGTAGCAGGTTTAAACAAATTTGTTTTGTTTTGTTTGTTCTAAGGTTTAGACTATGTTTTACCTACATGTTTGGTTCCATTAACCCCAAACCAAGTCTAAGAAGATTAAATGGTTCTCGTTTGAGAGGATTAGTTAGAATGTCGGCAATGTTATCTTCGGAGGATACTTTCTCAATTGAGATGTTTCCTTTTTGAACATTGTCGCGAAGAAAGTGATGACGGATTTCAATATGCTTCGTACGATCATGTTGGACGGGATTTTTGCTGAGATCAATAGCTCCTTTGTTGTCGCAAAATATAACGATATCGTTGAGATGAATTCCGTGATCCACGAGAGCTTGCTTCATCCAAAGAGCTTGTTGACATGCTTTTCCGGCTGAGACGTATTCGACTTCAGTAGTTGAGATAGCTAAAGCCATTTTCTTCTTTGCAAACCATGAGGTGAGACAATGTCCGACAAAAGTGCAAATACCACGCGTACTTTTTCTATTGACATAGTTGCCAGCATGGTCCGAGTCGGCATACACTATAGTTTCTACACCCGTTCCTTTGGGATACCATAATCCTAAACATGTCATTCCCTTAATGTATCTAAATATCCTTTTCAAGGCTTCTAAGTGTGATACCATGGGATTTTCTTGAAAGCGAGCGCATAGACAAACACTAAACATAATGTCGGGTCTACTAGCCGTGAGATAGACTAGGCTACCAATCATTCCTCTATATTTAGTGTTATCTACCGATTCACCTTCCTCATCCTTGGTGAGTTTAGTGTCCGAAGACATGGGTGTCTTAGTTGGTTTTGAGTCTTCAAGACCAAATTTCTTAAGCATATCTTTTATATATTTAGATTGGTTAAAGAATATGCCATCTTCTAGTTGTTTAATTTGAAGTCCTAGAAAGAATTTTAACTCACCCATCATACTCATCTCAAACTCATCGTGCATGATTTTAGAGAAATCATCATATAGCTCTTGACAAGTTGATCCGAATATGATGTCATCAACGTATATTTGAACAATGATAATGTATGATTCCTTTTTCTTGGTAAAAAGAGTATTATCTACTAATCCCGTGGTGTATTTGTTTTCAACAAGAAAAGTTTTATGTCTATCGTACCAAGCTTTTGGTGCTTGCTTAAAACCGTATAATGCTTTCTTGAGTTTGAAGACATGATGTGGTTTCTCAAAGTCGGTAAAACCGGGAGGTTGAGCAACATATACTTCTTCGTTAATAAACCCATTAAGAAACGCACTCTTAACATCCATTTGAAATAATTTAAAGTCATAAGCACATGCATATGCAAGTAAGATTCTAATAGACTCGAGCCTATCTACCGGTGCATAAGTTTCATCATAATCAATCCCCTCTTGTTGATTATAACCTTGTGTGACAAGCCTAGCTTTGTTTCTAGACACTACACCATTTTCATCCATTTTATTTCGAAAAACCCATTTCGTTCCAATTATAGTTTGATCTTTAGGTTTTGGAACTAACTTCCAAACATCATTTCCAACGAATTGGTTTAACTCTTCTTGCATAGCAATTACCCAAGATTCATCTTTTATTGCTTCATTTATGTTTTTCGGTTCAATGGTAGATACAAAACAAAAATGATTACTTTGATTTTGGGCTTGTGATCTTAAGGTTCGTTGATTTAGTTGTCCTATGACCTTTTCTAAAGGATGACTTTTGGATTCTTTGATGTTTATAATTTCATTATTTAATGGTTCATCTTCCTTGTCATTTTCAATTATTTCTTGACTTTCTACAAGTTGACTTTCAACTAAGTCATCATCGCCAAAGGTGATGTCTTAGAGGAGGTGGACTTTAAATCGAATGTTATGTTCAACGATTCCTCGACTCTCATTGTTTCTTTTTTTAAGACAATGTAAGCTTTACAAGTTTGTGAGTAACCAAGAAATACACCTTCATAAGACTTTGGGTCAAACTTGGTGAGATAATCTTTAGTATTAAGAATGAAACATTTACATCCAAATACTCTAAAATATCCTAAAGTTGGCTTTTTACCTTTATATAGCTCATATGGTATTTTGTTTAAGAAATGACGTATTAAGACTCTATTTAAAATATATTTAGAAGTGTCAACGGCGTTACACCAAAACTTTTAAGGTATGTTTTGTTCATTAAGCATTGTTCTACTCATTTCTTGAATGGTTCTATTTTTACGTTCTACAACTCCATTTGATTGAGGTGTTCGAGGAGCCGAGAAGTTGTGTGTTATACCATTTTCATCACAAAAGTTTCCAAATTGTGTTTCATTGTCAAATTCACGACCATGATCCGTTCGAATCGACACAATGTTAACATCTAGTTGATTTTGAATTTTCTTGCTAAGAATTTCAAATTTATCAAAAGCTTCATTTTTGGTTTTCAAAAACAACGTCCAAGTAAACCTTGAGTAATCATCTACTATGACCAAAGTATATAAGTTACCTCCATAGCTTCTTATAGCGGATAGACAAAACAAATTCATATGCAAAAGTTCTAGACACTTAGATGTAGACACCATGTTTTTAGCCTTATGACTACTATGGGTTTGTTTACCAATTTTACAAGCGTCGCAAAAATATCGGTCATATTTAAGTTTTGGTAAATTCCTAACTAGCTCTTTTGAAGATAGGTTTTGTATAAGTCTCATATTAGCGTGACCTAAGCGTCTATGCCAAAGAGTTGAGCTATCATCTAATGTTTTTAGACAAAGTTTTTCATTAGATGTTTTATCTATTTTCATGACGTATATATTATTTTTCCTAACTCCTTTAGCTATGGTGATACCATCTTTTAGTATTTTACTACAATTTTCTTCAAATAGTACTTTATACCTTTTATCACATAATTGGCTAATACTAAGTAGATTAAATCCTAACCTATCGACATGAGCAACATTTTCAATAGTTAGGGAGTTATGAGCGATCGTACCTTTGCCAATGATTTTGCTTTTGAGATTGCTACCAAAAGTGACATTACTTCCGTCATACTCTTGGTATGTTGAGAAAAGGCTTTTGTTGCCCGTCATGTGTCGTGGCATCCACTATCTTTTATCCACTCATCAGGTTCCAATCCAACTTTCAAGCATACCTAAGACACAAATAACTCAAGCGTTTGGTTCCCAATATCTCATGGGTCCGTTTGGGTTAAACATTCCATTTACTTGATTCATGTATGGAAATGATAGGTAAGAGTTCCATGGCATGTAATCTGGAGTTTGATATGGGCTAGAGAAGTTTTGATTCCAACCATTATGTTGATAGTTGGGTTGTATGTTGTGGTTGCTCTTAGGAAAGGGGCATTTGGCAAAAGGTGTTTTATGTCGTTGTTGAGTAGTTTTAGATCTAAATTCATTTCTAGCAAGTCCTACTCACGATGTAACAATGAGGTTTTAGTTTAACACTATCCTTGGTTTTCTTTGTTACTTTGATAAATTCACTCGGTCCGTATCACAAACATTACATCTGCTGCAGTCCCACGGCACCAATTTTACAAAGGGCGGAGCCCTTTTTGGGTTCGTGCGGTCCGTGCAAGACAGCTGCAGATTTTGATGATTGTTTGTCTTTTCGGCCGTTTTGGTTTGACTCTTTGGAATTAACACCTCATTAAATCCTAGTCCATTCATGTTTCACGGTGTTTTTGAATTCTAACTATTTCATCGGCACAAGCAATGTTTTGTTAAACCTTTTAAATTTAGAATTATGTTCGATTAGAACATCTTGTGTGGCGTTAGTTTTCTATTTCAAGATTAAGCTCTTGACATGATTTGCAACCATCATCATTTGCTTTTCCCTTTTCTAATCGTTTTGCCTTTTCTTTTAACTCATAGACTTCATTTCTAAAATTCCTTTTAGTCTTTAAAACTTATTTTAGTTATGATTTTTAGACTAAGCTCACACAATTGATTATATTGTTTTCGCAAAGTGTCATCATCAATAGAAGAATAAGATGAGTCAGAATGTACCTCGTTTGATTCATGTGCCATTAGGGCGATCTCATCCTTGCTTGATTCTTCATCATCCTTACTATCACTCCAAGCACCACTTACAAAAGCTCGTTGAGTTTTGCTTTTAGGTGGCTTGGGACAATCTCCTATTAGGTGACTTGCATCACCGCATCTAAAGCACTTTCTTTCACCTTTACCCTTTTTGTCATCCCGGTCTTTTTGGAATGGCTTCTTTTCTTCTCGAGATTGTCTTACAAACTTTCCTCTTCTTCCAAAGAACTTTTTGAAATCTCTAACGGCCATGGCATACTCCTCATCTTCACTACCGGAGCAAGATTCGTCATCATCACTTGAATCCGTTCTTTCTTTTAGAGCAACGGATTTGATTTTCTCTCTTTTTCCTTTGATGATTTCCGAATCTTTCTCCATCACCATTTCGTGTACTTTGAGGTTTCCGATTAGCTCGTCTAGTGTCACTTTTGAGAGATCTTTTGATTCCTCAATAGCCCTCACTTTAGCTCTCCACTTTGGATGGAGTGCTCTAAGAAATTTCCTGACAAAGTTCTTACTACGAAAAGATTCATCAAGTGCTTTAAGAGATGTAATAATAGTATTAAAGCGAGCAAAGCCACAATCAATGGTTTCATCTTCTCGGATAACAAATTGTTCATATTGTTGAACAAGAAGATCAATTTTGTTATCCTTGACTTGTGAATTTCCTTGATGTGTAATAATCAAAGATTCCCAAATATCTTTAGCGGTTTGACACATAAAAATTCTTTTATATTCCTTTCTAGGAAAAGCATTATAAAGCATCATTTTAGCTTCATTATTTTTAGCTATTAATTTCTTTTGATCATCAATAGAAATATCTTTTGTTGTAGAACTAAAGTCTCCTTTAACTATAACAAACCAAAGATCTATATCTTTTGATTTTACATATGTTTCAAAACGGTTTTTCCAATAGATAAATCCATCGGTTTCAAAGAGTGGTAGTCTTTGCATAGATTGCCCATCTTTAAAGTTTTCAGAATCCATGGATCGTTTCAAGTTTATAAAATACAATATATTTTAGAAATTCTTGAGCAACGAGGCTCTGGTACCAATTGTGGAAAACTAGAAGGGGGTTGAATAGTTTACCGAATAAAAACTTTGTTTTGAAACCTATTGAAAGATCAATTGATATTGATCTTAGATATGTTAATAATCAATATGCAAACAATATATAAAGAGTAGATAAGGAAAGAAACAATCAAACCACAACAATATAGTGGTTCGGTCTACAAGGACTCTTTTTCCTTGCCCTACTCCACTCTCCGAGTCTCACACTCGAGAGTTTAACTTCACTAGTCAACAAGCTCCTTTCACCGGCGGAGAAACCTTTACACTTCGCTTACACACTATTTCCGACACTAAGCTAGATGTCGAGTTCTTTTCAAGGGTACAACTACTCCCACACACAATGTATTTTAAGGACTAAAATACTAACCACTCACACTCACAAGATTATGATGGTTTAGTAAAACAATGATGTATGAATCAACACAAGATCATACAACAACAAACAAACAAGACTTCCAACTTCTTGTTGAAACTTGAATGTGCCTTGATCTTCTTTGCAACAAAAGAGATCACTAAAATGATATGAAACTGAGTTAGAAATGTTAGAGAGAAGGAATGTATGAGAATATGACAGAAAGGGATGAAAAACAACTAGGTTTGGCTTTGCTATTTATAGCCAAAATGCTCAGCAGGGACCACGGACCCCTCAAAAGGGTTCCGTCCGTGTTGATTTTTGGTGCCGCCGGGGTCTGACAACAAGATCACCAAAATCTTACCAAAGTCAACCATATCTATCCAAGATTGTTTAAGATATGTAGAGTCTAAATCTACACAAAGTATCTAGTGAAATCTTCTAAGGATTTCAATGATGCACTACATGATGTCATGTGTTTTTTTTTTTATTTTTAGAAATATGTTAAAATACATATGTAATGGTTTGTTTTAAGAAACCAAACATTCTTGAAATAAAAATAGTAACATACGTTATGGTTTAGAGTTATATCAAAATATGATTTATCAAAATGTAAATGCTTGAGTGATGAAGATATTATTTGAAAAGCTTGTTTTAATATCTATTAAACTTGACAAGCTTTAAGTTTTATAAAAATTAAATTTACTTTTGTCGTTAACAAAACTTAGGTAATGATCATAAAATATAAATAACGTTTAATGACGATATTTGTATTAACATATTGGATGGACCAAGAAGGATCATCTTTCACTCCTCTCTATTCCATCCATCATACACTACCCACCCAAACCACTTACCCTTCACAAAGAACAACCCTACTTTATGGTACATGTCTTTGAATTTAGACCTCCTATTGACAAAATCATATCTAGTCAAACTTCCTCCGAAGGCCAAGTTTGGAAAAGTGTATGAAAATCAGATAGGTACACTCATACCAAAGAAACTCCAAGGTACAAGGAACTGTGTCATTGTAGTGGTCTGCAAGAACACATTTTAGAAGTATAAACTTTGTCTCAAAACATTCCATGAACTTCTGCACATTTCTGCAACTCACAAGAGAGGTGTATGGGTCATAACATTGCTTAATCCAAACACCTCCTAATGCAGACAAAACAAACAATACCTCTAATCCAATACCCAAATTCACAATTCTGAATAAGATTGCTCTAACATATATTTCTAATCAACTCTTGATGTTAAATTGTACCCCCGATATCTCAGAAACACTTTTTACAACATTAGAATCTTTAACTCTCGGGCTCATTAACTTGAGTTGGATAACTTCAGATGCAAATGGACATAGAAGGCGGTTTCTTGATCGAAGTCTTAATATTTATAGTGTCTCGCTATACCTATGGTCTACCTAATGCACTATACCAGCAGGCGGTGTACCGGTCGTGTGTAGTGTAGTAAATGGTAAAGCCGAGGTCGTCCCAAGAGCTATGTGTGTCGGATAATTACTAAGTCTAATTGTCATAGAATATTAATGGTTTGATAGGGTTTTAATTAATTAAACTACTAATGCGAGAATATAAAGTAAAGCAAATAAATGTGTGAAGGAAATCAATAGAGGAATAGTGGTGCTAACCTAGTTAATCCTCCTAGCTAGTTATGTCTCGTCTACCTACTTCCAATTACTTGGTGGGGTCAAATTCGAGAGGACAACATTTGGTCAATTCGCCTAACCTATCGGCAAAGATGCCACCACAGGAGAAATCGGTAGCACCGTCATAAGTCTGTTGTTCACGGTCCCTAAGCCGAGTCATTAAGTACCGCTACATGCTAGATTCTAAATAGTGAGTGCCGGCCGTTAGGAACTTAGACACTACACCCCAATTCTTAAGTTCATCCAAGCGATAGGTGATCGGTTGGTCAAATCGCACAAGTAGAAAGGGTCGTCGGTTGGTCATATCTTACCCTTCCGTCTCGATCCGCTCACCTAGGGTGGGTTGGTCATATCTCCTAGGCAATTGGCCTCTATCGCCATTCAAAACTACCGAACCGGGGTGACTACCAAAGAACTATGCATGCATACACTTAGAAATAATTATCTGAGTAAAGGTAAACATAAACAAAACAATTAAGGAATCATAACTAGGCTAGCACCAAAGGGTGCTTAGCAGCTCATATTAATCATGCACATCAATTCAATATTCAAAGGTGCGAAATACATGAATTGAAAGTAAAAGAAATAATAAACGCTAAAGCTTATCGTAATGGTGTGACTTCTCCCTTGGAAACGACTCAGTATGCTTCCCTAGACCTGCCTTGAGAGCTTTTCCCACGTTCTCGAGTGTTGTGTGTGGAATGGGATGCTTTGAAATCTTTGGAATTAGTGGGGTATTTATAGGCGGTGCGGGTTCTGGCGTAACCAATAGAGGAGTTCGCCGTAACCTTCTATTTCATCGTAAATGCACTAGATCGCTAGTTACGGCGTAACCTTATAAGTGGTTACGCCGTAGTCTTCAATAAACCGGTTACGTCGTAAGTGATGCGATGAGTTATGGCGTAAGTATCATGGCGTGGAACCTCTTTTGACCTAATGGAGTTACGTCGTAACCTTTGGGAAGAGTTACGCCGTAACCTCTTGATAAGTTGGACTTGGGTCACGCAATAGTTACGGCGTAATGTGAGAGATGAGTTACGCCGTAACTTCTTCAAAATAAGCATATTGTGATAAATCTTTAGTAATGTTTCCATTTCGCGTCTCTTTAGCTCAATGCTCGTAATTTACACGAAAGTGGAAAACAATGGAAAACAAGCGTAAATCCATATAAATGATATAAATAACGAGCATTAACGGAAATTGACACTTAATATTCGGGACTATTTGATGTTATCAAATATCCCCCATGAACTCTACTTGCCCTCAAGTAGACCTTATTAGATAGATTCCTAAAAGATATCTCCCAAAACACGGAAAATATGAGTTTACAAATCCTTATGCTAGAATAAAACAAAGCCGAACACCTCACGAAGGGAACAAACACTCAAATCTCTCAACTATTCTAAGTGTCAATTTCGGGTGATCACTCAATCGCATGATCATAGCATGTATTCTATCATAAGCTTGGCGGTTACACAAATCTCCACCACTAGAGTTAAGGGCTAAACAATTCTCGAAGGCAATATGGGTAGACACGACAAAGGTTAAGGGTGACTCGTCATTACTAACATGTCACGCGAAGTGGACAAAATCAATGATACATGACCAAATCCATGGCCAAGACACCAAAGATTGCTCATTGCATCACCTAGACACGCTTCATGACTAAAGGGTAGGATAAGACATGGGATATATAATTGGTGTAAAATGAAAAACAAGCGGTAGTCTAAATCTATAACTAAGTCATCACCACTTACCGTCCGCCCAAAGTTCAAGCTTAGAAGTCTAGAGACCGGATCATGAAATGCAAGGTAGATGTGTCATTAGAGGGCGTCGTGATGGGCACACTACCTTTTCTTCTTGAGTTGGTATAACTCAACTCCAATCTTCAAATGTGACCGAGGTGGCCTCCTCGATACTAAACAATAAAGCTCATACTATAGTGCTTATAACATCGCACTTTACAATATCATAACTCAATCAACTATTTTTTTTGAATAAGATTTTTTTTGAACATAACATAATAACATAACATCCCCCACTTGAGATGAACAATGGGAATTCGGGGGTCTTCAATGATCTTCATAATTGTTGTCGATGAAAGCGTGATTTCCAAACCTTTCCACTCGAACCTTGAACTTAGGCAAATGATGACTTCTAATTACAAATAAAGACTACGGGGTAGGCTAAGGTGTAAGGTGTGTGAAACAATATATTGGGTTGACAAAATGAAAGGAATGGCTCGAGAAGGGTGTATCTAGGGTATCTTGCACTAAAGGGAGTGCAACAAAAGGGTTTCACATGGGGTCGAAAAGTCGAGGTGACTAATCGATAGACTCACAATGGTAGGTGTTTGGGTGATAATCCTATAATTGCCTTCTAAAAGCGAAAAGTCCAAATACATCGAGCTAACTCAACATACCTCGTCTATGGTCTCGAAATGATGCAAAGGCCAAGTTCTAAAGTTTACAAGCTACCGGCACACTCATAATTTGGTGGATTTGGGGTAAAATATTGGAAACGGATAAGGCTAATCTCACCATGTAATGTCAAGGGTTGTATGTGCTCGGCTAAGGTCTAATCTAGTTAGGTTCGGAAAAACATGTCAAAATTTTAAAAATGGCATAATTTTTCAAAATAAACTAGAAAAATGAGGGCGAAATAAAGTTCAAGAGATAATTCTACTCCCGTCCCCCCACTTGAATTGTACAAAGTCCCTTTTGTACTAGGCATTAAAATAAAGGTGAAGAAAGGTAGAATTAGGCGAGAACTTCACGAAATTTGCTCCAAAAGAAGAAGGCCCACGAGAAAGGATCGTGCCTTCGTTTAAGCGTCATGAACAAACTTCAATCCACGAAATCACAATACCGACAAGCATAATTCTAAAAGAAAAAATAAAATGAAAAACAAACCTAACTCACTTCGTAGGAATCACGGTTGCATTTAGCGAATGCAACAAGCCTTTAAACCACTTGGTGTCCCAGTGGACGAGTGAAATCTCGTGAGGGTTTCTGAGGAACACACCCACAAAGTTCATTTAAAACTAATACAAGGTTCTTGTGTTTTAAAATGAAAGAATTAAAGAGGAGAGTTACGTCGTAACTCCTATGAGAGGATTCTGCCGTGGCGGCAAAACTGGTATGTTTGTGAAGCGAATAGTTCTGGCGTAACCCAGCGAGATGGTATTACGCCGTAATTGGTAATCGTCAAAAATTCTGCTGCTAAAATGTTGGTTCTGGCGTAATCACCAAGATGAGTTCTGCCGTAACTCTGTTCGAATCGACAAGCTGCGTGATAATTACTTCATTGTCTCTGCAAAATGGTTAGAAAACACAAAACCCAATGAAATGAAATAAAAACAAAAGAAAGGGATAATTCGGGTTGTCTCCCGAAAGAGCACTTTTCTTTATTAATGAGTCTTTAAGTTAGACTCGAGCAGCGGGGCTCTATGGGGTCTTTGAACTTGCCTACTTCCATCATTCGTTGGTGTTCATTCATCCAATTATCAAGCCCTTTTTTCTTGTAGAATTATTGAGCCCAATTGTTCCCAACTTATGTGAAAGCCATTTATCACATGATTCTCCATGGTCATCATCTTTAGTAATAATATTATCGATAATCTTGATGTTTGATCTTGTTTCGCCTATGATGTCGGTGATATGGTTGCACCCATCTTGCTTGATCGGTTCCTTAATCAATTTCGAGCTTCAAGCTTTAATTTGTACCAATCTTCAATGCTAATTCAACATCATGTTTCTCTCCCTTATGAGGGTAAATCCATTCATTAGCTTTTCTTTCACATTTTTGAGGACGAGTAAATGGTGGCCATGCTTATTCGCATTCTTTGGTTGACATCGAGTTGCAAAAATGTTTGTTTGGACTCAGAGTTTCCTCAATGCTTTGGACGACTTCATCCTGTTTCTGCTTACAATGATCAATACTTTCTTTACGATTATCAGTAACAGGCTTAGAGTGTAGAGTGGGGTTTAGTGATTGAACATTATTAGAAATTTCAGTTTTTGGTTTAAAATGCTCATTCATACTAAAAGTTATTCGTTCATTTTCGGTCCCCAAGGAAATTTGTTTTCAAAACCATAATTTGAGCTCTACAAGTGGCGAAAAGGTCTTCCAACAATCAAGTTGTAAGCCTCCCGCTTTCCCATGTCAATAACTACAAAATCGGTGGGAAGAAAAATTTTCCAATTTTAAAAGCACATTGTTCACAATCCCCTCGATGCTGACCTTAGAGAGTCCGCCATTTCAATCATAATAGTTGTTTCTTTTAAATTGGTAAGTTTGATTTTTCGAATAAAGTAGTTGAGATAAGGTTAACCTGACCCCTAAATCACTAATGCGGGAATCTTAATGTTACCAATAGTGCAAGGGAAGAAAACTTTCACGGTACTGCGACTTTTCGGGAAGTTGGCTTGGTAGGAACTCGTCGTCTTACGCTTTATCATCCTCTCTTAGGTAGTTAATCCGGAGAGATCATTAGTGATAGAGGATGTGCATTGCTCCTTTTTGCTTTATCTGTGCAAATATGGCTTTGCGGGAAGTGGCTTTAGCATTACTTGTTTCAAGGTTCTTAGCTAATTGCCCAATTTGTGTTTCGAGGTTCTTAATTGCGACATCTTGGTTACGTAGGTTCATATTGGTGTCCTCCTTTACTTTGACCATCCATTCCTTGAGTCTATCTTCCTTTTTGTCGATTCTTCAATGTGTGGTGCATTATTTCTTCAAGGCTAGGTTTAGGAGGATTATTGTTGACTTTTGTGTAGAACCGGGATTTTTCACGGTACCTAGGTCCGTAATTATTGTAGCTTTTGAAGAATTCTTTCCATAGTTCACTTCTCCGATCCTTTTAACTTCTTCATTGGAGGAACATTCTTTAGAAGGACGAGCCCCATCTCGCTCCACTTGAATGGAATGCACATTTTCCTTGAGCTTCTTCATTTCTCTTCCAAGGCTTTCTAATTTGTTGTTTATTCTTTGCAAGGCCCTCAATATCATTATTTTTACTACGGTTATTTCCTCCATTGTGCCATTTGTGAGAGTGGTGCGCCATTTTTGAATAGTTTCCAAAGCCATGGTGGGTGTCATACTAGGAATTGGCCCTTGAGAATCAATCATTTGTCTTGAAGAGATGTTCAGTCCCTTGTAAAAGACGTTCACTTTTTGTTGGCTGTTAAGATCGTGAGTAGGGCACTTGTATAACAATTCGTTGTATCTTTCCCAAGCTTGGTATAATGTTTCATCACCCTCTTGCTTGAAGTTATGAATTTCTTCCATTTGCTTGGCCGTCTTTGATGGAGGACAATATCTCTGAATGAAATATTTTTTTAAGATAGGCCAAGTGTTGTGATCCCTGCGGTAATCGATCGACCCATCTTTTGCGGCTCCGTAAGAGAAATAGGGAATACTCGTAGCATTATAGCATCGTGTGAGACTATGGGGATTTTGAATAGGTGACAATGTATTCGACGTTGTCTACATGTTCATGGGCATCATCGGTGATGCTTCGGAGAAGGGGTTTGCGTAATTCCCTCATGAATTGAGGTTTGATTTGAATTGAGCATCTTACGCAATGGTGGCCTAACAATCCACAGCCCTTGTTCTTCTCTTGTCAATGCCAAATATTCCTCAAGAGTGAGGTTATCGATGTTAATAGCTTCCATGGTACACGAAAACTTGAAATATGATCGTGAGAAAAGTTTAAAAATGAAATGAAAGACTTAATATTAATCCTAATATAGCTCCCGGCGTGGCGCCAAAAACTTGATGCGAGGTTTCTTGACGGTCTTAATATTTATAGTGTCTCGCTATACCTATGGTCTACCCTAATGCACTAACAGGCGGTGTACCCGGTCGTGTGTAGTGTAGTAAATGGTAAAGCCGAGGTCGTCCCAAGAGCTATGTGTGTCGGATAATTACTAAGTCTAATTGTCACGAGAATATTAATGGTTTGATAGGGTTTTAATTAATTAAACTACTAATGCGAGAATATAAAGTAAAGCAAATAAATGTGTGAAGGAAATCAATAGAGGAATAGTGGTGCTAACCTAGTTAATCCTCCTAGCTAGTTATGTCTCGTCTACCTACTTCCAATTACTTGGTGGGGTCAAATTCGAGAGGACAACATTTGGTCAATTCGCCTAACCTATCGACAAAGATGCCACCACAGGAGAAATCGGTAGCACCGTCATAAGTCTTGTTGTTCTGGTCCCTAAGCCGAGTCATTAAGTACCGCTACATGCTAGATTCTAAATAGTGAGTGCCCGGCCGTTAGGAACTTAGACACTACACCCCAATTCTTAAGTTCATCCAAGCGATAGGTGATCGGTTGGTCAAATCGCACAAGTAGAAAGGGTCGTCGGTTGGTCATATCTTACCCTTCCGTCTCGATCCGCTCACCTAGGGTCGGTTGGTCATATCTCTAGGCAATTGGCCTCTATCGCCATTCAAAACTACCGAACCAAGGGTGACTACCAAAGAACTATGCATGCATACACTTAGAAATAATTGTTCGGAGTAAAGGTAGCGTAAACAAAACAATTAAGGAATCATAACTAGGCTAGCACCAAAGGGTGCTTAGCGCTCATATTAATCATGCACATCAATTCAATATTCAAAGGTATGAAATACATGAATTGAAAGTAAAAGAAATAATAAACGCTAAAGCTTATCGTAATGGTGTGACTTCTCCCTTGGAAACGACTCAGTATGCTTCCCTAGACCTCCTTGAGCTTTTCCCACGTTCTCGAGTGTTGTGTGTGGAATGGGATGCTTTGAAATCTTTGGAATTAGTGGGGTATTTATAGGCGGTGCGGGTTCTGGCGTAACCAATAGAGGAGTTCGCAGTAACCTTCTATTTCATCGTAAATGCACTAGATCGCTAGTTACGGCGTAACCTTATAAGTGGTTACGCCGTAGTCTTCAATAAACTCGGTTACGTCGTAAGTGATGCGATGATTCTGGCGTAAGTATCGGCGTGGAACCTCTTTTGACCTAATGGAGTTACGTCGTAACCTTTGGGAAGAGTTTACCGTAACCTCTTGATAAGTTGGACTTATGGGTCACGCAATAGTTACGGCGTAATGTGAGAGATGAGTTACGCCGTAACTTCTTCAAAATAAGCATCTTGTGATAAATCTTTAGTAATGTTTCCATTTTCGCGTCTCTTTAGCTCCAATGCTCGTAATTTACGAAAGTGGAAAACAATGGAAAACAAGCGTAAATCCATATAAATGATATAAATAACGAGCATTAACGGAAATTGACACTTAATATTCGGGACTATTTGATGTTATCAAAATACTATTTTCTTTAAGCCTCATCATGTGCACCCACTTTACCTAAAGGGTATCCTTTTTTGAAGTAATATTCCATAGGTGCTTTGTTAATAAGGCTTCATTCCATGCTTCAAGGTTTTTAATGCCTAAACCACCCATAACCTTAGACTGGCAGACTTGCTTCCATGCCACCTTAGGTTTTCCTCTAGCAGAATCCCCATTACTCCAAAGAAACCTTTTTAAAATTCCATTGATTTCCTTAATAACAGTCTTGGGTAGAAGAAAGACATAAGCCTAATACATACTTATTGATTTAAGGACAACTGCAATCAAGAGGAGCTTTCCAACATAAGAAAGATACTTACACTTCCAGTCATCTGTTTTGTTTTTGATCTTATCAATGAGAATTTTACAGTCACACACACTTAGTCTTTTGGCAATTAAAGGAATTCCCATGTACTTTATGGGTAAAGAGCCTTCCTTAAATTCCATAAGACTTTTTAATTGTACTTTCTCCATATTATTCAGGCACCCAAAAAACATTGTACGTTTACTGAGATTATGGAATAGACCATAAACATCACTGAATTCTTTCAAAGCATCTTTGATGATTCCAACAGAAGTTTGATCACCATGACAAAAGATTATCAAGTCATCTGCAAAGCATAGGTTAACAAGCTTTAATTCTTTGCATCCATGGTGGTATTTGAATCCAGTACTACTTCTAATTTTCCTTGTAGCAGCAATGTCAACACTTCCATTACCAAGGTGCAAAGATAAGGGGAGATTGGATACCTTTGTCTCAATCCCCTTCCTCTTTTAAAATACCAATATCTCTCACCGTTGATACATACAGTAAAAGCTGAAGTTTCTATCCCTTTCATTATCCAATCCAACATACTTTGATGAAATCCAAAGGACTTTAAAACAACACTTAGAAGCTTCTAATTAACAGTGTCATAGGCCTTTTGGAGGTCGATCTTCATAGCACATATTTTACACCCACTCTTCCTTCCATAGCCCTTTAAAATCTCCTGAGAAAGCATGATGTTTTCCTGAATTAGTCTCCCTGGAATGAATACACTTTGATTGATTTGTACAAGTTTTTTCAGGAACCTTTGATCTTATTGGTAAGCACTTTTGATGCAGGTTTTACTGACCAGGTCTTAATATTTATAGTGTCTCGTTATACCTATGGTCTACCCTAGTGCACTAACGGGCAGTGTACCCGGTCGTGTGTAGTGTAGTAAACGGTAAAGCCAAGGTCGTCCCAAGAGCTATGTGTGTTGGATTATTACTAAGTCTAGGTGTCACAGATAAATAATGGTTTCGATAGGAATTTAATTAATTAAACTACTAATGCAGAATAAAGCAAATAAAAGCAAATAAAGGATAAAGGGAAATCAATAGAGGAGAGTGGTGCTAACCTAGTTAATCCTCCTAGCTAGTTATGTCTACGTCTACTTACTTCCAATTACTTCAGGTGGGGTCAAAGTCGAGAGGATAGCATTTGGTCAATTCGCCCTAACATATCAATAAAGATGTCACCACAGGAGAAGTCAGGTGTCCCCTCATAAGTCCTGTTGTTCCTGGTCCCTAAGCCAAGTCATTAAGTACCGCTACATGCTAGATTTATAATAGTGAATGCCCGACCGTTAGGAACTTAGACACGCACCCCCTAATTCTTAAGTTCATCTAAAAGATAGGTGATCAGTTGGACAAATCGCACAAGTAGAAAGGGTCATCAGTTGGTCATATCTTACCCTTCCCGTCTCAGTCCGCTCACCTAGGGTCAGTTGGTCATATCTCCTAGGCAATTGGCCTCTATCGTCATTCAAAACTACCCAACCAAGGGTGGCTACCAATAAACTATGCATGCATACACTTAGAAATAATTATGCGGAGTAAAGTAAGCATAAACAAAACAATTAAGGAATCATAACTAGGCCGGCACCAAAAGGTGCTTAGCAGCTCATATTAATCATGCAAACCAATTCAATATTCAAAGGTACGAAATACATGAATTGAAAGTAAAAGAAATATAAAAGCGCTAATGCTTATCGTGGGAGTGCTTTCTCCTTGGAGACGACTCAGTATGCTCCTCTAGACACGCCTTGAGCTTTTCCCACGTTCTCGAGTGTTGTGTGTGGAATAGAATGAATAGAAATGCTAGAATTAGTGGGGTATTTATAGGCGGATCGGGTTCTGGCGTAACCAATATAGGAGTTACGCCGTAACCTTCTATTTCTTCGAATAATGCACTAGATCATTGGTTCTGGCGTAACCTTATGAGTGGTTCGCCGTAGTCTTCAATAAACTCGGTTACGTCGTAAGAGATGCGATGAATTCTGGCGTAAGTAGCAATGACGTGGAACCTCATTTGACCTAATGTAGTTACGTCGTAACCTTTGAGAAGAGTTCTGTTGTAACCTTATGATAAGTTGGTTTTCGAGTCACGCAATAGTTACGGCGTAATGTGAGAGGCGAGTTACGTCGTAACTTCTTCAAAATAGCTTATTGTGATAAATCTTTAGATAATTCTCCGGTTCAGCGTCTCTTTAGCTCCAATGCTCGTAATTTACGAAAGTGGAAAACAATGGAAAACAAGCGTAAATCCATATAAATGATATAAATTACAAGCATTATCGGAAATTGACACCTAGTATTCGGGACTATTTGATGTTATCAAATATCCCCCACGAACTCTACTTGCCCTCAAGTAGACCTTATTAGAAAGATTCCTAAAAGATATCTCCCATCACGGAAAATATAAGTTTACAAATCCCTTATGCTAGAACAAAACAAAGCCGAACACCTCACGAAAGGAGAACAAAACACTCAAATCTCACAACTATTCTAAGTGCCAATTTCGGGGTGATCACTCAATTGCACAGTCATAGCATGTATTCTATCATAAGCTTGGCGGTTACACAAATCTCCACCACTAGAGTTAAGGGCTAAACAATTCTCGAAGGCAATATGGGTTGACACGACAAAGGTTAAGGGGTGACTCGTCATTACTAACATGTCACGGCGAAGTGGACGAAATCAATGATACATGACCAAATCCATGGCCAAGACACCAAAGATTGCTCGCTGCATCACCTAGACACGCTTCATTACTAAAGGGTAGGATAAGACATGGGATATATAATTGGTGTAAAATAAAAAACAAGCAGGTAGTCTAAATCTATAACCAAGTCATCACCACTTACCGTCCGCCCAAAGTTCAAGCTTTGAAATCAAGAAACGGATCATGAAATGCAAGGTAGATGTGTCATTAGAGGGCGTCGTGATGGGCACTACCTTTTCTCCAACTGTTGGCATAACTACCAACTCCAATCTTCAAATATAGCGAGGTGGCCTCCTCGATACTAAATCAATAAAGCTCATACTACAGTGCTTATAACATTGCACTTTACATAATCATAACAACTTTTTTTTTTCAACATAATAATAACATAACATAATATCCCCTCACTTGAGATGGGAATACGGGGGGTCTTCAATGATCTTCAGAAATGTTATCGATGAAAGCGTGATTTCCGAACCTTTCCACTCGAACCTTGAACTTAGGCAAATGATGACTTCCCAATCACAATTAAAGACTACAGGGTAGGCTAAGGTGTATAGGTGTATTGAAACAATATATTGGGTACACAAAATGAAAGGAATGGCTCAGAAGGGTGTATCTAGGGGTATCTTGCACTAAAGATGAGTGCAACAAAAGGGTTTCACAAGGGGGTCGAGAAGTCGAGGTGACTAGTCGATAGACACACAACGGTAGGCTGTTTGGGTGATAATCCTATAATATTGCCTTCTAAAACTGAAAAGTCCAAATACATCGAGCTAACTCAACATACCTCGTCTATGGTCTCGAAATGATGCAAAGACCAAGTTCTAAAGTTTACAAGCTACCGGCACACTCATAATTTGGTGAATTTGGGGTAAAATATTAGAAACGGATAAGGCTAATCTTACCATATAATATCAAGGGTTGTATGTGCTCGGCTAAAATCTAATCTAGTTAGGTTAAGAAAAACATGTCAAAATTTTAAAAATGGCATAATTTTTCAAAATAAACTAGAAAAATGAGGGCGAAATAATGTTCAAGAGATAATTCTACTCCCATCCCCCCACTTGAATTGTACAAAGTCCCTTTTGTACTAAGCATTAAATAAAGGTGTAGAGAAAGGTAGAATTAGAGCGAGAACTTCTCGAAATTTGCTCCATAAATAAGGAAGGCCCACGAAAAGAGGCGTGCCTTCGTATAACCATCATGAATAAACTTTAATCCCTGAAATCACACTACCGACAAGCATAATTCTAAAAAGAAAAAAAATGAAAAATGAAAAATGAAAAACAAACCTAACTCACTTTCGTAGGAATCACGGTTGCATTTAGCATATGCAACAAGCCTTTTAAACTACTTGGTGTCCTAAGTGGACGAGTGAAGTCTCGTGAGGGTTTACATGAAACACACCCACAAAGTTAATTTAAAATACTAATACAAGGTTATTGTGTTTTAAAACGAAAGAATTAAAGCAGAGGAAGGTTACGTTGTAACTCTTTTGAGGAGTTCTGCCGTGCTGGTAAAAACAGTATAAGTTGCAAAGCGAGTAGTTCTGGCGTAACCAGCGAGATGGTATTACGCCGCAATTGGTAATGCATCAAGAATTCGGCTTGCTAAAAGGTTGGTTCTGGCGTAATCACCAAGATGAGTTCTGTAGTAACTCTGTTCGAGATCGAAGAATGCGCATCGACAATTAGTTCCTCGTTTCTGCAAAATAGTTAGAAAACACAAAACCCTACGAAATGGATATAAAACAAAAGAGCGGGATAATTGGGTTGTCTCCCGAAGAGCACTTTCTTTATTTTCGAGTCTTTAAGTTAGACTCGAGCAGCGGGGGCTTCTATGGGGGACTTTGGACTTCCCCGACTTCCTCCATGTCATTTTTCTTAGAATAAGGCTGGTCCCAAACATGCGGAGAAACAAACCAAGTCATCGTGTATCTTTTTTGCAAGAAATTAGCTTGTGTCCATTCGAAAGGAAATTTAGCCTCGTCTTCCAATTTAATTTTATAATACCCAAACTTTACTCGTAACCAATTTTCAAAGGAGATTCCCCTGTATCCTACTTTACTTCTCTTATCTTTGTCAAAACATGCCCATTCCTTGCGTTTTAGCCATTTAGGTTCAAGGAATTCTCCTCCATCACAGATCTTGCGGTTGGGGTTGCATGTAGGCATTGTCATCGTGTAGTCCTCAGTCTTGATAGCGGGTTCACAAAAATGTATGGTCCAATCAATTTCGGTGAACCATTCGCTAAAAACTTTATGCCCTTGTAACCATTTTTTTCTAATAAGATTCTCGTCTTCCCAGCACCACCAAACTTCCGCAGCTTCTTTAATCATACGAATGAGGTGCTTTCCTCCTTCATTGCATCGTTTTTGAAAAGGAGAACACGTGGGTAATGTTACTTCGGTCCCCTTAACTAAACAAGTATCAGGAACACAACAGTGAATTCTTCCTTTTAGAACGTAACTGCGTACAGAAAACGGGATCTCTTCCTCATCTTTTTCATCGTCACTTGATTCGGTGCCCTGTAAATGGCTAAAAGATGAAGGCGGAAATCTATCGGAATCATCTAATTCAATCCTTGGTGAATCCTCAGTCGTAACAATTTTGTCTAGTTCAAGGCTTAAGGTTTTATCCAATTTAATCTCCACTAAATCGCCATAGTATCCACCGTAATATCCTAATGTGTCCAGGAACGGTTTACCGAGAATCAAATGTTTCTTTTTGTCTCTTTCCATGTCGATGACTACAAATTCTAGAAATTTGAAACAAATTTATCGACCTTGATACAAGTACCACTGTAATTCCTAAAGGGGTAACTTTGGTGTCATCGCGAGGATTAATCAAGATATTTGTTTCCCATATGGACTATCTTAAGTTTTAGGAATATGGAAAGCGGCATGATGTTTATACAAGATCCAAAATTAACCACCCTAAAATATTAATACTCCCAAGAACATGGAATGATTAACCCGTTGCGCTAATATCCTTAACTAAAATAAACTTGTTCACGACACGGATACGCTTTACGAATGATGGTTACGCCGTAACTCGAGGAATTGGTTACTGGCGTAACCACTGCGCATGTCGATATCGTAACCTTTAATTCATCGGTTGTGGAATTGCATTCCTCAACCACCTCTGAGATTATTGGCGAAAAGCGTTGCATTCCACCGTGTGCTTGGTTTCATTAAGTTCAATTTCATCTATCTCGACCTTGAGTTTTCAATCATTGCTCCAAGGTTTTTAGGGTTTCGTCGTGCTGGAAAGATTTTTATTTGTGTTTTCACGAAACCCCTTAACCATGTATCTTGTTCTTTTAGTTTCTGGGCTGATGTTTCCAGGAACTTGTTAATTGTTTCTTCAAGACTGGGCTTTCTTTCTCCATAAGGCCCACGGTTGTAATTTCCACGATACCCGTTATTATTTCGATTATCTCCATAAAACGGTCGATTTTCTCCATACTTGGCTTCTTCAATATTTTCATCGTCGACATGAGGACTATTCTTCATGAGATGTCCTCCCCCACAGCTTTCACAACCTACTTGGATGGCATGAATGGTTTCTCTGACCTTTAGCATATCTCGACTAAGATTTTCAATTTTACTAGCGATTGTTGCAATTCCGTCTAAACTTCCGCTTTGGTTTCTTTTACTTCCTCCGTCGTGCCATTTTTGAGAGTGATCTGCCATTTTTTTAATGGCTTCAATTTCAAGAGTAGGAGTCATGTTCGGGATAGGTCCTTGATAGTCCAGCATTTGCCTTGTAGTTACGTTAATTCCTTTGTAGAAAATATTGACCTTCTTTGGTTGTTCGGATCATGTGTAGGACACTTGTAAAGGAGATCGTTGTATCTATCCGGGCTTGATACAACGTTTCGTCGTCTTCTTGTTTAAAATTATGGATCTCAAAATGGTTAGAAATCTATGATGGTGGACAATATCTCGAATAAAGTGATTCTTAAGTAGCGCCCAGTATTAATTGCCCGTGGCAATCTTTCAATCCATCTTGGCGGCTCGGTGAAGAGTCATAGGAAATACTCTTAACATAACAGCATCATGAGACACCCCCGGAATGTTGAAAAGGCTTGCGATGTATTGGACATTTTCAACGTGCTCATATGCCTCTTCGTCCTTGTTTCCTAAAATAGGGTTAGCACGAAGCTCCCTCATAAATTGGTCTTTGATTTCGAAACGGACATCCGCTCCAATTGCCGGTCTTACGAGACCCGACCCTTGTTCCGCTCTTGTCAACGCCAAGTATTCCTCAAGAGTGAGGTCATCGATGTTAACAACTTCCATGGTACCTGAAAACTTGAAATATGATCGTGAGAAAAGTTTAAAGTGAAATTAAAGACTTAATATTAATCCTAATATAACTCCCCGTGGCGCCAAAAACTTGATCACGAGTTTCTTGATCGGTCTTAATATTTATAGTGTTTCGTTATACCTATGGTCTACCCTAGTGCACTAACGGGCAGTGTACCCGGTCGTGTGTAGCGTAGTAAACGGTAAAGCCGAGGTCGTCCCAAGAGCTATGTGTGTTGGATTATTACTAAGTCTAGGTGTCACAGATTAATAATGGTTTCGATAGGGATTTAATTAATTAAACTACTAAAGCAGAATAAAGAAAATAAAAGCAAATAAAGGATAAAGGGAAATCAATAGAGGAGAGTGGTGCTAACCTAGTTAATCCTCCTAGCTAGTTATATCTACGTCTACTTACTTCCAATTACTTCAGGTGGGGTCAAAGTCGAGAGGATAGCATTTGGTCAATTCGCCCTAACATATCAATAAAGATGTCACCACAGGAGAAGTCGGTGTCCCTCATAAGTCCTGTTGTTCACGGTCCCTAAGCCAAGTCATTAAGTACCGCTACATGCTAGATTTATAATAGTGAATGCCCGACCGTTAGGAACTTAGACACGCACCCCTAATTCTTAAGTTCATCCAAAGATAGGTGATCGGTTGGACAAATCGCACAAGTAGAAAGGGTCATCGGTTGGTCATATCTTACCCTTCCGTCTCGATCCGCTCACCTAGGGTCGGTTGGTCATATCTCCTAGGCAATTGGCCTCTATCGTCATTCAAAACTACCCGACCAAGGGTGGCTACCAATAAACTATGCATGCATACACTTAGAAATAATTGTACGGAGTAAAGTAAGCATAAACAAAACAATTAAGGAATCATAACTAGGCCGGCACCAAAAGGTGCTTAGCAGCTCATATTAATCATGCAAACCAATTCAATATTCAAAGGTACGAAATACATGAATTGAAAGTAAAGAAATATAAAACGCTAATGCTTATCGTGGGAGTGCTTTCTCCTTGGAGCGACTCAGTATGCTCCTCTAGACCGCCTTGAGCTTTTTCCCACGTTCTCGAGTGTTGTGTGTGGAATAGAATGAATAGAAATCTTTGGAATTCGTGGGGTATTTATAGGCGGATCACGTTTCTGGCGTAACCAATATAGGAGTTACGCCGTAACCTTCTATTTCTTCGAATAATGCACTAGATATGTTCGTTACGGCGTAACCTTAAGAGTGGTTACGTCGTAGTCTTCAACAAACTCGGTTATGTCGTAAGAGATGCAATAGTTACGGCGTAAGTAACAGCGGCGTGGAACCTCATTTGACCTAATGTAGTTACGTCGGAACCTTTGAGAAGAGTTACGCCGTAACCTTATGATAAGTTGGTTTTCTGAGTCACGCAATAGTTACGGCATAATGTGAGAGACGAGTTACGCCGTAACTTCTTCAAAATAGCATAATGTGATAAATCTTTAGATAATTCTTCAGTTCCACCGTCTCTTTAGCTCCAATGCTCGTAATTTACCTGAAAGTGGAAAACAATGGAAAACAAGCGTAAATCCATATAAATGATATAAATTACAAGCATTATCGGGGGAAATTGACACTTAATATTCAGGACTATTTGATGTTATCAACTTTACTAATGCATTTGTAAAGGACATTACAGCATGCAATAAGCCTAAAATCTGATACCTTAAGGGGCAGTTTGAAGTTTAGGCACAAGTGTAATTAGAGTTGCATTGATTTCCCCAATAATTGTCCAGAATCAAAAAAATCCTTCACAGCAGTACACACATCTTTTCTAGACATACTCCAAGCTTCTTTAAAAAACCTAGATGTATAACCATTTGTCCATGGTGCTCTATTATCCCCAATATCAAACATTGCATCCTTAATTTCTTTGTCAGACACCATTCTCACCATGTGGTTAGCTTCATCTTGGGTTATAACATTGCTGAACAAATCCTCACTTAGCCTTAGATCGGTTACGTTAGTTGTATTCCCCAAGAACTATTGAAAGTGCTTCACAAATTGGGTGGGAACCACTTCCTTCTCATATCTCTTACCATTCTCATAACATATAGTATCCACTTTATTTCTGTTTCTTCTTTCTTGAATAACTTTGTGGATAAAAGAACTATTCTTATCCCCAACATTCAGCCATTCAACCCTTGCTTTTTGAGCCAACAATATCTCCTCATCTTGAACAACCTCATTATATTTGGCAAGAGATTCAATTGCCCTCTTTTTCACCTCTTTATTATATGGATCTTTTTTAACTACCAAGTGCACATATTTCATCAACATAAGCTTCAAGTGGTACATTGCTCAATTTAACCCATATTGGTAGTTTACTATGCTCTATCATTTGCATACCTAGTTCAAGGTTCCATCTTTATACAATTAGGGGTTTATTGTTGACTATCCAAGGTCCTTTATCAACCACAACATTCAGTCCTTCCATATTGGTAGTTTGCTATGCTCTATCATTTGCATTCCTAGTTCAAGGTTCCATCTTTATACAATTAGGGGTTTATTGTTGACCATCCAAGGTCCTTTATCAACCACAACATTCAATCCTTCCATATTACCAAACTTAAACAAGTATGTGTCATTACCATTCACAATTATGTCCTTTACCCCAAACTTACGTCACATTATCCTTATGTTGTATCTAATCTCATAAGGTGACATTTTATATACAACTAAGTAGCCACTAACAGTCAGGTTCCATCTTTCACTACCTTTCTTCACAAGCATTTCATCAAACACTACCACTTCCATACCAGTATCATTAAGCATTGTAGGAATGTAATTAAGTTTCTTAGGTACCTCATCCATTTTCACCTTATTCACATATGACTCATTAGGCATCTTATTCTCAATAGACATCTTACTTATTTCAGTCTCATTAATAGCATGTTCACTACTCTTCTTATCATTCATACAACTAGCATTTATTTCAGTAACAACAAGTACATCATTTACACTAACAGTATCATCACTTAATTACAATGTTATTCACAGCTTGATCACAGTCACTATTCATGCCTATATCACCATTATTAAACTCATTTGTTTCCTAATCCTTACCATTAACCCCTTTACCAACTATTGAAACATCCTCTTGAGCCCTATTATCTTCAACTTCTTCCCCTGGTTGTTCCACATCCTTCCTTTTTGACATTTCACCTATAACATGATCATTGTATTTCGTCGGGACTTTTATTAGCCTCTTGGAGGATCGTTTCTTATTCGACATATCTTTAAGGAATGAAAAAGTACCAAATCACAATAAGGTGTAAAAGTAATCAAAAGAGTGTATTCCTCAAAACCTAATAAAAACCGAATTCAATCTAATCATTGTGTGTGCAACGATTAGACGAAACTAATGATGTAATCGGATTTGAAATTCATTAAGTATTTGAGGGGAATTGAAGCTTTTAGTAGATTTTTAATGGCGGAATTTTAGCGGGAATTATTTGACGAGAAAACGCTTAGCGGGACTGACAACAGAACTTTATGAAACTTATAATATGCTGCTGAAAGGCTAATATAGCACGTTCATGACAGTACATGGTTTCCACTAATATAAAGAAAAATTATAGCAACCATTCCGAACTCATGCTAAAAAAGTCCTACTTGTAAAGCCGCCATAATAAAATATCAACAACTCTCCACGAATCCATAACATATATTCCAACTATCAACCATAGGAAATCATACAAACCCCTCTAACATTTCCATAATGGCATCTCCAATAAAAACAATCGTTATTCTAGTACAAGAGAATCGATCATTTGATCACATGTTAGGATGGATGAAATCCATCAACCCCGAGATCGATGGTGTCACAGGAAAAGAGTCCAATCTTTTGTCCACGACCAACCATGAGTCGCAACGTTTGTACCATACTAACAAGGCCGGGTTCATCCAACCCGACCCTGGTCACTCTTTTGAAGCTACATATGAACAAATATTTGGTAAGGAATGGTCTGAGGGAGCTCGTGATCTAGTCCCGACAATGGATGGATTTGCTCAACAAGCCGAAAAGGTCCAACCGGGCTTGTCTGAGGTGGTCATGAGTGGGTTTGAGCCCGATTCTATACCTGTTTACAAAGAGTTGATTTCGGAGTTTGCTGTTTGTGATAGGTGGTTTTCTTCGATTCCCACTTTGACTCAACCCAACAGGTTAACATTTAATTTGTACATAAACAATTACAGTGTCCATCTTACTATTGTATCATAAACTTTTGATATTAACTGCTTTACATGTTTATTTTATCATACGACATCAGATTGTATGTTCATTCTGCAACTTCATACGGTGCAACGACAAATGACACCAAGTCGATGATAGAAGGTTACCCACAAAAGACCATATTTGAGTCTGTGGAAGAGGGTGGTCATTCTTTCGGAATTTACTATCAGTTACCTCCTTCGACTCTTTTCTTCAGGTAACCTTTTTTTTTCTTCGTATATAGTCTTTATATTGTTGATATATATAGCTAATTTGCGTCGTCATAAACAGGCGTGAATTAATAATGTGTGACTGATATGTATTAATCATAACTTATAGATAGTTATGTTTTTTGTTAATGGAAGTTAAACTATATAACCATGTCTATATATTTAACTGAAATTAGCATTAATATTATCATAAACTTCAATGATGTACCTGCTCCGTTAAACTAGTTGCTCTTGGCATTTTTAACGTTTTAACACCTCTATTATTATATTTATCCTCTTACCTTTATGATCTGGAAATTGTGTATTTTTATAGATGTTAAACTTCTACGTGGTAGTATTACTATAGTAAGTGTAAATGTGTAATAGATTTATATATAGCATGTTGGTTGCAAATTTTTACATGATTTGTGTATAGTTAAAAGGATGTACTTCTATAAGTTTTGTTTTAGCAAATATTGAGTTCGTATTAATTTAAAAGCTCTTGCTGAATTATGATAGGTTCGAGTCAAGACTTTCATTATATTTTTATTATTTGTCACGTTTTTTTTTTTTTTTTTTTTTAAATATGTCTACATGATTCAAATAAATGATAAAGTAAGCTCAAAAGTGTTTTTTATGTCATATACGAGTGATTTAAGCAGCGTGTCTCATAATTTTGACCCTACTTGCTTTTGCGCTGTCTTATCTTTCCCCTTTTGCTAAAATAAAATAAACCCTGCATTCAAGAAGAAAATTAAAAGCAAGGATACACACATGACACATCTCTAATCCAAGTATATACTCTGTTAAAAATAAATAAAAAAATCCAAGTATACACTTCTAAAACCAACCTATTGTCCACGTTAAGACATCATGAACTTGCAACGTTAAGTTAGAGTGTCATTTTAAGTTTAGCTAGGCTAGAAACTCGTCCATAAATACATAAATACTAGTGAAAATGAGTTTGTCCCACATCTAAGCTTACTACATACGAAACTACTTTAAATCATCTAAAATTACGTCACTTTGACAGTTTTTTTTTTTTTTTTTTTTTTTTTTTGAGTAATAATGGAACTAAAATATTAGTAGTGTTAATTGTTTAATCTAGAATGAATTGGTTAGTTAAGAGAAAGCACCCAATAATATGATGTAAAAAATATATATTACAAAAAACGTAACTTTAACGATGTTATGATGCAAACAAAGGAAAACATTAATATAGTGAACGGACATATTACCAATGAAGTTGTTCTAGTGTGCTTTTTGTTAAATGATAGTAAAATTAGAAAGTTTCGCAAGTAAGTTTATAAATGTGAAACAACCTTATATTCATTTTACTCATTTCATAATTCAAAATTTAGATTACGCATGGTATATTAAACGACAATGGCTGTTTGGCACTTCTATTATTGCAAGAACCCCGTCATGCATATTGTCTATTTCTGAACAAGTGGATAATTTAATTTGTATATTTTTAAGAGAATATTCAACGATTATATAGATGAAATAACTAGCTATACATTCTCCTTAAGTTTAATTCAACATGAAAAGTTGATCTTGGAACTATGAATTTAGCTAAACTGGTTTTGTAGTTTGATGTGATTTCCTTCGGGTAATCACTAATCAGTCAAATTATTATAAGTGAGCATTTGGCCTAGCAGTATTCGGTAAAATTAGTGTATCAAACCAAGTGATTACTTTAACTTTATAAAAGAGTAGTATAGTTAAGAGCTTGAACCTCTAGTAATTTGATTTCTAATTAATTTTTCGTTCATTGATCTACCTTGAATGTGACGTACAGAAACCTGCGAAAATTAAAATATATTGACAACTTCCATCAATTTGATCTACATTTCAAGCATCATTGCAAGGAAGGAAAGCTACCAAACTATGTTGTTGTTGAACAAAGGTATTTTGGGATCAAAAATATACCAGGAAACGATGATCACCCGTCACATGATGTGTCTGATGGTCAAAAGTTCGTGAAAGAAGTCTACGAAGCATTGAGATCAAGCCCACAATGGAATGAAATATTGTTTGTAGTCTTATATGATGAGCATGGTGGTTTCTATGATCATGTCCCACCGCCTCATGTTGGTATTCCAAATCCTGACGGTCTTGTTGGTCCTCCTCCTTATAATTTCAACTTTGATCGACTTGGTGTGAGGGTGCCTGCCATTTTTGTTTCTCCATGGATCGAACGTGGGACTGGTAAAATCATTTATACTCTTAGAACTTATATTGTGACATTTTCATGTAGTATTAATCTAACATAAGTCGATAATGGTGGCTAAATGCTAATGATTATGTCAGTGTTACATAAGCCAACGGGGCCATACCCTACATCGGAGTTTGAACATTCATCTATTCCAGCAACTGTCAAAAAGATTTTCGGGCTAAAATCACATTTAACAAAGCGAGACGAATGGGCTGGCACTTTTGAAAGTGTTGCTAGCAGAACTACCCCAAGAACAGATTGTCCAGGTATTTTCCCTACAACAATGTGCTTGTGCATTATTTTTTGCTTCCATACGAACCTTGGAACTTATAAACACCAAAAAATGTTAATTTGGTTTGTTTTCATTATTCTTTCTTATGTTTGGTTCCATTTAGCCACTACTATAAGTCAAGACAATTAAACTTTCTTTCATTTGTGCTACAGTTACTTTGCCAGACCCCCAAAAAATGCGAGAGACTGAGCCAGATGAAAATGAAAAACTAAGCGAGTTTCAACAAGAGTTGGTCCAGTTAGGCGCTGTTTTAAATGGGGACAGTAAAAAAGACACATTCCCTAACAAATTAGTCGAGAACATGACAGTAACCCAAGGTGCAAGTTATGTGGAAAGCGCGTTCAAGAAGTTTTGCGATGATTGTGATCAAGCCAAAAGAGATGGCAAAGATGGGTCTCACATTGTTTGTTCAGAGGAAGCAACACCATCTACAAAGAAATTGTCAAAATCCTTTTCTCAAAAGGTGTTTTCTTGTTTAATTTGTGAAAATTAGTGTTGTATTTGATGTTCAAATTGTATCGGCATTGCTTCTTTGTGTCAGTATAATTTGTAACCTTGTCTCAAAAATTCAATTTCTTTTGTATTCCACTTAATAAAAGCATATGATTTCATTGCCTGCTATATTCACCTAGTGCTTTTTATGTATTCCGCCATTAAAGATAACTAAGTGAATAACTAAGTGAATATAGGGTATGGATCTAGTGAGAAGATAACTAAGTGAATATAGGATGTGGATCTAGTGAGAAGAGAAATTGAAATAAGAATAATGAAAAAAAAATATTAGTCACACAGTTCAAATGAGAGAGAGAAATATAAGAAGAGATGCATCTATATTTTTAGGTGCATCTGAAATCAGGGACGGTTACATAGGGTGTCCCGGGACACCCATGAATTTTTGTCTCGTAGTGTTAATTTTGTTATAAAACTTTTATTTTTCTTTAGATGCACCCGGTCCCAAAAAGTTGTGCATGTAGTCTTGTTTGATTTCTCATAAATGCACCTGATGACTTTGTGTTTTGGTCTCGTCCCTGTCTGAAATGTGCGGTTGTGGTTTCTTCTCGCTCTTTTCATTTTAATTTTATTTCTCATCTGATCCTTACTCAGTTAACATATCCATTTGAAGGAATTTATTTATACTTCATGTGCAAGATTCAATGGTACTCTTTTGGCTAACTTTAGAGAACCAGACTAATTTGATTCACATTTGATCTATCATTGACTCTAAATGAGTCACAACACGTTAGTCATAAAAGAGATAATGTGATTGTGTTTTTATATATATGAAACCCCTGTGATAAAATTGCTACGGCCCATAATCTCACGACCTAAGTGGAGTTTAACTTTAAAATGAATTGACAACAAAATGAATAGCCCAACAATCTAAAATTAAATTCTGAAATTATTTTATTATTATTTGTATAAGTTTTAATTTTAACTTCTGAAATTATTTTATTTTTATGTGTACAAGTTTGTAAGAGCTGGGCTAAAACACTCAACATTGTATATGTAAACATAAACACTACACTTTAGGCAAGGCTGCACAATAAACACAAAAGCCCATAGGAAACACTAGCTATATTAAAGTTTTGGTCATTTTTTTTTTTTTTTAGAAAGTTGCTAAGTATTTATTAGATATTTGTTAATAAGAAAACCGTAAGTAGCTAAAAATATCAGGTAATTTTCGTAACTTGCTGCATTTTTTTCTCTCTCTCTCTAGTGACGTCGTTTACTACGTCTAATGTATACATGTATATAATTGCACATTTTTCTTTCATTTTTTGGAAAGAATTTTTTCCTCTAAAATTTTAAATATGAATGGCAAAGGTGAAATTAAGTAATATAGTCATACAAAATACAAATAGTGCTAATAAAAATTAAACCGAGTCACCGAGTACTATTAAACTTGAGCTCAACTCGAAGTTGAGCTTGAAACACAACCCGAACTCGGTAAACCTTAAGATTCAAGTTGACCTTGACTCATCTTCTAAAAGTTAAATCCGAATAGACCTTAACTGAGCCTACACTTTATGCTCATGCCTACATTTTATGCTCATGTTCATAAATAACCATTACATCACACTTTAATTTGCTCATTTCGTATACATACTACTTTACAATGTTGTAAAAAGCGATCTAGGCGCTAGTCGGTCACTTACCGTGACGATTTGAAGCAAGTCGGTCGAATTAGGCGTTTTGGTCAAATGGCGGTCAACATCCCACCTAGGCTGGTCAAATCGTTCAAATTGAGCTAGGTGGGTCAACAAATCGACCCATTTTTTGTGTTTTATTTTTTTGATTGTGTTTTAATTTGAGGAAGAAGGTTTGTTTTTCGGTGTTTTCTTGATTTTTTTGGTGAAGGGAGAGGGAAAGATGAATGTGAGAAAGTTGAAGAAGGTGAAGTGTGATTCTCATATTAAAGTTATGTAAATCTAATACTTTGATATATTTATTGGCCAACTAAAAAAACTTATACAATAAGCTCAACAAATAACTAAATGGGCTTTAATAAAAGTAGACTAAAACTTAATCAAAACCACATAATGTACATTTTGCAACATATAAAAAAAGTATATAATTTAAAATTATAAAAACATTAATAAACTTATTAAAAGTATATAAATTAAGCAGATTTTATAGAAAAGGCCCCGCCTAAGCGGCCTAGGCACTAGATGGTGGTCGACCGTCCGACTAACACCTAACATTTTTTGCAACCTTGCTACTTTATACAACTAATAATAATTAAGTAATGATTTATATTCATACATAAGTTTAAAAGTAATATTTTAACCGTAACCCAATATACTATTTTAAACTTGACAAAAAAGTTTACTCGGTTGTTTGAGCTCGGGTTATTAATGGGTGTTTGGAACTGCTTATTCTTTTTGCTTGTGTTTCGGCTTAAAACCAAGTACTTGCAAAAAAGTACTTTTGAAACAAGTGTTTGAATTTGCTTATTTTATATAAAAAAAGGCAATTTAATTGCGAAAATAATTATTTAAATATAAATTTTCGATCAAGTTCATTTATAAAAAGTTTTCAGCTAAATATAAGTAAAAAGTCATTTAAATTCAATATCAAATAGCTAACACAAAATAAACAACTTCTAACCAGCTTTTGAAACTAGTCTTTTATGCTTTGTATAAAACAAAAAAGCATGCAAGGAGGGAAATAGTGTTTTTCTACTTAAAAAGAAATCGATAAAAAAAAAAAAAAAAAAAAAAAGTGATCCCAATTGCCAAACACCCCTCCGACAGACTTATTTAAACCAAGTAGTTTCCGACTAGTTCATCAAACCTGGAGGACCATTTATATAACCTTTTATTTTGTAAAGCTATCCGACACCGTTTAATTTATTTAGGGCTCATCGTCTACACTCTTCAGTACAAGACTAACGACGGTACCACCACCTCTTCAGGTACGCAACTTTACAAATACGATTTATTCTATCCTTTTTTTTTCCTTACAAGTTTTGATTTGGTTTCACCTTTTTTATATGTGCAATTTGTTTATTATGGGGGTATTTGTTTTAGCTTATATAGTGGGCTTATGAGTTTATTAGCTTATATGACTCATATAAGCTCAAATCAAGTGTTTGGCTAAGCTTATATGAGTGGGCTTATGAGCTTATATATATATATATATATATATATATATAGGAAGGTTCTTTCGTAACCCAAAAAGGTCGAAGCTGAGAGCTGGCGTCAACCAATCGATTTTTTGGATACTTATTTTTATTATTTAATTCAAAGGGTATAATAGTAAAACTATATTTTTTTTTTTTTTATAAAAAGCGTTTTTAGTTCCTAACTTTTAGGATTTTTTTTTTTTTTTTTTTTTTTTTTTAATAAATTTTTTCCGGCATGCATTATTTCAAGTGTCACGGTGCACATGTATTTTTTAGTTTTCATGTAATGAAAATTTACATATATTTTTGGTGTTCAATTGCTTAAACCTTTAATGTGTTTTGGTCACAATATATACACAAGTGCATAGAATAACAAACAAAAATATTTTACATGTATCGTATACATTTCAAAACATATACGTAACCATTATTCTTTTGAAGTTTAAAACAAGAATCAAAGAACATAAACTTTTATAAAACACAATATTCATATCATTATATGTTACATTTTATTGATTACAAGTACAAAAACACATATGCAATAATTGTATATCTTCAAAACCCGCAAATTATCTCCGTGTTTATATGTGCATCCACTTCTAGGTCTTTAATGCTTTCATTATCTTCATCAATCGATAAGGATACTGAAATACAATTAAAACACAAACAAAACAAGAAACAATTTTTTGTCATAATAGGTAGCGTAACACATATGCACAATGTTTGTTTATATCAAATAAAAGATATACATGTATTTTTTGTCACAAACAACTAGCAAACACGTATGCGCAATTTAAAACATATATGCATATATCTTTTCTTGATTCTATATCAAGCTTAAAACATACATGCATACCATTTTCATTGATTAAATACATATGCACACCATTTTCATTGACTCAAGCTTAAAAGACATATGTACACCATTTTCATTGATTAAATACATATGCACACCATTTTATATTAACCTTAAAACATATATGCACACCTAGTGAAAGTTGAAACACATAAAAATAAATATAACACATGTGCATACTTAGTAATGGTGCCATTTATGTATATATAAAACATGTGTGCATAGAAATTAAATCTGACGCTAACAACTATTAATATGAAAACCGTTACATGAAACCCAAATACATTAACTTTTATAATTGAATAAAACCAAAATAAATCAATGACTTGGTGATACCGAATATCGCATTTCGGCATTTAACAAACAGCTTATGGTTTCGAGATTGTTTTCATATTAATCTATATTAGAATACTTTTGTTTAATCCTCTTTTTATAATTGGGTGAATATGAGAACATTTTGATGATCAACAAAGCTACTGCTTATCTCCAAAGCGCCTTATGCTTATTTAAGATGAAACAAATACCTATTAAAAAGGATTTGATTGAAATTTTCCATAAATTTATAATCATTTCAAGTACCATTACCCCAAACGCCCCCTTATACAAATGGATGATGCATATACCAATTAACGCATATACCAATTTCCAACCTTTTAATCTTTACATCAAAACCCATCAACCAAAACCTTAAATAAACAAAACCCATAAACCAAAAAGAATCATACCAACCTTAAAAGATGCACATGTGTTCCCTAAAGGATCAGACAACTTAAGTTCTTGATGACAAAAAAAAACCATATCGAATCATCAGAAGCCAAATCTTTGAATCTTTTATTAACACATCAATTCCTACTATTTTAACAAAATCTATTAAGCAAAAACAAATAAGCAATTCATTAAAAAACAAGGAGGCGCTTTTGTACACTTTCTTATAAGTAAATTCATGAATCATACATGGAAATTAAGACCCACTTTTACCTTTTACCCATCGTGTATAAATTTATACCTAATTAAAAATCGTATACCGAGTTTCTTTGATCATAGACTTACCTTCATGATTGACAAATGAGCGGCGTGAAGTTTTTTGACTAAATCAAATGTATAGATAGTGAAGCATTTCGAGACCATGAACGATTTGGGATGTGAAGAAGAAGGGGTGGGCGGCGGCTAGGGTTTACGGATGTAAAGGAGATAGATGGTGGGAGGTTTCTAGGGAAAAAGGAGAATAACCGTATGATATAATGGTTATTATTAGTGGTGATACAAAATTACATAAACACCCTTACATCATTTTTAAAGTTAACTTGAAGTTTCATTATATTACATTTATGCCATCTTTAATTGTAGCCATTGATCAAATAATTAATGGCTAAGATTGGTTCTCATGATTCTCGACATTTTCTTGGTTACGAAAATAACCTTACACTATATATATATATATATATATATATATATATATATATATATATATATATATATATATATATATATATATATATATATATATATATATATATACTAGTGTCAAAACCCGTCCGATGGACGGTATGACTGTGGTTTTATTTTTAGGTTTTAGTAGAACAAAATATATATATATATATATATATATATATATATATATATATATATATATATATATATATATATATATATATATAAATTGTTTATATTTAACTCTATCCTATATATTTAAATGATCTTGGAACAAACTTGTGCAACAGAAGCTCACCTTTTCAACTATAGCTGCCATCTCATACTCATGATTGGATATGTGTTTTGGAACTATTGTGACATGATGTCATAATAAACCTTTTTTTTTAAATCAAACAAACCCTTTCCTTAAACTATCATCTCTTGGTGCCTGTGGCTCACCCCTCTTGATGAAAAATGTTGGTTGCTTTGGCTCAATAAGATGCATATTTTCATTAGTAAGCATAGAAACAACTTCGGTAGGTTGTCCTTAGCATGATCTTGAACATACAATAGACCCACATGAACGTTTCAACATAGACAGGTTTTATCCATACTAAAAATAACCCATTTGAAATAGATCATGTTTTACTCATTTACCAACTCGATCACGTTTCTGACACATCTAACAGAATAGCTTGATAGAAAACTAATGTAGCTCGTACCTTTTCTGTGACGTAGTGCAAGACTTTGCTCAATGATTGATCCAAAACTTTAATAGTATATGGAATCAAACTTAAGATGGTATGTGATCCTTATGTTCCCTCCTCGCAGTTGCATCACAGAATTTACTAAATTTCTCTAACTTTCAGAATGATTTGAATGATGAAAAGTACCTAATTGGCATTTGTATTTATAAAAAAATTCAAATCAGTAGCATTGTATATCTGTTTTTAGTTTTTGAAATCAAATGTCAAATGCCAGCTTGTGTTTTAACAACAATGTGAAATTTCAACATTTTATATCTCCCGTACAATTTTTTTCACTCAGACATCTCACTTAATCTCAAATGAAGATTATGAATACTTACCATTAGCCCATTGTTTGATATGATGATGATGATATTGTCAATGGAGTATGCTCGAAAAAAAATACTATGATAATGCTACTGTTCTTAACAAACGTATGCTTTTGTTGGGTCCTATCTTATGACCAGTACGATTTATCTGATATCTAACCTCGTTTATGTAACATCTGAAACATAAGTATTAAAAAGTGGCTGCATATTACCTCAAACTCCTTTCCTTCATGATATAGATCACCATGTGATGTCAGTTTTGGCTTGGCATGGTATTTGAAAAATGCATCATGAAGTATCTGCCCCATAAATATTAGAAAGAGTTAAAACCCATAGGAGCTTTCATACATAAAAAAAATATCTTTCATCAATGATTTATGAAGAAGATTACGTCACGTGATGAATTACGAAAAAATAACTGGTTTATTGGTAGCATAACGTAAACCAAAGAAAAAATGCATGATAAAATAAGTATTATCAAGGGGACCGTGGGCAAGGATTTTTGTGTATTTGCCCATCCGTGAGCAAAAGCTTTAGTCAAGGACCTGAAGATTTTTAAGATGGTTTTAACTGGGTAGCTGTTTAAACAAGCTATTTCCTAGACTCAAATATTGCAAAGATAACTGATAACTAAGACTAAGTGGAAAATCATTGGTACACTCAAGATAGCAGTCATACACTCTAATGAACGTGGCAAAGAAATGTACGTTGCAGCCTTTCACACCCTGTCATGTTCAATAGAGCATGTTTCCTTAGGTCTCCAAGGGATTCACATACATGAACCAAATTGGAACAATTCCAAAGATTCAAGGTCTCATGATTAGGAACTACGGAAAAATTATTGATTATTGATAGATGCAGAGAGCTTTTAAGATTTAGAATCTTGAGTGACGGAAGTTTCTGCTGCAAAAGTAATAATAGAAAGAAAAAATATATATTTAGCATTGCGTATAGTCACACATGCATAAATATGACCAGGAAAAGACAAGGTAAAGCAATACAAACAGGCAGATTTCAAATTCCCTACCTGGGGCAGTGTGAAATATGCCAGCCGGCTATAGCTCATATCTAAAGCAACCATGTTATGCATATCTTAAGTTTTTTACAAAATCTTTTTTCGATGGATATAAATGTACAAAATTGATCTGGAGCAGTTCTAGCTTATCCATCCCTTCAATAGAATCAGTGTAAAGCGTTGTTTGCAAATGTAGCATGAAGAATGTTAGTAAGTAACTATGCGGCTATATATACCTCATAACTCCTGAGTATAATAATTACTATGTCCGTAGCTCCTTTAAAAACTTCTCAAATCTTAATAGACATGGGATTCGACAGCGGAGACCCAAGTTTATTCCTGCAGGCTGCAACTTTTGCCTATACCATGTCCCTATTTTAGTACAAAAGTTCCTAACTTCTCAATTTGATGTAAAGGGAGACCTTATGTATAGTTTTCTAAGTTCTAACCCTCAAATATTGACTTTTAAGCTCTAACCCTCAAATGACACTGTGTAAAAAATGCAATAACTCGTCATGCTTTTCCCAGAAGCAAAAAGAAAAAGATCAAAAAGACACACCTAAGTCCGTAGATGGTTCCACCTGCCTTGTTTAAAGAAAAAAGTGTCGTTCATGATAAAAATTTGATGTAAAGGGAGACCTAATGTATTGATTTCTAAGTTGTAACCCTCAAATATTGACTTTTAAGCTCTAACCCTCAAATGACACCGTGTAAAAAATGCAATAACTCGTCATGCTTTTCCCAGAAGCAAAAAGTAAAAGATCAAACATATATATGAGAGATAATTTAAGCAATGTTTACGGCTAAACTTGACCTGCCCATGGACTCGTATAGTTGTATATAATTAAGCATAATGGCTAACCAATTTTCTTCTACTTAGATGTTGTAACATTGCAGCAAGAGACTTGTTCTCATCCACAAAGAATCCTTATTTCAACTCAAGATAGGTGCTTTGACTCATTTTGGGGGTGAATCGGGTTCGATGGCGGGGTTTTACTGGTGTTGAAGCTCAAGTTGAGATTTTGGTAGTTGTTCTGCAACCTCTAATTTGCGATTTTTTTAGTAACGCTATTAAGACTCGGGTTGATACACGAGGGTGAAGCCTAGTCCTCTTGGTGACTTGACAGCAGCCGTTTCAATGGACTTTCTGGTTCCTCTTGAATGCGTGTTTCCTCTTCACAAATAGTCCCCTTCTTAAATTACAATGGCACCTCAGGTTTAATGAGTACATAAGTATGGGCCATTCTATTACGATAGCAGGATAAAAGTTAAAGCCAATAGGCAATATTTAGAAGATGAATGTACACTAAGAACTTATGAGAAATATTTGGTTCCGCAATCGTCGTTTCTCATTCAAGATCTTTATCAATCGTCTTCGTACTTTCTTTCAGATACACTTTTTTCATATGTTGAGCTATAAACAGTTGATTAAAGGAACATTAAAGGTAATAGTTGAACTGAAACTTACTCATTTCAGAACTCATCCGCATGAGATAGAAGTTACTCAAAGCAGGAACTTTATTGACCATATGAGAGTTGGGCATACCTATGCCATCCATGGCATTCTTGTTTTTTTTTCCATGCAAGTCAGAAGCGTTAGCAATCATCAATAAAGAATTTAGGAGCATACATATATTTAAGAACCAAAAGCATACTTGATGAGCACTTGATAGGAACACCACCTGTGGAAGAAAACTGTATGTATCCAAATTCAAATCTTATCTAGCCATTGCTATTGCTTTCATGAAAACATTGATGTCGTGATTTTAAGTAAGTGTGGCCTGCATTCGTGATCGATTTTAACAAATAAAATACCTGCTTGTTCCAAGTTTCTATGATGAGCTGCAATGGGTCAATACTTATCAGTAACTGATAACTCTTATTTTAGTCCGTTTGACATAATTCATGATAAGAATATATACTGATTAGAAAAAATCTCATTATATACTTGACATACATGTTAATAGCTGACTTTGAATACAAAAATAATACAAAATTTTAGCCTGTAAAAATATAGATATCGTACATATATGTAACCTCCAGTTTCGACAACCATACCTGAACATAATATGTTTCTTGCAATCAAATGATGGGCAATGTTTATCTGAAAATAATCATGGGCATGCATAGACTCACAAAACTAACCCAATAAACTAACCATGATTTAATCACTGCACATCCTCATTATCATATTAGTCATGTTTGACTTCAATCCAATACCAATTGCTGCATAAAAAAACACGATAAACAACCAATGCATCTAAAAGAAAAATCAAAAACTTAAAGAAGGACTCTTATAAACTTAATGATATGTTGAGATATAAACAGTTGACTAAAGGAAAATTAAAGGTAATAGTTGAACTGAAACTTACTCGTTTCAGAACTCATCCGCAAATGATGGAAGTTACTCGAAGCAGGGACTTTATTGACAACATAAGAGTCGGGCATACCCATGCCATCCATGGCATTCTTGTATTTTTTTTTCATGCAACTCAGAAGCAAGAACAAAAAACATAGTTGATGAGCACTTGATAGGAACACCACCTGTGGAAGAAAACTGTCTGTATCCAAATTCAATTCTTATCCAGCCATTGCTATTGCTTTCATGAAAACATTGATGTCGTGATTTTAAGTAAGTGTGTCCTGCATTCATGATCAATTCTAACAAATAAAATACCTGCTTGTTTCGAGTTTCTATGATGAGCTGCAATGCGTCGATACTTATCAACTACCGAATGCAGCCTCCATACTTATCAGTAACCGATAACTCTTATTTTCTACCTTTTGACATAATTGAGTAATAAGAATATATATCGATTAGAAAAAATCTCATTATATACTTGACATACATGTTAATAGCTGACTTTGAATACAGAAACATTACAAAATTTTATCCTATAAAAATATAGATATCGTACATATATTTAAACTCCAGTTCCGACAACCATACCTGAACATAATATATTTCTTGCAATCAAAAGATGGGCAATGCAGAAAATCATACATGAGAATGAATATCGTCAAGTATTCGTGACTTTATATATGTACTTGCAAACACGTATAATATGCACAAAAGCTATACAACAATCATGAAAACAATAAAGCATTCAAGTTGCAAAATAAAAATTACCGATCATTAGGGAAGATGGTTGAGGAAAAATTAGGGTTTTGTGTCATGAATAAATTAAATGCCGTATATTAATTTGGAACATTGGGAATAGATATGGTGGATAAGTTTTAATTATAATTGGTTGGGCAGGTTTATAGATTTGGAGTTGTAAAATATAATACAAAACATGTGTTGGTCTAGTGGTTATCACATTTACAAATGTTGCTAACACCCTAGGTTCGATTCTCTCCAAATACATTTTTAATTTTAATTATTCCCGAATTTTAGCTCATTTAATATACGCTTAGGTGGCATTAATTGTGATGACGTGTGATGACATGGCTGATAATGAATTACTGGGCAATGAGGTGGCGTTTACATGGCATTATCTACGTGTAACGCCTCCTGTTATATATAATATAGAGATATATATATATATACTAGTGGGCGAAGCCCGCCCAATGGGCGGGCATGTCTTATAATTATCGTTGACATAATTTGTTATAGCGAAAGAAGGAGGGTAATCGTAAAGAAGTTTTTCCATAAAAATTATATAACATGTCTAAAAAGTAAAATGTAAAATACTGAATTATACTTTTTGTTGGCATATTTTACTATAGCGAAAGAAGGTGGTAAAAAATGGTAGGAAAGTGTACATGTTGAAAGAAAGGGTCGTACATACGAATAGCAAGATAAAGAACGAAAAGAAATATACGTTTATCGAATATGAGAGAAAATATAAAGCTTGACAACCTTCGAGTTTACAAACTTATTTACATGAATGTTGCATTTGCTAAATCATAGATGGGCCAAGATGTTTGTTCCTTCAAAGTAGTTAATCTCGGATAGTTAAAAGGAATGTAGATTCCTTTATCTTCGAACAATAGTGTTTCAGGTGGCACAATCTGCGTAAACACAGGTTCAAAGGACCTTGGCTAGGTGTTTATTATTTGAAATTATACTAAAGCAATTGTAAATATAGTCACACCCACCCGTTAATTCAGCTAAAGATAGTCATAAACACCTCTTAGTTCAACTATAAAAGCAGTCCCAAACGCCCCTCAATTCAAAAGTAGAGTACCCGTCAAACATGCAATAAGAGAACTTGTCATATCTTTATCACATTAGAATGTGGTACTTGATGAGTGTGTAAATACTCATCATTTTTGTACCATTTAAACTGCAAATTCATCGAAAACACTCGAAACACATCAAAATGATCAAAATATCACAAATCGGTGTTTTATGTGTTTTAAATGCAAAATATCAAAATCGGATGAAAAACATATCAAATTTGCAAAATTGCGGTTTAGTCCCCAGTTTCAAAAGTTGTCAAAAAGCAGTCCACGAGCATATAATTTCAAAAGTAAAGTCACCAAAGGTCCTTTTAAAATCATAACTTGTCAAATTTGGTCCTTTGGTGAGAAATGAGAAAAGTTTGAGAAAATTACAATTTGGTCCTTCGAGTTTGCAAATTGGCATAAATGGCCCCTGAAAAAATTGAAAAAGGCAACTTTGGTCCTTGTAATGTCAACACTTGCCAAATTCAGTCCCTAAAACACTTTTGCAAAATTACAGGTTTGGTCCCTTGTTTTGTGGAAATTGCATATTGGGTCCTTGTGTTATTAACTTAGCCAACCAAACCCTTTTACACCTTGGCCCAATCCATTTGCCCTAGCCCAAACCCTGTACCCGGTTTCTGACCCGAATCAAAACCAACCCGCCCTTATTATTATACCCCGGTCAAATGGGGTTTGACCCGTCTCCTTCTCCTCACGTGAACACTCCCATCATCACCATTTCTGAAACCTCCCTGATACACTCCATCTCACCATCATAATCCCTATACCCTCCCCCCTCCAAACACAAAGGTCCAAAGGTGCATTTAATACACCTCCAACCTCTCACTCAACCTCACAAACGGATAAAAAGGTTTTGGCGCCAAAAACCTTTAAACGGCCAAGATCATCTTGAATAATCCAAGGGTCAGTATTCTTGGTGGGATATGTCCAGAAAGGAGAGAGAAGAAGCTTGGGATGCATATAAAGGCCAAGAGAAGCTTGAAGAAGGAGATAGCTTTTACTTTTTTATTATGTATGTCGAATTGTAGTTCAAATTGTCTAAAATAAATTTTATCTGTATTTCTAAGCTTGTTTTATATCAAACATTAGTTTTTAAGTGTTTACAAGTCATTCCAAGTTTGAATTAGAAGTAATGATCAGTTTCATTATTTTATACCAACTGTTGAAATTTTAAGTTTCAAACCATGTGTTAAAGCTTTAAGCAGTTCAATTTCCATCTCACCTAAGCTTATATAAGCTCTCAATAGCTTTTTGTAAGCCCAGAATCAATTTTCAAGTATATTAGAAATTTGGTCAAAGAAAGTCAACATAAGCGAAATTGGTGCGAAATGGGACGGGGTTGTTGCGGGCATGGAATGGGGTAAATTCTGATGATTTGGGTTGGATTATATAGGTTAGTGGTCTTTGTTTCATAGTTTCTTGGCCATAGTGGCTTGGACAAATTGTAAGTGAATTTCAAGATCTTGTGCATAATCGAATTTGTAGTTAAAATCATTAATACATTCTATTAGTAGCAGTTTAGTTATCTTAAGTCAATTTGATCATATAATAGGTTGGTTCTATGTTTGGATTTGTCTCGACTTGTTAATTAGTGACCTAAAGGGTGTTTGGTTCATAGCCTAAAAGCGCTCTAAAGGTTTGTTTAGGGGTTTATGTTTGTGGTTTCATGTTTGAATAGTCTAAGTATGCTCAATTGATTCAAAACTTTGTGTCGCAACATCAAAAAGTCAAAATTACTTTGTAATCCATTTAGCTGATTAGCTGTTGGTGATTTGGGATTGTAAATCGGTATTTTGTGATTAGAAATCATCAAACTTGCTTGCATTGTACTTATTACTGACATATTACAATAATCTCGATCACAAAATTTGGATTTGAAGTTCATTTAAGTCAACATTTTCAATTTCTTAAAAAGTCAAAAGTCTTAAATTTGGTTTTAGGCTCGATTACAAGGAATTGTTTTGAGTTCATAATTGGGTCTTATCAAGTGAAGTTTGGTATTTCAAAAGCTCAACTGGTGCTCCTTCTTGCTATCAATTTACTTGATTTTTACAATTTTTCTAAAGCCTCAAACAAGCTCTTGTTTACGGCGAATCGCCTGCACCATGTGAGTTGGTGGTGAAGTTTTCTCGAAATTGCGACAAGTGTCTGAGCTCATAAGAGCTCACCATGGTCGATTTTTGGTTCATAAGTAGTCTACGGTGATCTTTAAGTCCCATTATCTCATCTTTGTCTAAAGCTCTCGGATAAGTCGCTATATAAGCTCAAAGTTAGGTCGATCCAATTGTTTTTCATCCAAAATCGGTTGGCATATTTAGTTGTGAATCTGCTTATCGAGCTTAGGAGTAGTTGTATTTAGCTTAAGTTAGCTTATATTAGTATAATTTTAGGTCCGAAAAGTTTGGTTGCTTATTATCCTTTGTTTGCTTAAAATAAGTCTTATTTTAGCTTGAAATACACTCTGACCTTTGATTACATCACATAAGCACTGCATTTCTTATTTTCATAAAACCAGTAGCACTTTTAGAATTTTCCTGAAAGTTTCATAAATTTTGGTCTTAATTTGCTATTTTTCTCATTTTAAATAGATTTTAATCAATTTTTAATTAGCTTTTAATACAAAAAATTAGAAAAGGTTCTAAAAAAATAAGTTTTCATTTTTCTCAGGCTTAGATAAATATAAAAAGTAAAAAAAGTAATTTTCTAGATTTTTCATAGTCCATTTGGTAATTTTTAGTAATTTAATTAGTTTTAAATAGTTTAAAATTCATAAAAAATAGAAAAATAACCAGAAAAATACAAAAATAGTTTTGAAAATTCTAGTTTGATATTTTAGACTTTTCCATTTCATAATTTTATTTTTCTAGCTTTGTTTCCTAATTTCTTGCATTTTGGTTAATTATTAAATAGTTAAAATTAGTTTTAATTAATAATAATTAGATAATTAGTGATAAAAATAGTTTTCTTTTTCTAAAAATTTTCTTTTATCATTAGGATTGTAAAATATCATTTTCATATTTTTAGGGTTAATATTGCGTTAGTTTCACGTTTTTAATTGACGTCGCGTAGATTTTAATTTAGTTTTATTAAAACAAAAGAACAAAAACATCATTTTAATTTCGGTGATAGCGTTTATTTAATAGATTTTATCTTTTAACTTTCTTTAATTTGCCTTTAAGCCGTTGTTATTTGTTGGCTTATTAGTAGTTATAATCATAATCGATCCTTTTCCGTTCAAACTCCTCGATCCTTTATCGGTTGATAATCCATTGCACAACTTCATTTGGGACATAACGACCGGGAAACATTGTACTCCTCGGATCTTCATTGATTTCGTGCTTGGTGTTTTAGGTTTTCTTACGCTTGCGTGAGAGAAACTTAATGATTTCAAGATCAAATTCTGGCGCTTATTCTTGGGGGTGTCTTGATTTATCTCCGTTTTAGCAGATTAGTTGTTTGAATCCTCACTCATTGTTTATATCATCCATCTTTGTATATATATATATCCATATTTTCTTCTAAAAATCCAAAAACCCAAAACATCCAAAAACGTATAAAACACAAAAATATTTTCCTTTTGTTTCTATATATGTATCAAATAATAAAAATACAAAAAGAATCGTCGTTTTCTTTAATAATAACAACTTAAAAGATTACCACCGAAAACCAAGGCGATTGCACTACCTAGCGGGGTGCGACCATAATAAGTTCCCGAACTAAAGATATAAAACTTGCCTTTGTGTCCATTGTGATTGGTGTACCTTTTTCAAAGAAGCCATTCATCTTGGATTATTGGTTAAGTTCTTTGTTGTTTTGCCTCGATCTTGTGTTAATTGATTTTGTTGTGATATCGACGTTTGAACCGAGAAAACCCATAAAGATTCTTCACACCACGATTTTTACAAAGCGTCTTCATAATTCTCATTCTCATCGAAGATTTTCATAATTCCATTTCTCTCCTTAACTCGAGTTTCCTTAGAGTTAACTCTTGTATATCTTGCTCGCTCTTCTAGATCTGTAAGCCCATTCGTGAGCTTGTCAAGATTCAAGAAGGCGTGTTCGTGACTTCTGCTCCATCGATCGGATCGAGATCCGGATTGTTCACACTACTTCATTGTCATGGCGGATGAGATTCCTATGTGAGCTTCTCAGGGCACCCATCGGCGGGTATGGAGATGCTATCGTTGTACCGACCATCGTGGTGAAAATTTTGAACTCAAGACCGGATTCTTTGAATCTTGTAACTTCAAATCAGTTCTACGGTTTTGGCGGGATGATCCTCATGCTCATATAAGATGGTTTAACAAGATTGCATCTACCATCAAGTATAAGAATGTCCCTCCGAGGTGTTAAGCTTCTTACATTCCGTTTTCTCTTGAGGGCAAGCCGGTTGGCTTGAAAAACAACCCCTCGGTCTATAGAGACATGGGAAGATCGGTGAAGAAATTTGTGAATGAATTCTATCCACCTTCCAAGACCACGAGTCTTAAAATGAAATCATCAAGTTCACTCGAAGTTTGATGAATCCTTGATGAATCGTGGGATCGTTTCAAGGAATTGCTTGCAAATGTCCTCACCATGGTTTCTCGAGTTGATGCAACTCGATACTTTCTACAATGGGTGAGTCAATCGATCAAGATTCTCTCAATTCCTCCGCGGGAGGAAATTTCTAAACAAAAGCTGTCAAAGAAGCTTTGGCGATAATCGAAAACAAGTCTAAGGTCCGCCTTTGCACGAAGCAAGCGGTTGTTTCCCAAGTCGGTGTTGGTCCTTCTTCTTCTTCATCGCCCGTGAGTCGGTCTAGCACCGATGCTAAGATTGATAAACTCACGGAAGCTATCAAGCTTTGGTTCTTTCCAACCGAAGAAAGTCTCTTTTCCACAAACTTCACCTCCTGTGAAGTTAAGAAAGTGGAAGTCTGTGTTACTGTGGTGGCCCCATGCTTACTATAAGCTGTATGGCCACCGACGGTAACCCTTTGAAGCCAATCTTGTGGGCGGGATGTCTAATCAAGGAGGCAATCAATATCGTGCTCACAGAGACCCGAACCACCGTCCTAACCTACTACTGGACCTCCTGGTTTCAATCAGAATCAAAACCGTAACCAGAATCAGAATAGACCGAACCAAGGTTTTCAAAACCAAGGTCAATTCAATCAAAACAACGGTTTTCAAAATCAGAATCAAAATTTCCAACATCAAGGAAATTACAATAGAAACCCAGGTCAGGGAAATTTCAACCAAGGGTATTATCATGGAAACAATCAAGGGAATTTTCAAAATCAAGGCCCTAATCCTAACAATAGAGGCCAGAATTTCCCTGTTCAAACTCAAGCCATTGTTCCAACTGGACCATCTTCTGATGAGCTTTTGAAACAGTTCATGAAGTCCCAGGAAGAAATGAATCGGTTGTTGGTCGGCCATTTACGAGATCAAGAAGTCTTTAAATGATCGACCCTCGGGCTCGGTACTTTACCTAGCAACACGATCGCTAATCCGAGGCGATGCTAAGCGATCACAACCAGTGGTGCTTCTTATTACGGACTGCTTGTTCCTACTACCTCTTCTTCCTCTCTCCGAAGGTAGTGGAAAGCGAACACGAGGCGACAAAGGACAAGGAACTTCCTACTAATAACGGAAGAGCCAACAATGTCCATCCTCGGGTTGTCCCAAAACCAAGCACAGGTTGTTTTGAACCTCCGATTCTTGACCCTAAATCCAAAACTTCTATTCCTTACCCTCACGGTTACATGAGCAAAAACTCCATGAGAAAGCTAGTCATCGAGATGGAAAAGTTCTTTCAAATTTTCCAAGAGCTTCACTTTGACATAAGCTTCGCGGATGCCATCATGTTGATGCCCAAGTTTGCATCCACTCGAAACACATCTTTGAGCAACAAAGAAAAGCTATTTGAAATGGCTAAAACTCCTTTGAATGAGAATTGCTCGGTGTTGTTAAAAAGCTTCAGAAGCTTGGAGATCCGGAAAATTTCTTCTTCCTTGTGTTTTCCGGGATGATTGAATGCTTTGCCCTTGCCGATCTTGGAGCAAGCATCAATCGATGCCTTATTCGATGTGGAAGCAATTGTCTCTTAGGAACTCATTCCTACCGCATGACTCTTGAGCTTGCGGATCGTTCTATCTCGCGTCCTCTCGGCATTGCCGAGGATGTATTCGTGAAAGTAGGAAAGTTCCACTTCGGTGACTTTGTAGTCGTTGATTTCGATCTTGATCCTCGAGTTCCCCTCATTGTTGGGCGGGATTCTTGAGGACGGGCCGTGCTCTCATCGATGTATTTGAGCAAGAGATCACTCTCGTGTGGGTAATGAAGTCATTACCTTTAACCTCGATCGGACTTGAGGTACTCCTCAAACTATGATCTTGAATCAATTAATCGAGTCGATTTAATTGACATTGCTTGAGGAGTACTCTCGAGAGTTTCTTGGTTATCTTCATAATTACGTGGGTGGGAATTCCAATCCACCACATCTTCTCAACCTATCATTGCCGACTCTTCCCCTCTCACTCCGTTTGAGGAGGTGACTTCCTACGGAAGAGATCGATGAATTTACGCTGGCGATGAATCAATTCCGCTGGAATTGATGGTGTTTATGATTCGGAGGGATATTCTTTATCTTGAGCAATTGCTTAATGAAGATCCATTACCTTCACTCCTCCGAAAGAAATCACAATTGAGGAAATCAAATCGGTGCAAACTTCTCTCGATGAATTTCCGAGATTGAACAGGACCTACCTCCTCATCTTGAGTATGCATTCTTGGAGGTGATGATAAATTACCGTCATAATTGCTAAAGACTTAGCGAGGAGGAAAAGCGCTCTCATAAAGGTCTTGAAGTCACACAAGCAAGCAATTGCTTGGAAACTCTCCGATATTAAGGGTATCAACCACAATTTTGTACTCACAAAATCCTAATGGAGGATGACTTCAAACCAAAGAATCAAAGTCGAGAAGGGTGAATCCTAAGATTCACGAAGTTATCAAACAAGAGGTTCTCAAACTTCTTGATGCGGTGCGATTTACCCGATCTCGATAGTCCTTGGGTTAGCCCAATCCATTGCGTTCCAAAAAGGGTGGCATTCTTGTTGTCACAAATGAAGAGAACGAGTTGATTCCAACTCGATTGGTTACGGATGGCGTGTTTGTATTGACTATCGAAGTTAAATGGCGCCACCGAAAAGACCATTTCCTCTACCCTTCATGGACGGATGCTTGAGAGATTAGCGAGGAGCGAGTACTATTGTTTCCTTGATGGTTTCTCGAGTTACTTTCAGATCCCATTGATCCGGCTGGATCAGAGAAAACCACATTCACCGCCCATACGGGACGTTTGCCTATAGGCGTATGCCTTTTGGCTTATGCAATGCTCTGGCACGTTCAAAGATGTATGATGGCGATTTTCCACGACATGATCGGAAACTATGGAGGTGTTTATGGATGACTTCTCGGTCATTGGGGACTCATTTCAGACATGTCTCTCCACTTAGACAAAATGCTAAAAGGTGTGAAGACACCAATCTATGTCTAAAGCGGGAGAAGAGCCACTTTATGGTCAAAGGGCATTGTCCTCGGCCATAAGATTTCTAAGAATGGGATTGAGGTTGATAGAGCAAAGTTGATGTCATTGCTAAGCGCCTCATCCTACCACCGTCAAAGGTGTTAGGAGTTTCCTTGGTCATGCCGGGTTTTATCGTAGATTTATTCAAGATTTCTCTAAAATCGCTCGACCTATGACCCATCTTCTCGAAAAAGATGCTCCTTTCATCTTCTCTCCGAGTGCATCGAAGCTTTTGAAACACTTAAGAAAAAGCTACAGGCACCCATTCTAGTTGCCGGATGGGATTTACCCTTCGAGCTTATATGCGATGCAAGTGATTTTGCAATCGGTGCGGTCTTGGGGCAACGCAAAACCAAACATTTCGGCCAATCCACTACGCGAGCAAAACTATGGTCAAGCTCGGACCCATTACACCACCACGGAAAAGAATTATTAGGCTGTGGTGTATGCGTTTGAAGTTTGACCATATCTTATCTTGACCAAATCGTGGTGTATCACGGATCACTCGGCACTCAAATATCTCTTTGCGAAGCAGGATGCAAAGCCGAGATTGCTCCGTTGGGTTCTCCTCTACAAAATTTGATATCATCATCCGTGATAAAAAGGAGTCGAAAACACAGGTGCGATCATCTTTCGATTAGAGAACCTCACCAAAATGTGTTTGAGAAAAGGAAATCAATGAAACATTTCCTCTCGAAACACTCAATGTGGTTTCTTTTCGTGGAGATTCTTCACCCCATGGTTTGCCGACTTTGCAAATTACCATGCGGGTAACTTTGTGGTGAAAGGGATGTCGTCAGCGGAAAAACAAATTCTTCAAAGATGTGAAACATTATTTACGGGACGACCCTACTTGTTTAAAATCTGTGCGGATCAAGTCATCCGGCGATGTGTGCATGGTCGGGAAGCTATTGACATTCTCAAAGCTTGCCATTACGGACCTCTTGGGGACATCATAGCCCCAACTACACCGCCAAGAAGGTGTTTGATTCGGGATTCTATTGGCCCGCGATCTATAAGGATGCTCATGAATTCGTTAAACACGTGGCGCTTGTCAGCGTCACGGAATATCTCATAAAGGAATGAAATGCATAGCGCCATTCAAGTGTGTGAGATTTTTGACATATGGGGCATTGACTTTATGGGGCCATTTCCTTCTTCCCATGGTAACAAATACATACTCGTGGCGTTGACTACTTGTCAAAATGGGTTGAAGCTAAAGCTTTACCCACCAACGATGCCCGAGTAGTGGTGAAATTCTTGAAATCCTTATTTGCTAGGTTTGGAACTCCACGAGCCATAATCGGTGATCGTGGTGCGCATTTCTGCAATGACCAATTTGCAAGAGTCATGCAAAAGTATGGTGTAACTCACGTACCTCTCGCGTACCACCCACAAACAAGTGGGCAAGTGGAAGTTTCTAACCGGGGATAAAGAATTACGGAGAGGGCGGTTGGTGAAAACCGTGCCTCTTGGTCGGATAGGTTAGATGATGCACTCGGGCCTTCCGTGACGACTTACAAAACACCTATCGGTGCACTCCATACAAGGCGGTATACGGAAGGCATGTCATCTTCGATTGAGCTCGAGCATAAGGCATCTTGGGCCTTGAAGCATGCTAACTTTGACATTCGATGACGGTGATCATAGGAAAGTTCAAATGAATGAACTAAATGAACTCCGTGATCAAGCTTACGAGAACTCTTTGATCTATAAACAAAAGACAAAGAAGATCCATGACTCGAAAATCAAAACCGCGTTTTCAGCGTCGGTGATAGAGTCCTTCTTTTCAATTCAAGATTGAAGATTTTCTCGGGAAAGCTCAAGTCCCGTTAGTGCGGTCCATTTACTATCGCTAAGGTTTATCCTTATGGTACCATTGAGTTATCTCAACCCGATGGTCCTAATTTTAAAGTGAATGGTCATCGAGTTAAGCATTATTTTGGAGAGGACATTCCATCCATGGTTGTCCGGATCTTCAAACTTTCCCATGAACCAATGAATGCGGGGATCGAGTCAAGCTAGCGACTCGGGAATCAAAACGATAGCATGCCATATGGGTTTCACCCATATTTACATTTCTCACCTCTTTCTCCCACCCTAGTGTGGGGGTTGCCCACATGTTTCAAAAAAAAAAAAAAAAAAAAAAAAAAAAATCTTCTTTCTAAATAATGGCCGTAGTATTTCCTTTCACGTTCTTTGTTTCGGCATAACCGCGGTACTTTGAATATTGAGGGCAATATTCATTTCTAAGTGTGGGGATTCTCACGAATTTTATCATGTAAATATACCGCCTAATCCCGTTTTGGCCAAAAATTTTTTTGGAGTAAGTGTTTACACTTTCTCATCCAGTTATCGATCGCCATGTTTGATAAACAAAAGGATTGGCTAATCCAGAGCAAAGCGGCTCTTAGTAAAGATATATCAAATCCGTTTATATGGCTTGCAATTTGCCCAAAATTGTATGGTTCTCAACTCACCATATCCTAAAAGTGAAGAGTTGGCTAGCCGCAAGATTATGGCTTGTGGTAAAGGCGATGGAAAAACCATAATTGGTAATCGGCTCACCAAAGATAATATTGATAATTTATCTAAGAGTTGGCTAGTCCGAGCAAGCGACTCTTGGTAAAGACAAAATCAAATCCGTTGGAAGGCGGTGGTTTGCTCAAAATCACATGGTTATCGGTGTGCCATGGTTCTTACTTGGCGAAACATTTGGCTACCCGAGTAATGGCTTTTGGTAAAGAGATTAAAATCCATTATGTTTTCTCAAATCATTGCTAGGGACTAGCAATATCTCGATGTGGGGATTGATGAGTGTGTAAATACTCATCATTTTTGTACCATTTAAGCGCAAATTCATCGAAAACACTCGAAACACATCAAAATGATCAAAATATCACAAATCGGTGTTTTATGTGTTTTAAATGCAAAATATCAAAATCAGATGAAAAACATATCAAATTTGCAAAAATTGCAGTTTTAGTCCCCCAAGTTTCAAAAGTTGTCAAAAACAGTCCCTGAGCATATAATTTCAAAAGTAAAGTCACCAAAGGTCCTTTTAAAATCATAACTTGTCAAATTTGGTCCTTTGGTGAGAAATGAGAAAAGTTTGAGAAAATTACAATTTGGTCCTTCAAGTTTGCAAATTGGCATAAATGGCCCCTGAAAAAATTGAAAAAGGCAACTTTGGTCCTTGTAATGTCAACACTTGCCAAATTCAGTCCCTAAAACACTTTTGCAAAATTACAGGTTTGGTCCCTTGTTTTGTGGAAATTGCATATTGGGTCCTTGTGTTATTAACTTAGCCAACCAAACCCTTTTACACCTTGGCCCAATCCATTTGCCCTAGCCCAAACCCTGTACCCGGTTTCTGACCCGAATCAAAACCAACCCGCCCTTATTATTATACCCCGGTCAAATGGGGTTTGACCCATCTCCTTCCCTCCTCACGTGAACACTCCCATCATCACCATTTCTGAAACCTCCCTGATACACTCCATCTCACCATCATAATCCCTATACCCTCCCCCCTCCAAACACAAAGGTCCAAAGGTGCATTTAATACACCTCCAACCTCTCACTCAACCTCACAAACGGATAAAAAGGTTTTGGCGCCAAAAACCTTTAAACGGCCAAGATCATCTTGAATAATCCAAGGTCGAGATTCTTGGTGGGATATGTCGAGAAGGAGAGAGAAGAAGCTTGGGATGCATATAAAGGCCAAGAAGCTTGAAGGAGATAGCTTTTACTTTTTATTATGTATGTCGAATTGTAGTTCAAATTGTCTAAAATAAATTTTATCTGTATTTCTAAGCTTGTTTTATATCAAACATTAGTTTTAAGTGTTTACAAGTCATTCCAAGTTTGAATTAGAAGTAATGATCGGTTTCATTATTTTATACCAACTGTTGAAATTTTAAGTTTCAAACCATGTGTTAAAGCTTTAAGCGAGTTCAATTTCCATCTCACCTAAGCATATAAGCTCTCAATAGCTTTTTGTAAGCCCGAATCAATTTTCAAGTATATTAGAAATTTGGTCAAAGAAAGTCAACATAAGCAGAATTGGTGCAGAAATGGGACAGGGTTGTTGCAGGCATGGAATGGGGTAAATTACTGTGATTTGGGTTGGATTATATAGATTAGTGGTCTTTGTTTCATAGTTTGCTGGCCATAGTGGCTTGGACAAATTGTAAGTGAATTTCAAGATCTTATGCATAATCTGAATTTGTAGTTAAAATCTGTTAATACCTGTTCTATTAGTAGCAGTTTAGTTATATTAAGTCAATTTGATCATATAATAGGTTGGTTCTGTGTTTGGATTTGTCTCAACTTGTTAATCAGTGACCTAAAGGGGTGTTTGGCTCATAGCCTAAAACTACCCTAAAGGCTTGTTCAGGGGCTTATGTTTGTGGTTTCATGTTTGAATAGTCTAAGTATGCTCAATTGATTCAAAACTTTGTGTCGCAACATCAAAAAGTCAAAATTACTTTGTAATCCATTTAATCATTAGCATTGGTGATTTGGGATTGTAAATCAGTATTTTGTGATTAGAAATCATCAAACTTGCTTGCATTGTACTTATTACAACATATTACAATAATCTCAGTCACAAAATTTGGATTTGAAGTTCATTTAAGTCAACATTTTCAATTTCTTAAAAAAGTCAAAAGTGCTAAATTTGGTTTTAGGCTCAGTTACAAGGAATTGTTTTGAGTTCATAATTGGGTCTTATCAAGTGAAGTTTGGTATTTCAAAAAGCTCAACTGGTGCTCCTTCTTGCTATCAATTTACTTGATTTTTACAATTTTTTCTAAAGCCTCAAACAAGCTCTTGTTTCTGGCCAAATCTGCCCTGCACCACTGTAACAGTTGGTGGTGAAGTTTTCTCAGAAATTGCAGCAAGTGTACAGAGCTCATAAGAGCTCACCATGGTCGATTTTGGTTCATAAGTAGTCTACCGGTGATCTTTAAGTCCCATTATCTGTCTTTGTCTAAAGCTCTCTGGATAAGCTGCTATATAAGCTCAAAGTTAGGGTCAGTCCACTGTTTTCTGTCCAAAATCAGTTGGCATATTTAGTTGTGAATCTGCTTATCAGAGCTTAGGAGTAGTTGTATTTAGCTTAAGTTAGCTTATATTAGTATAATTTTAGGTCTGAAAAAGTTTGGTTGCTTATTATCACTGTTTGCTTAAAAATAAGTGCTTATTTTAGCTTGAAATACACTACAGCCTTTGATTCTGTCACATAAGCACTGCATTTCTTATTTTTCATAAAACCAGTAGCACTTTTTAGAATTTTCCTGAAAGTTTCATAAATTTTGGTCTTAATTTGCTATTTTTCTCATTTTAAATAGATTTTAATCAATTTTAATTAGCTTTTAATACAAAAATTAGAAAAGGTTCTAAAAAATAAGTTTTCATTTTCTCAGGCTTAGATAAATATAAAAAGTAAAAAAAGTAATTTTCTAGATTTTTCATAGTCCATTTGGTAATTTTTAGTAATTTAATTAGTTTTAAATAGTTTAAAATTCATAAAAAATAGAAAAATAACCAGAAAAATACAAAAATAGTTTTGAAAATTCTAGTTTGATATTTTAGACTTTTCCATTTCATAATTTTATTTTTCTAGCTTTGTTTCCTAATTTCTTGCATTTTGGTTAATTATTAAATAGTTAAAATTAGTTTTTAATTAATAATAATTAGATAATTAGTGATAAAAATAGTTTTCTTTTTCTAAAAATTTTCTTTTATCATTAGGATTGTAAAAATATCATTTTCATATTTTTAGGGTTAATATTGCGTTAGTTTCACGTTTTTAATTGTACGTCGCGTAGATTTTAATTTAGTTTTATTAAAACAAAAAGAACAAAAACATCATTTTAATTTCAGTGATAGCGTTTATTTAATAGATTTTATCTTTTTAACTTTCTTTAATTTGCCTTTAAGCCGTTGTTATTTGTTGGCTTATTCCGTAGTTATAATCATAATCTGATCCTTTTTCCGTTCAAACTCCTCGATCATCGCATCGGTTGATAATCCATTGACAACTCATTTGGGACATAACGACCGGGAAACATTGTACTCCTCGGATCTTCATTGATTTCGTGCTTGAGCTGTTTTAGGTTTTCTTACGCTTGCGTGAGAGAAACTTGACGGTTTTGCGCGCATCAGTACTTCATACCCATTTTACTTTATTTTTGTGTTGACATAGACACGCTTCCTGGTCAAATTAATCCTGAATCCTATTTGCTAATTCATTGAGCAGCCCCATTTTGGATTAGACTACTTACGGCTAAGAGTTCAAGAGTGATTCGATGAATGTTTGGTTTACTCAAACTTGAAATATCGTAAGTAGCTTCTATTTCATATTTCAAGGTATTTGATTTATGGATCAATTGCATATATACCCACTAAAACTTGCATATTTGCATATATACCCAAAACATGCTTAAAATGCATTGTACATCATGCAATAAAAACTTGTATTATGGGGAAATATGCAAGTTTTTAAGTTTTAGTGGGTATATATGCAATTTAGCAAAATTAATATTGTAAAATATGGACGACTTACCTTTCGAGCCTCCCAAATGACGAACATACGATGCAAGTCTTCTATCTTTTATTACTTTAAGCATATGGGAGACTCACCTTCATCAATTAACATGAGGTCATCGAACACCTCTTTTCAAGGGAAATCGTTGTATACATGGAAAAAAAAGCTTTACTATACTTTCACAAAAATTGTCGATACATTACTACATGAATTTTAAGATCAAATAAAAATATCACATATTCTGACCTATCTAGAAATTGAAATTCATAAACTCATTGTGAAAACTAACAAATAACAATACAAAGAAACATAACAGATATTGTACTAAATTATTTATCTTTGATGATCACCTATGGTAGTGTCCCGTCAACTGCAAAAAGAATTAGAAATTATAAATTTATAATATATATATTTTTTGAAACATGCAAGTGTATCCAACTATCTACTCAGAAGCTTAGTTGCCATGTCAACGCATTTATTTGGACCAATCTCAGCATTATCTATATTTCAATAAACTTTCAATATGCTTCCGATAGTTATAGAAAAAAGCTATTTCAAAGTTTTAATAAGTAGCAGTCTGTCAAGGTTAGCTGATTTTACATAATGTATCAAGTTACAAATAAAGAGGTAATGAAGGAAATGCTAAATTGATATATTGTGTCATATGATATGAATGAAGTTTACTAACTTGAGGCTTCTTCACCATGGCCCCCTGGTCATCAAGGTAAAAACTCAAACCTGAGGAAAAACACTTTCTTAAAATTCCGAAATTTACGTATATAGAAAATATTATCTCACATAGAGAAGATCCCACCAGGAACCGGTGTAGATTTTTGAAGTTCGTCAACAAAGTAGTATTATATCGACACTTCTTTCTCTATAAGTTTATCGAAGTTAAGTCCAAATGACCTTACCATCTTGACCGGTGCAAACTCCATGATGGATGACGTATGAATCACCAATTGTGCAAATAAAAGTGCAACATTATACCCGATTAAATGTCGGAGTCAAAACATAAAATACCAAAGTATAAAATAAATGGTCAGTGTTAGAAGACAAATTATCGTCTAGCCTATTGCGATTAACAAATAATATGATATACGTGTCCATTAACTGATTGTTACCTAGATTTAGGCCTAAAGTCACTCCTTCCGTACTAAAAGAGTCCAGTTATGTTATGATACTCGAACAATGTCCATCATATAAGATGAATTCTCAGCTGCAAGACTGAGTTCCTTCGTATATAAATCAAGATATATAGTGGTCCGCATATAGAAAAAAATTGCAATCTTAAACACCACCTAAATTATATGATGTACCTCGAGAGCTTTTTATGTAGAGAAATCAAGTGCAACCATACCTCTTCCTGAAGGGACGACATGTATTCCATAATCAATTGTGTCTGCATTCACCAAAATCACATATAGTCAATACTACTGTAATAAACTACTGATTATGTTTTTGTTGCTAATATAATTTCCCACAAGATGGCATCTAAATGGTCAGTGTTTCATTTAAAGAACTATTCTCTGATCTCTGTTACACGCGAGGGAAGAGAACATAATCAACTACCGCCAAATAAATAACTCAATAATCTGAATAAAAAAGAAACATATTCCAGATGCATCATTGGTCTAGGTTCATCATCCTAAAAGTTGTATCATGAAAATAAACGTAACAGTTTTTAATTATCTTGTTTTTGCAACAAACATTGGTGTATGGTCATTATGAATTTTGACCATATAACATAACATATTATAATAAAAGCTCACAAAGAGTAGAAAGATCAAGTTAGCTGCAAATATAGATCATTCCTTCTACGTCTGCAAACTCTCGACCTCCGATGGATTTGATTTTCTTCTCATCTTGGCTAACCTTTTTTGCATACTTATGATCCATACGCCTCTCTTTAAAGACCGTATCTAACAACAATCAAAAGAAAACATAAAATCACAGATTTGCATGCATCATCTCACTTTATTGGAAATCATGCTTAATTCATAAATGCCCATGTTATAAGTTCTGAAACATTAATAATTAAGGTCTAAGAACTCCCTAACCTAACTTTATGAAAGATAAAGTAGTTTTTCGAAGGGTTGGACCATGAAAGTTAACACCAAATAGCTTGATTGGATCTAAACAAAAGCTTTGATTGACCTCTTCATCTAATGGATTTTAGGATACTAATCGAGTTTGATGAACTATAACATAGTAATTGTTCTAGAATTAGAACTAAGGACAAATTCTCTTCCATAGAACTCCATAAAAACAACGCTTATAATGGTTGAATAGACATAGCAACTTACAACTTTTACCGGTTCGAGCACTGGATCAACTTTTACCGGTTGACCCAGTTACTCACTTTAGATACAACGCCATTTGCCTAAAAGGGTAATGAAGCACCGGTGCAAGTAGGATTTAGTCTACCACCAAAAGCTCAGTACAAAATAAAAAGGTAACTATATAGTGCCACAGAACAACATATCATATAATGTGATACGAATTCGATCGTATGCATCATCAGTTAAACTCCACAATAATCAACTTTCATTTAATCCACTACACATCTATGCTTATGGGCAAAAATATCATATGTGCCTTTAATAATTAACCTTAAGAAACAAATTGCACACAATAATGCCTAACTTCAAACGTACCGGATCCGATCCATTTCATTGTTTAATCACCACCAGAAAGTACTCATTTTGACCCTCAATAAGTACCCGTTTTGACTCATTACGCTCCACATTAATATAAACTTTACACACACCGTATTCTTAAATAGGCACTTCAAGTATATAGACACACAATGAGAAATCAATAAGCGTCCATTGTTTAGTTTTTTGTATCTCATTATCAGTTTCCTTTATCCAATGTGAAGCCAAAGATCATAATTTACATATGAAGCCAAAGAGCATAATTTACATATGACGGAACCTTTACAAAATGGCAAGTTCAGAATAGACTTATCAAGGTTTCGATGTATTTACTATAAGTTTATCATGATGCAATTGATATGTCATGAAGCATCCTTGTTTTAGGTTATGAAAGTAATTTAACTTATATTACACGTCTTTTGATCTACTATAAGGTTTTAGGATAGGGTAAATTTCCGCGCGTTTTAGTTTACACCTGAACAACCATTAGAACTTTCTGTGAGATAGCATTAGAACTTTCTGTTAGGTACCCGTTCATTTAAGCGGGAACACATAATTAGGTCATTTTCTACTATAATCAAATGGGGGTCCTGAACAACAGGAACAACACCAAGCGAGTAAATATACAGATCAAAATAAGTATATCCAAACATCATAACCGATACTACTTAGCAATAGTAATTTTAAATATGATAATATAACCTAAATTGATTTGTAATTTCATCTTCATTACTTATAAGCACAAACTAAACAACTATACTCAAACATTATTTAGGAACAATAAGTCTAACACTAATGATTCACCTACAAAGATCGACAATTCGATACTTATCACGTATCAACACAATCAGTTTATCTCAACTAAAATCATACAATTACGTCATTTATCAATAAAAATAACAACCGATATAATATCTAATTCAAAATAAGCATCTGATGCACAACATAATCAATAGTATTCAGCAACTTTTAACAGACTACAAAACTCTGATTCCATTTTTTTCTCTTATCTAAACACTCAAAAAATTGAAACATATAAAAAGATCCTTATGAGCTCAAATATGCAAGTAAGCTACTCTCACGTAAGTAAAGTTCGGGTGTCTTTTCAGCAACTTTAACGTAAGTAAGACACACTCACAAATATGAAACAAATAAAAAATGGGCTTATTTTGTTCTCTAAAGTGAATGAAGCTACACAAAAAACTGATCCAAACACCCCTTATTGGTCATTTTTACCATAGCTGAAGAGCTTATACGTTATAAGCTAATGCAAACACTCAAAAAAACCTTATGAGCTCAAATTCATATGTTATAATTAAGCTACTTAATGAAAATAGACTAAAATAAAACCAAGCTAATCTAAACACCAACTTAATCTCACACAAAAATAGGTGCATTAAGACACTCTCACTAATCTATAACAGAAGAAAATTTGGGCTTATTTTGTTCTCTAAAGTGAATAAAGCCACAAACAAACAAACAAACAAACCAAAAAAAATCTAATCACCCCTTAATATGCTTCTAACTATTGGTGGTCTTCTTGTACTATTTTACTATGCAATTTATGGCTAACAACAGAATTTGTTGGAAGGTTTATAGATATACCTTTTGAGTTGAATAAAGAGTCATACTCGCTGACACGGATCCATTTTGTAAAGGACCACTCGTTCCCTTAATTACAGGACACCCACCTACACAAGAAGATGCGAAAGCACAGAGTTAGTGACACACAACTTGTCTCAAGCAAGCTTACAAAAGAGTATTTAATATAACGACCTGAAGTTGTTGAATATAACATAATGACCCTTGGACCTTTAATTGCATCTTTTTCCGCTTGGGGTTCCACCTGAAAAACATACAATAACCATCATAAGCGACCATTAAAAAGTTGTTCTCAGGACATCTATTGCGTTGTAAACGTATTGCAACAACTTGCCCTATTATATCATTGGGTAACTATTGGCCAACTTTCTATTTGATATCAGTAGCTTCAGTCTGTAAATGAACATCATATATCCAAAAGAGAAAATTACAGTGTGATAAGCATTTCAAACTCAATAATCCTTCAGTTTTAGCACATGTAATAGCCATATTAGGTACTTTGTGGCTATTTGCATAGCCATAACATGGTAAGCAAGACTAACACGTGGTAAGTAAGACACCACTTACTTGTTGCCATGCTTGGATTGATAGGCCCCTATTATCTATACACCTAATTAAGGCTTTACATAGAACATGTAGAAAGTAAAGCAGGGTCCTCCCTGACCAAGTGTGCTGGCTTGTGGCCAAGATTTGTTCTAACATTGTTTGAAGATAGAGAAGGTGTTCAGCATCCGCAAGTCCATGAGTCCTAATAATAATTGCAAGATTCACTACAGTTATACGATTTAATGTTTCTATGAATTCAGTGGGACCCTGTAAAAGAGTTATATTAGTTTAATAGTGAAGTTAATAGAAAAAAGCGTTATAACTACTGTTGAACTTATTGTTAGTAATGGGAAGCTAATTGATCTAATTTAATAAATAACAGTGACCTGATTATCGCGACTCGAAGTTGCACTAATCAGTTTTAAATGCTTGGTTAAACAAATTCTACTTTTGGTCATGGTTATCTGGTCATTTAAGGTTCAAATGAACAGTTTCTTTGATAAGTAAACATTTATTAGAAAATATTCAATAATAGACAAAAATTACACAATGACTAAATTAAGGGACCTTCACCTTATTAACATTACCTTAGTTTGCGTATTGTGTCTATTCGACCATAGGGCAATAACAAACCCTTCATAAAGTCGAGTGCAATGAGCATCAATATAAACCCAATTCAATCCATGATTAAACTACAGGAACTTGGTGCAATTAACAGAGTTAGATACACACAACTTGTTTCAAGAAAAAATTACACCATGACTAAACTAAGGGACCTTCACCTTATTAACAGATTTGGTGACACACAACTTGTTTCAAGCAAAAATTACACCATGACACGCAACTCGTTAACATAGTTATTAGAAAATGATTCAATAAAAAGACATATTAATAAGTTTCAATAAGTCCTCTTGTTGTCATTTTTATACAATTGGGATTTCAACATGAGGCCAATGTTGTCATTTTTATACAATTATCGGTTAGAAATATCTCTATTAATCAATGAATATCTTGATACATATAAGAATCATAAAGGAAATCTTTAGTTTTAAACTCTGAAGGGTACAGTAGGATACTAAGGTATGTATAACTAACTTATACATGACATCTAGACATCACTGTTCAAAATAAAGACACGTGACATAGATACATACCTGTGCCCCTTTTATCAAACTCCTGAATATATCCCACCTTTGAAGCCACTTGAGCGGTGGATAGCAGAAAACTTGTAAACCCTGCAAACCAGACCACACAAAAGGGCACTTTGCCTTTGATAATCTCCTAACTATCTCCAAGGCACCAACTTTTAGTAAAAACAATGTTGCGTCATTCACAGTCAAGTTTCTAACTTTCCCATAACTGAACATTATAAAACTGATGGTACTCTAAAGAAAATTCAATCAGAAAACAATACTCATAATGTTGACAATGAAACATCAAGTTGTTGGGAAATTTACTTGCAAAACAACATAGTCAGACACATGAGTTTCATCTCTAATATTAGACACATGTGATCCGGTGATATTTGTTTGGCAACCTTTCTTCTTTCGAAATCGAAAGAGCTCTGGCGACCATAACAGCCGCTTCTTTGAGTTTCTTTAGAATCACGCAGATATCTCTTGGTGAGAATCTCTTCTTCTTCGGACTCGTGTTCAAATACAATCATTGGTTTTCTCCAGACGCTTCAGTTACCTTAAAAGGCCATGATGACTCAATATCCTTCCTCACTCTACCATCACTAAATCTGATTCCCATTAAACGTTTAACATCTGAAAATTATTAAACAAATCTGAAGTTTAAGGAAGTCCACATACTAAAAAACTGGACATCATCTCAGCAACTGGATATGATTCAAAACAGATCCCACAAGACAGCTTTAAAAAGACGCAAAAAGAAGTAGAATGATTATACAACATGAAAGCAAGAATAAACTGTAAGAATATATATAACTTGCACAAAACATAAATTTGTTTACCCTAACATACCTTTCCAGCTTTCGATGCCTTATTATCTATATTTTCCAAGAGGCCGACAGCTTTCCGGACTTTCTCTTCATTATTAAACCATTCTTCATGAACATTGGTAACACTCCTGCGTGTAAACAATTATACACTGAAATCAATAACCATAATTCTGGTTGAGATGGCGAGCTATTCATAAAGATCTCAATCTAAATCACTTCCTGAACATTCATTTGGATGAGGCCTATAATCATATTCACATGTAATTAGATATGAACAGTAGCAAAAGACAATCTGAACATAAACATACAGTGGATACTATAGCAAATGGCATAAAAATAATACCTTGGTCCTTTCTGAGGAAAAACAACACAATCCACCATATGATGCAATGTTGTAACATCAACCAACTTCAAGAATCGTACATCACCATGGTGTAAACACGGGTTTTTAGCAACCACCACTTTCCCACGAACAATTTAGAGCTGGTTTGACACGATTTCAAACCTTCACCATATTCAAGTGCACGGGTTTCATCCAAACATCCCATCATTGACCTTCCTTTAGGAACAAAAATTCTTGTTTTAGTACGGATTTCAAGCAACTTTGCTGCAAAAAATACTTGCAGCATCATTGAAAGAAATGGTCCAGCATTTGGCTTATACGCACATAAAAGCATTTCCTTGATAATGTTGGTGTTTTCTCCTGGTGACATCAACTCCAACGCCTCCTGTGCCTTCAGTGGCTCTTTTAATATTTATACAATCTATATAAAAAGCATGACTACAGGTGGGAAGCAACACTTGGAGAAATAAACATGTGCATGAAAACCACCTAAAGCCTGGCCAACGATCAGTCATATGCCCAATGATGTACTAATCTGAAATATATCACAAATTGATTGAAGAAAGGAAGAATAACAAAAGAACCGAAAAGGGGCCAATTACTTACACCCCAACGATCGTAAGGCTTGATGTTCGTCACATAAAAGTTCAGATGCATATGCCTATTTACAACAGAAAGAATACAAATCGCTGAATAAAAAACTCCATGCCCAAAATACAACTATTGAACGAATAAGCAATTGTCACAGGGTGCTGTTGATCCACAATTACCATCTTTTCCTTTTTTTACCAGTCTAGGAAGAAGATCCTTGAAGTACATATCCCATATTCTAGTCTCAGAAACATTGCTGAATAAAGGACCGTTCAGGTTTCTTGTTACAACTTACCAAGATCAACTTGTGACCTCGCTAAAGCATTCCCAATGAACGATCAACGGTCATCATCTAAAGCACGCCTTCCTAAATAATAGTGGCAACCCACATATAGTACCGGTCCTTCATGTGGAATTAGGATAAGCTTATCACGATCTTCCCATTCTCCAAAATTGACGGCATCATTTATCTTAATTCAGGTTGCGTAACTATATAGTCACAAACTGATGCGTTCTTAGTCTGCACCAAACCCAAATATAAAAATATGCATCATGTTTTGGAGCGCACACACATTGATTATTTTTTATTTTGGGTGATTGTAATAAAGCATTCGTTCTTACTGAGCTGAAGATCATGCGATCAAGTCCTACATTGGTCAATATGGTGCTGTAGTCATGTAATGGATTATTATAGATAACATGTACACTTGTTTAGGATCTAAGAATGAGTAAAATAAAGTACGTACTTGGTAAAGTCTTGCGACACAACCAGATATCCATGAAGTATTCATGCTCCAGTGCAGACTCATCTGTAATTCTTTTTTTGGGATCCAAGGACGTCATTTTCTGAAATGCTAATAGAAGAATTGGATGACTCATTCATTCATAGACAAATGATTGCCCTAAACTTTGGAACGAAATTCAAGAATATCCTAAAGAACATAGCAAAAGTTACACTTCAAGATTATGATTCTGTCATTATCCAAGGTGCTTTAGATATTTGATAATTAGAATATTAAACGTCATGCAATTTTAGTCCATCTAAAAATAAGTCACGTAATCTTTTTTCCGCCAATTACAAATTAAGGATGAATACTTACAATGGAATCAAGTCCATCATCTTTCCTGCACATGATCTGTTTTATACTTTTTGTGTATACATGAAGCCATTATAAACAACAAACCTGTATACATATTACCAACAAAGAAGACGAATAACCTGCATATCAAATCAGAAAAGAAAAAAAACATCAAATCAGAAAAGAAAAAAACATCATGTGTGTGATGAGATGAATGAGTGGTATTAGGGTTTTGGAAAAAAAAAATACCTTATGATATGGTAAATAATTTGTTGTAGAGATTCTTATAATTATGTTTTTGTAGATAAATACATTCTTTTTCAAACTAATCAAAATGGTGTAGAGATTTATAAATTTGGTTTTCCAAGTTATAATAAAAAAAAGGTGTTGGTCTAGTGGTAATCATGTTTGTTTGTAGACTAAAAGACCCAGGTTCGAATCCAATTACTGGGCATTGAGGTGGCATTGAGGTGACATTTCTAGAAAATGCCTCCTGTTATATATATAATATAGATATATATATATATATGGTGTTTTGATAAGCTACAAAAAGTATCTAGTGTCACAGTGGCGGATCTAGAATTTTAGAGAAGGGTATGCACTTTAGTAATAAACTTACTAATAAATGTAGTTTTGCGATTTGGGTTTTATCGGGTCGGGTTATTTGAAATTCAAGTTAGGCACAATTGTTTCATTTTTACTATCCAAATTCTATGAGTTAATCGGGTTTATCAAGCTTGGGTTATTTATTAGTTACTCACATTCGAGTATATTTATGGAATAATGGTTATTGTACTAAAAGAACAACGTGACGATATTTTCATATCTAAAATGCCTAAAACAACAAACCCTAAAATTTAAAAGCTAAAAACATATACTCTGTATATCCTAGGGGTGTTGATCGGTTCGGCCATCGGGTTGTTCGGTTCGGTTAATTCGGTTAAAATAATTTTTTAGGTCAATCCGAGAACCGAACCGAACCAAATTCAAATTCGGTTTTCGGTTCGGTTCGGTTGAATTCTAATTCGGTTCGGTTTTCGGGTTGACCCGAATAACCTGAATTTCACTATTTAAAATAATAATAATAATAATTAGATAGATATTTAGCAAAAAAATATATTTCAAACCATAAAAAGTATTTTATTATATTATGATAACCTTTTAATAGTATTTATTTATATATAAATATACTTAAAAATAAATAAATATATAAAAAATATATATATTTATATGAATTCGGTTTTCGGTTCAAACTGCCAAACCCATACCCAAACCGAGAACCGAATTAGTAATTCGGTTTGGTTCGGTTTTAGCAAATTCGGTTCGGTTATTAGTTCGGTTCAATTATTTTCGGTTTGGTTCGATATTCGGTTTTCGATTTATTCGGTCTTTTCGGTTTTTTCGCTCACCCATAGTATATCCCATGTAAACTAACATCTCAATTTACAGTATAAATACGAAATAGAAATTATTAAAAATCTAATTCTAAGATCCAAATCTAATTGTTAGATCCAATTACGGAGATGTAATAGAGTTGTAAAATGTAAATTTGAGTTGTTGGCCTTGGGGAAGAGAATTGGTGGACTCAAATGGGCCAGGAAAAAAAATACAAAACTTAATTGACAATTTGACCTAAGCCTTCTCTTTCTTCTTCAAGCGCTAACCAGGTTCTCCTACTGCTGCTCTTTTACACAAAATCCATCTGTTTTGTCACATTTGAAGAATTAAAAAATGGCAAGTTGGACTTAGGTATGCACTCATATTTTTTTTATGTTCCAAAGGGTATTCACTCTTAACTTCTTAGCGTATTTTGTAGTGGCTTTTAAGAAAAAATAATTTTTTTTTATACAGTCGAAAATTTCCGCCCCTGGTGTCACAGACTAGGGCGTTACACTTTTTTTTGATAAATTTGCACTATGCACAAATAATTAACTCACACTTTTATTAATATTATGCAGGTGTTTGTTTATTCTAGTTTATAAGAAAAGTAATCCACTTAAACATTCAGTTAACCTTCTTTTTCGTCGAATATGGATATCGACCAAGACCAAAACCCTAACCCTAACTCCACATTATCACCACCAAACACAATCACACCAACTGAGCCTTCACTTCCACCAATTGCTCCAATTCCAACCCCAGCCGTACCACCAATCGCCCCAATCCCACGGCCACCGGTTCGACCGATAAACGGCGAAACCACGAAAAAAGATGACTCCAATGATGAGGATGATGATTCTGGTCCGGAATATGAGGTTTCGGAAGAGAGCAGGTTGTTTAGAGAGAAACAGGAAAAGGCGAAGCAGGATTTTTTGATGAAGCAACGTGCAGCTGCGTTAGCCGTGCCGACGAATGATAAAGCGGTGAGGTCTAGGTTGAGGAGGTTGGGTGAGCCGGTGACGTTGTTTGGTGAACGGGAGATGGAGAGGAGAGATAGGTTGAGGATGCTAATGGCGAGGCTTGATGCAGAAGGTCAGTTGGACACGTTAATGAGGGTTTTGGAGGAAGAAGAAGGTGCGGGGATGGAGGATGGTGCGGGTGGTGGTGAGGATGAAGGTGAGGCGATTCAGTATCCGTTTTATACAGAGGGGTCGACTGCGTTGTTGAAGGCGAGGTATTGGATTGCGAAGGAGTCGGTTTTGAAAGCGGCGGTGAGGTTAGAGAGGGCGAGGAGGAAGAGAGATGACCCGGATGAGGATTTGGATGCTGAGATTAATTGGGTGTTGGAGAATGCTAAAAGTTTTGATATGGATTGTAGTGAGATTGGTGATGATCGGCCCCTTTCCGGGTGCTCGTTTTCATCTGATGGCAAGTTTCTTGCTACATGGTATATCCTTTTATCTTTTACTTTATGTTCATAAAATTAGTAAATGGACTGGTTATAAGAGTTATAACTACATTTTATATACGACTATGCATAGAACATATTATCAAAAATTAGAGTATCAAGCTATATATATATATCCAAGCGTTTGGTGGTCAGCCATACAAGTTTAGTGCTGTAAAACAGGATAGTTGCAGGGGTTTGTATTTTAAAGGCATAGTTATTAGTTACTAAATTTCCATATAGACGGGACCCACTGTAGCATATCGTATAAGAAACTAAGCAATCATCCCGGAAGCTAATGCCCATCTTTAATTGACGAGTAGTGAGTTTTGGACTATACATGATTAATTATGAATGTATGAAACCTAAAATTTTCATAGGTCAGAATGTTAGCAACCGTGGTTCTTTGGGTCTTAATGAGGTTTATAACAGGTTTCACCTCAAATGGAATTTCTCTTGAGCTAGAGCTAGTCTCTCTTAGTCTCTTTCTCTTCCTTAGTCTCCTTGGAGGATTCCTTACCAAACCTGTCGTAGCTTATCGGAATCCCAAAGTCTGTTGAACTTAGGGGATGTTTGGTATGATGGAATGAAAAGGGGAGAAAGGGAATTGAGGTGTTTTCCTTCGTTTGTTTGTACCAAGAATGGAATTGGGAAATAAAATATCATTCTCATTCCACCATATTGATTCTTTAAAATAAGTGGAGAAAGAGAAAATGGATGTTTAAAATGTAACGCATTCACGGTGCAATTCCATGTGAGAATCAGAAGGCGTAATTAGAAAAACGGGAGGTTAAAAACTAAAAAGCATGTGCGTGGCACATTTTGTGTTAATTGTGGAGTACAAGAACGAATATTTCATAATTGGAACTGTTGTTGATTAGGTGATTTGAACATAGGGGTCAGTTGCTTGGAACAACATTAAAACCACCACATATCACAACAAAAGCAACAGTCGGTGATCAAATTGTGGAGTACAAGAACGAATATTTCATAATTGGAACTGTTGTTGATTAGGTGATTTGAACATAGGGGTCAGTTGCTTGGAACAACATTAAAACCACCACATATCACAACAAAAGCAACAGTCGGTGATCAAATTACTCTCTCTATCTTCTCCGGCTAGTCCACAAGGAATTAACTAATTGATGCTTATTCAGGCAGTGACATTATTATTGTTGCACGTCGTCGTTTGATGCTGTTCGGGTGTTAATTCACTGTTTTTTCAAGCGTCATTTGATGCTGTTCGGGTGTTTTTTTGTTAATTTTTCGAGTTTCGAATGCTGTTTTGCTGTTTAGGTGTCGGGTTGCTAATGTTTCGAGTGTCATTTGTTGTTTATCGGGTGTCGCTTAGCTGATATTTTTATGTGGCATCAGCTGCAAATTCAACGGGTAAGTTGGTATTGTTCAAGTGCTAATTTGATGCTGTCCGCGGTGTCTACTTGTTGTTGTCCTAGTGTTTGAATATTTATTGTTCTGAGTTTGGTTTTCGTGTCACTTTAATTCATGTTTGATTCTGCGTATTTGCTGCTTAACTTCAGCATCTTATTGTGACTTAAGGTTTCTAAAATATACTAGTAGGTGCCACTGTATTGAATTGTAGTCTTCGGAAATGGGTCTGAAAAAATTGTGGTTTCTTGACTTTGAAAATCAAATGTTTGATTATTCTTTGAACCTACAAGTCCATTCCGTGACCGTGATCATACCAAACAATAGAATCACAAAAGTAACACGTTTCTTCATTCGATTCTTTTTAAGCACCAAACAGTGGAACTGAGTTACATCTTTTAGATCTATTCTCTTTCTATACAATTCGATTCTCTGTTTAGATTCCATTATTTGTGATTCATTCGTACCAAACACCCCCTTGGGGCATGTTTGGTACGGTGGAAAGGAAACATGAGAAACGGAAAGAGAATAGCTTGCCGCATTTGTTGCACCTAGAGAATGGAAACATAGGGTACTCATTCCGTTCCCAACCCTCAGTTTCGATTCTTCAAAAAAGGGAGAAAGCTGAGAATAAAAAAAATTAATAAGGGAGTCATTCTCTGTCCTTATTCCAGCGTGAATCAAAAATCCTCTCCCAAAATGAGGGGTATATATACCTCCTGCACATGCAAATCACATTTAACCCAAAAAAATCCTCAAAACCCACATCTGCAAATCTCAAACACCATTACCGCCATCAAGTTGTAATTAATCCACACCAATGGTTATTCATATCTTTGTTTTTGTTTGTCCATTTACGCAAATTGAAAAAGTTAGCACACCCTCTTCAACTTGGTCAATACTCACAATCTGTGACACAACTGCCATGACTTTTTCATGAACCATTGAGTCAGTTTACCTACAATCTACAACTTGGTTTTTATAGCCCAGACGTTCAGACTCATGTGTCACTATTTGGTTCATGGAGTACTATATCTCCCCTGTGGCATCATCTTATTTCGAACAGCCGCAAAATTACTAGACTCATTGTATGTCCTTTCTGTACTTTTAGTTATATAATAAGTTCACTCACCCACAGGCAGTATGAATTTGTTGACATAACATCTAGCAGCACACAGGCACCATATTTTGATGTATCCATAATCCAAATAGGTGTTATATTGAAGAATATCAGATGGAGAACCGCTGGTCTCCTACTTATCAAATAAGAAAATGCAGCTGCATTGGGAGTTGGGACAGTAGGCCGGCAGACATATTAGGTAAAACCAAAACCTACTTATGATATGATTAGCAGCGTTTTTGGAGTATATGAACAGGTTATATGTAACCCAGATTTCTTATCCATCATATAGTAGTTCTAAGTTACTTTATGACATTCTATACAGGGAACAATTGGATGTTACCTCAGCCATATCATAACATTAATTCCTCAGCTATTGCAATTAAAACAAATATTCAATCTTGTTATAATACCTATAAACATTAGAATAGTCTCAACTAATTCATATAGCCCAATTTGCAGCAGCATACAATAAAACCAAGATGCCATGGAGGGTATAATATTCATACATAGCACGTCTTGTAGTTTCAATAAGCTTACTGCCATAAATTAAAATTATGGTTTATATACAACAGCCGGTACACAACTGATTTAGGAAGGCATTTGAGATAATTAAATTTCAAAAGTTCTAGTAGGGACATCAAAGGTTGTCAGTATAAATAGCTATTTTATTCTGAGACCTGCAGTAGTCTGCCATTGCCTCCCTGATGCGCTATTAGGATTGCACCAATAGATAATATCCATCTGAAAAAACAATCTCTTTGTTTCCTTTAAATCTTTATTAGCTGTGTATAAGCCAAAGCAATGCATTCTTCAATAGATTGAAGATAGTAACCCAATTTTGATGCATTACCAAGATCCCAATTCCCATATGAAAGATATCTCATTTTGAGACAAGATTGCCAATTGGACGATAGCCAGTTGTAACTGTATTTAACTTTTGGTGCATATATGCTAGCTATACCTTGTAATTATATTAGATAGCAATGTCTGAGTGAGATGAAGTTAACCAGTTTGACAGTTTCACAAGATGACTTTCTTATCTCTTAAGTGGCCCGCCAACCTAGTGAGAGTGTGCTACTGTGCTAGGCATCTTGACGCATTTCATGTGATAATTTGGGATACATTAAGCAGAGTGTGTTAGTAAATATAGTCCCTTTATACGGGTAGTTACCAAACATAAAGCCTACTTAGAAAGGTTGGTGCTTGCTTAAATTGAGAGGTTAGATGAACTGTTTAACTTTTGTTGGGATGTCAAATTGAAATAAGGGAAGCTCTCAAGCTTTCATTTGTTTTGGTGAAATGTTGTCTTCCTTATTCGATCATATCTCTTGAGTCAATGGTCACATATGAAGCTCTATCATGTGGATAGTATATGCACAATGTAGTTGATTTCTTTTAATTGATTGATAATGCCTTGGAACTTAATCTCAAACTTGACTTAAAGTCTTTGCCAGTAACAAGGAATTCTGCAGAGCTGTATGCTGTATGATTATCTAGTGGCTCTCAATTGTGTGTATTGTTAATGCTTTTAGATTTAGCTGATTATCTAGTGGCCCTCAATTGGCATATTTTAGTGCTAATTTTGTTTTTTCCTTTTCTTGTGGGAAGGCATGAATGCTACACTGTTAATCAACGTTTGTTAAAATGTCAATGATATTAAGATGCTCGTTTTTTTGTTATATATCTGATAATGTTGTGTCAGCGTACTCTTTCACTGTTATGAGTAGAGTAACCCAATGTTCATTTATGCTTATACATGCAAGTCATAATAGAATTGAATTCATTCTACCCCAGGTTTGTATTTATTTCCATGTTAATGACTTGGTGCTTATTTTGTTAAATTTTTATCAGTTCTTTAACTGGAGTTGGTAAGATATGGAGCATGCCAGAAGTAAAGATTGTGTCTTCATTAAAGGGGCATACCGAACGAGCTACCGATATTACATTTTCTCCAACAAACAACCACATAGCAACTGCTTCTGCTGACCGTACTGCCAGGTTATGGAACACAGAAGGAACTTTGCTTAATACATACAAGGGTCATTTGGACCGCTTAGCTCGTCTTGCTTTCCATCCATCAGGGAAGTATTTGGGTACGACTAGTTTTGATAAGACATGGAGATTGTGGGATACTGAGACTGGTGAAGAGTTGCTTTATCAAGAAGGTCATAGCCGAAGTGTGTATGGTTTGGATTTTCACCCTGATGGCTCACTTGCAGCGTCTTGTGGGCTTGATGCATTGGCACGTGTATGGGACTTGCGGTCAGGAAGAAGCATTCTTGCTTTGGAAGGTCATGTGAAACCGGTAAGAACTATCTTTTCTTTATCTTTATCTAGATGTGGTAAAATGAGTGGGTTGGGTAATCGTTCAAAACGGGTTAGGTGTGGATGGGTCCCTAAATAATTGTCCACTTGACAAAACACAGTTTTAGAACTAATAATTAAGAGGTGTATTTAGCAGAATGAAATTTTACCCTTTGACCTATTATTAAGTTCTTTCTATGATTTTTGTGATAGCAATATTAGTTAGGGCAAGATAAACTAAAAACAGTAACCCGGATGCTAATATTGGAACTGTTGGACTGTCACACTAACAGTTTAAAATTCTTAAGAGTATATAGGCAAAGTTTTTAAAAATTTGTCATTTTATAATTGATGATGTGTCGGCTTTTAAGCTATGATGATCTCATTGTTTATCCGTATTTTAAAAATTATAGTTATCAATATTTATCATGTTTTTATGAGGTTCTAACGCAACTTAAACTCAAATTTATCAATACTACTTTTTTAATCATGTTTAGTTGAGATTCCTAAACCAACCCAAACCCAAACTTATTTTATAATAATATTTTTGTGTTTGAACCAACTCAAACTCAGTTTTTAAAGAATATATTATTAAAATATGTATGTCAATAACATATTATTTTTTATGTGTTTGTTCATTATTTATTTTAAGTATAATAACTATAATTCGGGTTAATAATTTATATCTCTTTCAATATGGCACGGGTAAAGTGTGAAATATCTAAAACGGGCTTGATTTTAATGTATGATGTGTTCTAACTTAATATAAGAATTTCATTCTTTTAATTTTACAATTTTTACAATTTATTTAAAATAAGTATGAGTGTTCAACTACTAAACTGTTGACGACAAATTTACAAAATTCGTGTATCAAATAAATTCACTTTGATAACTTCTGTTAAACACAGGGCTATAAATTAGTATTGTATAAAATGATGCATGCGGTTATATGCTCTATTACATAAACAATGGATAGCTTTCAGACTTGGTAGACTGGAAAATACCTCCGGAGAATACTTGTTTATAAGTAAATGAGCCCAATTCTAAATCTCTTATTTTATTGGTTTTTTAAGTTAGCTGATAATCATTTTATGGGTACCTGTACAGGTTTTGGGTATTAGCTTTTCACCAAATGGGTATCATTTAGCAACAGGAGGTGAAGATAATACTTGTAGAATATGGGATTTGAGGAAAAAGAGATCGTTGTACACAATTCCTGCACATTCAAATCTTATTTCTCAGATTAAATTTGAGCCTCAAGAGGGATACTTTTTGGTAACTGCTTCTTATGATATGACTGCTAAGGTATTTCACAACTTCCCTACTCAATCATTTTTTTTGGCACTATTAATAGATACCTTAGTGTTTTATTGTGTCTATTGTTGGATTTACATCTCAGGTATGGTCAGCAAGAGATTTTAAGCCGGTCAAGGTCCTTTCTGGTCATGAATCTAAAGTTACATCTGTTGATGTGGTTGCAGGTAAGTTCCATAATCTTGAGTCCTCGAGTCTTGACTAACTTTTGCTAGTAGTATTTGCTTTATTTTTTGTCAGTTGTAACCTGAAACGACAAGCCAAAACAGGTTTGGGTTTAAACAGGCTAATTTCTAGTATGGTTTGAAACAGGCATGGGTTAACACATAAACACTTATTTGTTCAAAACTTCAAATTTTCTAGTTTTAGATGAATTAATAATGTGTGACTCGTGCTTACGAATACTATCTATGTGCAACCCGTTTCTTTATAGCTAGTTTTTTTATTCATGAGTAAATAGGTCAATATTAACACACATGTGGGTTAGGTAGTAATCGAAGCGTGGTGAGTGGGGTTGCACTTACTATGGTGAGATTTAATAGCTGTAAAAAGGAAAAAAAAAGGTTTTGAAGGTTTTGAAATATACTCGTGTTAATGGTTTTGCAGATGGACAAAGTATCGCGACTGTTTCTCATGACAGGACAATAAAGCTATGGTCCAGCAAAAATGTTGATAAGGAGAAGGATATGGATGTTGATTAAATTTCTTCCGAGTTCTACATTGGCAAGTAATGTAAGTTCACAAAATAGACCCACACACGCACAAATGGATACCTGCACATGAGAAAAAAAAATGTGCAAAAGATACAAGCGAACACTCATTATATATTTTTGACACAATGGTACAATTATTGTGCTATATTTGAATGACTGCGAATAGTAGTTACATCCCTATCAACAGTCATTCGAAATAAGCATAGGTTTTATTGGTGGTTATTGCTGTTTGTTCTTCATGTTTTAATTTTCTGGGCAAACCTTTAAATTCATCATTTACTTATTTCGTCATTGCTATTGTTACATAAGATAATTTGAATTGATTTTGCTCCACAAGGTGCTTCATGGTCATTGTAATAGGTAGTTTTTTAACATTTGGATTCAACATTTTGACAGATACACCAGAGGATACTACAATTTCAAGACTTTGCCATTTACGCCTACAAGAGTGCAAAATTTCGATTGTTGATATCCGGGTAAGTGTTTTTGTCAAATGAAGGAGAGGTGCAGATTGTAGAAAGTGGAAACGACACCTTTAATGTGCCTTCTGTAATTTCTAATACTTTGATGAACAAATTTTTGTAGAATCGGACTCATGGGAATAGTTAGTTCTATTTAAAACGTTACCTCGAGGAGTTGATGGTAGCAAATATGTATTCTTTGGTTTAAATCCCCAAAGGAAGTTTTAGTGATTGATATAATGGCAGCATCTTAGGGCAACTGATTAGGTTCTACTGTTCTATCCTATGGGCTATTGTTAATTGGTTTTGACATCCATTCTGTAGTGTTTCTAACAGTGCTGTTGTATTTGGTTTCTTGACATGGTTTGGTTCTCTTTTTCTATTTGAGTAAACTGTACGATGTTGATGGCGGTGGAATTGGTGCATGATAGTGGAGGTGGGGAATGTGGGAAATTTGTATGAGTCGATATATAATTTCAAAATCTCCTTATTTTTTGAGCCTTTTATGGGTTTACCTGTTAATTTCTTGTCTGATTTTGACACATCAAGAAATTATTTGTCGAAAAAACAAATCAAGTAACTTGTTGAGGTTTATGTTTTCTTTCTTCAGCAAAGCGTATGAATAAATATTGTATAAAAAGGCTGGTGGACTTTAAAATAGGTCAAATGACACAAAAAGGTACTCAACTTAACTTAACTTGGTGTCTGTTTCCAATTAAGGTACTATATTTTTTAGAGTAAACTACACCATTCGTCCTTGTAATACGTTGACCATCAAGTTTCGTTCTTCGATCAAAAAATTGCACCGCTGGTCCTTAATCGCAAACGTTAGTCACCGTTGGTCCTCACCCTAACTCGGCGTGAGTAACAGGCGTTAAGCTATTTAAGTCGAGGTATTTTTTCTTTTCCCACCCACTTTTGTCTTTTCTCACCCATTTTTGTCTTATACCACAAGAACGAATGATGTAGTTTACTCATCATTTTATTTCATTTAATCAAAACCATAACCCTAGTTTCACCCAACCCTCCTCCTCTTTATCCCACCACGACACCACTCTTTTCCGCCATCTCGTGCCACCACGTCGCTCAGCCGTCACCCATCTCATCTCTCCGACAACTGCCGCTAGTGTAACCATCATATGCCGCCACTTCCACCCATGTTGACACAAGTTGCAAGTGTTAGAAGGATAGAATGGGTCACGCATAGGTTCATTTTGGTGTTTGTGCTCGTGGTTTAATTTGCGTCAGTGGCTCGCCTTCCTCATCTCCTTCATCTCATCTCTCATTTTCTTTTTTTTTATTTCGTGGGTAAGTCGACAAGAACCATTTCATTTACTTCTTTTATTTAAACCGATTACAGATTAATGTTTAACGTTTTTCGTGGAATAAATGATACCCTAATAAGTTCTTTTGATTTTTATCCGTGTGGTAGTTTTGAGAAACATGTTCTTGATAAAGATTTCGTGGGTGGAAGATATTTTTTTTAAACCGAGAAAAAAAAAACAAGTTTTGAGATCCTTCACCATCAGGTGCTCACCTCGAGCACGAGTCACTAGTGACTCCAAAGCCGAAATTAGCATATAGTGTCCGAGTCTGAGATGAATTGATTTTCGTTTTCATTTTTTGTCCAAGTCTTGAATGAGTTTAATGGTGGAGTAGTAGGAGATGGGATTAGGTTAATATTTGAATTGGTTGAGTTTGGATTGGTCGAGGCTGTGGTGAACTTCGTTTAATCACAACAGTTGTGTTTGTTGACAGTGGTGGGGTGAGAAAATGAAGATGGTGGTGGTGGTGATGAGATGATAATGGTGGTGGTGCTAGTGTGCTTGTTAAGAAGGGTGGTGGTAGTTTAGATGAGGAGATGATGACGAGATGGTGTTGGTGTTTGAGTTTGATTTTGATTTGCAAGTTTGGGGATTATTTCTAGAGAGAGGCGAAATGGAGGAGAGAAGAAAAGCAAAAAGGAAGAATCGAAAGACCGAGATGGTTTTAAGTGTTGGTGTGGGTGGTGTGGGTGGAAAGACATAAATACCCTCCACTTAACAAGGCTTAACACCGTTAGTCCAACCGTTAGTGTGAGGACCAACGATGACTAACGTCGCAGCTAAGGACCAACGATGCAATTTTTTGGTCAAAGGACGAAACTTGATGGTCAACGTATTACACAAGGACGAATGGTGTAGTTTACTCTATTTTTTATCTTGCACATAACTTTTTATTTAGCCTATTTAGGTTTTCTTCTCAATTTCGTTAACCGACTGACGACCGTATTGTTAGTAAATTACATGTTTGGTCCTTGAGTTTGTATCGTCATTTCATGTAAAGTTTCTATCAGCACCTACTGCCACCCTATCGTCATTTCATGTAAAGTTTCTATCAGCACCTACTGCCACCACCACCACCGGCCTCCGCCACCACCACCTGCCATTTCTACCACCTTTATCCACCACCAGCAGCCACCACCACCACTACCAGTCGTCGCCACCATCACCTACCACCTCCACCACCAACCACCACCAACACCACTGTCCGTCACCACCACCACCACCAGCCTCCACAACCACCGTTCGTCACCATCACCACCACCATATGCCACCACCACCAACCGCCACCACCATCACCATCCACCACCACCAACTGCCACCACCACTACCCCGCCACCACCACCATCTACCACCGCCACCAACTGGTGGTGGTGAAGGTTGCTGGTGGTGACGATGGCGGTTGCTGGTGTTGGTTAAGGCTGGTGGTGGTGGTGACAGCTGGTGATGGTGGATGGCAGTGGTGGTGGCTGCTGCTGGTGGTAGTGGTGGTGGCTGCTGCTGGTGGTAGTGGGTGGTGGTAGAAACTATACATGAAATGACTATACAAACTAAAGGACCAAAAATGTAATTTATTAACGAAATGGTCGTTAGTAGGTTAACGGAAGTGAGAAAAAAACCTCAGGCTAAAAACAAAGGTTGGCCGCCTTTATGTGTAAGAAAAAAAGTAGGGTACCTTGGTTGGAAACAGACCCTAAATTGAATATCTTTTTGTACCATTTGCCTTTCATAATATATATGCTTTTTATTGTAACTTGTATTTTCATACGCTTAAAAAGATGTTAAAAATAAATATTGCACACCTATAAAAAAGCAAATTACAGAAACAAACCGTATATATAGTGATTATACGAGAATGAACCTTTTTTCTATAGTTTACCGATATGACCATTTTACGTCACTATCATACATAGTCACAATCATACCTTTTTCCCCACAAGATACCTTTTTCCATTGTGTTCTTTATGTTTTATAAATCAAAAGGTTTTACATGACAACCTGGATCATCAAACAAACCTTTTACATGACAACTGGATCATTATGTTCTATAAATCAAACATCATACCAACACCAATGATACCATATCTCACCATTTTCCTTCTTCATGCAAGACAGCGAGACCTCCATTGCAGCACCTCCGCACCTCCATTGCAACCTCCCCACGCCCAGGCCTTGCCCACGCCCAGGGCCACGCCTAGGGCCACGCCCACGCCCAGGCCGACTGTACCACGCCCAGGGCCTCGCCTGGCAAACAATCTCGCTTGTACCACGCCCAGGCCACGCCCTGGCTCGTATAATACACGTGTAGCGTTGGGATTTTATGTTTTACGAGATCCAACGGATAACATTGGAAAGTTCATTTTCGTAAACACTCTGGGCGAGAATCATTTTCGTAAACAGGTATGAGTTATAGTTCATTTTTGTAAAAAGCTCCCTATAAAACGTATGAAGCGCACAAAAGATGTTAAAAAGCGGCATGAAATATATATTTTACCTACGCTGAATTTTTTATTAAAAAAATATCTTATTAAAGGTACCATTTTTACATATTCATATCAGCAACCCAATTAATTACCATCATCTCTTTTATCCATAGATTCAAACCAACGTATATGTTATTTTTCATTCATCCAATTCTTTTGGTTAATCTTTTGTAAAAACGAGTATAAATAGGTCCGCATGTTGTTGCAGATGTAAAAAAAAAACCTCAATTTTTTATATGGTTGTAGTTCATATTCTCCATGGCATAATTTGATTGAAATATCAAGGTTAAAGATTTATTCGATATCAGTTAAATTCATAAATATATCCCGAGGATTATTTTTAACTTTTATAAGTATTTATGTTATGTAACTAATGAATAAACTACACAAACATAAAATTTTATAAAGAAGAAAAAAGCAAAAATAATATTAGAGTAAGCTCAAGACTATATATTATATAATTTAAAAAGAAGGGAATTTAAGTTTTACAAAAGATGCTAAAAAAACTCGTGCGTGTTAAATAAAAAAATTGTAAATATGGGAATAGAACCATTGATATTTTTGTAGAAATGAATGGCCTTAATCATCTTGGCGAGGCTGCTTTCGCCTTGGTAATTCCCTAACGAGAACGAGAGAGAGCCGATGCAAAAGTAGCCTTTGACGTGAGGGAATGCCAGACAGACAGACCTCTGCTAACTATGTGTTATATAGACCGAAGCTAGAGAGAGACTAAGGTATAGTGCCGCTACTAGAAAAGGCTCTTTCGTGCTCCTTCAATTGTGTGTTAGTTTTCTTAATTTTACTTTATATTCAATAATGTCTAGAAAAAATTTTAAAAACTCCTTTGAATAATGAAACTTGGTTTATGATTGCATATATTTGTAATTGTAACATCCATGAACAAACCATGTTACCTGCAAGTATTAGTAAAACCATGTTACCGGCAAATGTTAGTTTTCTTGATATGATCTTTTACGTAGTTTTACGCCCAACCCCCAAATATGCCTTTTTTTTGCCTTATGACGATACATTTAAGGCAATATCGAGTTTAGATTTGACAAACATAATTCATAGAAGATACTAGTGAATCGATAAGTGTTGTCGGTGATGACTCTGATGGAAGTGAAATCCCCATTAAATCATACTCTCCGATAGTAACAAGTTTTATGAATAACATTGGTGATGTAAAAGATGACGACGTTGGAGATGCAGAAGACAAAGTACAAGTAGACTTTTCGAGTGAACCAGAAAACAAATTTCGGTTAGGGATGCAATTTAAAAGCAAACAACAAGTGAAAAGGGCCGTAACACTTTGGTCAATCACCTAAAAGAAGAGAGAACAAAAAGTTCTTGAAAGTAAAAAAAAAAAAGTAGATGGATAAACGTCATCCTGATGAACCCCGTAAATGTCGAGTATGCCACCAACCCAGTCTTAATTGGAGCAGTATTCTTAACGAAGATTCGATACAAGTTGAAGCAAGTCTCTTTTCTAATTAGTGTTTTATTTAAACATGTAGTTTTTGTAATATGCATGTTACTCGATTAGCTTCTACAGTGTTTTACTTTTGTTGTATTTCTTATTTATGTAATATTTAATCCTCAATGCTGGTTAATTATTTATTATATGTTTGAGCTCAATTATCATATGAACTAAAAGAAAAATATTTACATGGTTATTCTTGTATATGTTAAAGGGTTGTTAATGAAAAAGATGGATGAATCTTATGGTGATCCCACCAATGAATAAACTCATATAACCAACACTAAAAGAAAATAACCATGTTTACAAACAACATTCGAAATAGAACCATTTGTACAAGTAACTCCCTAATACCCATACAAATGACCAAGACACCACAAACCACTCACCCACCATAACTTCACCAACCGTCGCCACATATTTTTGCATCACTACTATCTACTACTGCACCATCTTCATCCCGTGCTACTCTACGATGTACAAATGCAAAAACCTTAAACTCTAGTTACTTCAATGACATGTCAAAATTTATAAAATTTTAAGGAAACAGTTTACTTTTTCTAAAGAATGGCTATTATACACGAATACACCATACACAATTAAACGCGAGAGAAAACATGTAACACCCCCAAAAATTTGAACAACGAAAGCGTTCGGGTCATGGGGTGCTACTAAATCAATATTCACAACACAAGGTAATAAAGAATGGAAACTCTATTCCATTATCAAAATATAGATTAATTTAAGAAATAATTTTACATCATTGTTTCAAAGTGCGGAAGTAAGCCCATAAAAATATATGTTGTCCCATTAAAAGTTGTATTAGATATGCTTGAAAACACTTCGGATGCCAGTCCTTAACGAATGCCTTTACCAATGCCCATGCCAAGAAGTAAACCTGAGAAAAACATGCTAAAGTGTCAACACAAATGTTGGTGAGTTCATAGGTTTAAGTTTAAAGTATTCAAGTTGTACCATAGTTGTACATATAGCATCTCCGTGAATGATACTACATGTAGTAAAAGTCTATTACGTTAGTACCAAGTTCATGCATCCGAAACTACAACAGTGTGCATGCATCTAGAAGCATGATAACAAAGGCCCGACAAGTGTGTTTCCAATACACTTGTAATCGATATGATATACGATCGACGTTTTCCTATCCGGTCAAACTCGAACGGGGGTGTCATCCCCAATAGATCTATTCATAACAATCGCGCTTCCCCTAAAGGAACTGATGGTAGCATAGTAGGATTCAAGGTTGTTTCACGTAATAGTGTAATTTTCAGGTCCGAAAAGAGTTTTGCATGTTTCTCACCCCATAGTTTTATAAAGCAAGTAATAAGAGTAAAAGTGGGCTATAAACTCTCCCCAGTAAAGCAATCTTGAACAGAGTATGGTCAAACAGTATGATGATATGGCACCGACACGTAACCTATATTACGTGGCAAGTCTTAGTTCATAATTCCAGTTTAAGACTCGACGAAGATCACTTATGTATAAAAGTCTTTTTGTATTGTTGTTGGTTGTGTGACAACACTTAGGTTGAATGATTTAGCGAATATTGATTCATGGAAGTATGTACGTATAAGATAGGAAAATATCAAGTCGAATAAGTCGTAGATTCGTCGATAAACATGAGACATTGTGTTAATACAAATAAGCCGTAAAAACGTTTATTTATATTTTACGATCTTCTAATGTTTTGTCAATAACAAACGTAGAATCATTTTAACGAAACAAATAAAATACGTAAATAGTTTGAGCCAATAGTTTTATAACACACTTACGTTTTCACATAAAACACTAAAACAAGCATAAGTGATTTTATGATTTAGTAATACATATGTACAACAACTAGTGTTTACATATTGGGAAAATATATATACATAACTAGTATGTATTATAAATGGGTAAAAACTACAACCCATTGAACATATCCATAACCCATGGTATTGACCCATACCCATTTGACTAGGTGCATTGCACTCATAAGATACATTCTATCTAATAAGAGAACCATGGATCAACCCATAACCCATGACCCATGACCCATGACCCATAACCAAAATACCCATGGGCAAAGAGGAGCGTCCCACGGATCCCTAGTTTTACACTAGACGGATCCTTGTGGGAGGGATCCGTGGGATCCGGGGAACAAGCATTTCTCTCTATAAATAGTGAGTCATTTCTTCCTTTTGGGTTGCCACTCACACATACTTTCCCAAGTATTGTAACTCTCTAACCACTTATCCTAAGGGATCTTTCTATGTAGTTTGTCTTTTGTTTTTGTGTGATTCTCTAGGTTCCTCTTAAAGGCGAGATCACCACTTCTTGAAGTCGAGCAAGCTCAAGTCCATAAGTTGCCATGCTTCGTCATCATCAAGACTACTAAGATTCTCTTGTTGATAGTTCTTTCTTTCTCCATAGAAGTGTTGTGTTAAAGGCATTAGTGAAGGATGCCGAAAGAGTCAAAGACGAAAGCATTAGTGAAAGATGCTTAACGTCCGTGTCAAGAGCATTAGTGAAGAATGCTAAAGGTGTCAAGACGAAGGCATTAGTGAAAGATGCCAAGCGTTGTGTCAAGGTCATTGGTGAAGGATGCCTAGAAAACAAATCAAGTGGCATTAGTGAAGAATGCCTAGGTCGTATAATCGATGAGGTGCATCGTTATACATATAGTGATTGTTTATTTTCAAGGATGTTGATATCCTTGATGGTGTTGTAATAAGGAGTAGGTCTCCTTTGGGATTAGGTGTTGTGTAGTGTTGGGTAGTAGTTCCTCCATTGTAATGGAACTCGGTACTTAGCCTAGTACCGGATAAAGGGTAGGCGACATTGTGGTAGGTGTGGTTCACCTTGGTGTGAAAGAACCCGGTAGTTAGCCTAGTACCAAAAAAAGAGTAGGCGACGTTGTGAAGGCTTCTCCGCCATAAGGAGTTGGTGTCGTGTAGTGATTACGAACTCTCGAGTAGGTGACTCGGGGAGTGGAGTAGGGCAAGGAAGGTGTCCTTGTAGCCGAACCACTATAAATACTCGTGTCGTGGTTATGTGCTTCTTACTCTTTATCTTTCATTACACTTTTATATATCTATCTATCAACGTCCAACATACACATCTAAGTAGATTGACATAAGTCGATCTAAATATTTTAAAAGGAAGTTTAAAATTGGTAAAACTATTCAACCATCCCTTCTAGTTTTCCACACATTGTACGGAAAATATTTCGTATAAATATTAACGTAATTGAGTTTTAGAAATGTCATTTAAAATATATGTGTTGGTATATGTCCAACTATTGGTAAATAAGAAAGGTGTACAATTTATATTCCAAATATAGGTTTTTAGTTAAAATGGTTGAAAAAGGATATCTATACCTATAAGGAAGGTTTTTAGAAAAAAATCGGCATGAATCGGTTATATGTTTTAAATATATGTTTTGGACAAAATAAAGCATTATTATATAAAATGATTTTTTTAGGTAGTATATAACGTTTATATAGTTAATTGATTGAAAGTTGAGTTTTGATTATGATTATAATTAGTAATTTGATTATAAAGTTGTCGTTTTTAAAATAGTAGTGTAAATATGCGTCTTTATGATTTAGGAAAACATGTAATATCAATTGGAAAGCCTTGAGACTTAGTTTAGCTTTTATAAACGTTAAGTTAGTAAGATTGGTTGAGTTGATTTTATTAGTTAAATTGAAAGGACGAGTTTGAATAAAAATTTACATGGTCGATATTTGACGAATTGAGATACTTTAGCTAATATGGCGTTTGGTCGAGGAATACTTCGCGAAACTTGTGACCGAGTGGAATGAAATAATTTTGGAATGAAGTTGAGAAATGAGTCGACGGAATTGCCGGAGAATATTAGTATATATTAACATTTTCGAATACTTAGTGGGCTTCGACCCAACTAAACGGACTATCAAGAGGGGATGGACTTCGGCCCATTCTCAAGTAACCAAGTGATGCGTGGGTTCAGGGTCGAGAAAATTTGGGAGTTAGGAATTAGAAATTCCGGTATTAAAGAGTCACCACCTCAAGTATATGTAATCGTTAGAAAGCTCGTAGTCGTAGTTATTTTAAGTTAAGTAGTACTTAGTTAAGTAACACCGTGGAGGACGGACGGTCTTTACCCATCTGTATGCCCGATCCACACCCGTTGTGTGGCGTTTTATTGTAAGACTATAAATACTCTCTACCTCCAAGGTAGAGAGTTGGAGCTCATAATAATATTTTCTTTCTCTCACTATAGTTCCCAACTCTCTTCCTTTCTCTCACTAGAACTTTCTCTCTAACATACTTATACGCCTACTTTGATCATGGTTTAGAGTGTTTGTGAAATCCAATATCCTACAATTGGTATCAAGAGCCATGGTTTGATCACTCATCTTTCATGCTCTTTGTTTTGGTGGATTTCATAAGGTTTTGGGGTATTAAGGGTTTAGGAGAGTTTGATTCATTTGGACAAATTCTAGTGTTAAAGTTTGAATTTTGCTTGTACTTTTGTGTTTAGGATCATCATATGTGTTTATGTTTTGAATTGGAAGGCTTAAATCATTGTGGTTTGGTTGTTTTGGATTGATAAAGTGGTTATTTGTGAAAGAAGGACTGAGCGAGTTGAGTCTCGGACTTGTTTTTCTTCAAAGCGAGTTGCTTTGTTATTTGATGCGAGTTGGTACATGCGACTTAGTGTTTAGCGAGTTGATATTTATGCGACTTGGGTTCTAAGCGAGTTGTTTCTTTAAGCGACTTGAGATCTAAAGCGACTTAGCTATTTAGCGAGTTGTAACGCTAGCGAGTTAATTTAAGCGACTTAGTGTTCAAGCGAGTTGATTGTGTTGCGAGTTGATACTAAAGCGAGTTGGCTATTTAGCGACTTGATTCATTAAGCGAGTTGATTGTGATGCGAGTTGATACTAATGCGACTTGGCTATTTAGCGAGTTGACTGCTTAAGCGAGTTGTGTATTTAGCTACTTGTTCATTTAGACTTGTTACTTCTTCGTGATACATTCTTACGGTTGTTCTTTTGGTTTAGTAAAATCCCGTGAAAGAATCAATTTCCCGGTTTAATCAAAGAATAGTAAAATCCTGTAGAATTTGTTATCATGGCAAACATCGTTCCTACCAAAGGCTTCGTCAAGAGTCGAGGATGTTCAAGTCGCTGGCTCGGATACTCGCCCACCCATGCTTGATGTAACCGACTATGACTCTTGGGCTCAACGAATAGATTGTCTTGTCTTGGAAAAGAAAATGGGGTTAATATTCTCAAATCCATTGATGAAGGACCTTACCGAGTTGAAACTACTAGAGATGTACTTGATATCATCAAGATGGAACTTTGATTTACGGAATGGATGGACCAAAGATGTATGATGAGCTCGATGATAAGGAGAAGAAGAGATTTGATGCAGATATCCGAGCGTCTAACATTATACTGCAAGGTCTTCCAAAAGACATCTACAAGCTTATCAATCACAACACCGAAGCAAAAGCTGTATGGGATAATGTCAAGATGCTTCTCTCTGGTTCTGAGTTAACTATTGAAGACCGAGAATCACAGTTATATGATGAATTTGAGCACTTCAAGATGAAACCAGATGAGAGTGTTTATGAGTACTATGTGAGGTTTCACAAGCTTGTGAATGACATGAGAAATATTAAGATGACAATGCCAAACATTCAGCTGAATTCAAAGTTTGTGAACAATATGAATCCAGAATGGCACAAGTTCATCACTTCTGTAAAGCTTACCAAAGGATTGAAGAATACAAACTATGAGCAACTCTATGCCTTCCTCCTTCAGAATGAGAGACATGCTATGTTTGAAAAAGGATTCTTAATCGCTCAAAACCAACCAGGAGAGACAAGCTCTTCAAATGACTCAACCGCCTTCTACTCAAACATCGGAATCACAACCAAAGCCTCACAAGTCATACCCATGGGTAATGGTAATCACAAACTCATTCCCGACCCTATGTTCAAACAAGTCGATGTCGATGCACACGTGGAAACTTCATTAATCAACTAGCTCTTCCGATTAGTCAAAACATGAACTCTCTTCCACACACCAACAACAATCTCGTAACGCGCCCAATCCACATAATCAAGCCACCGCCGAGATGGGAAGGTTATGGTGCAACCAATTCAAGAACGACAAGACGAACAAGCAAGAGGTGGAGTCGGTAGAGGTTATGCCGCAAATCGTAACAGAGGAAGGAATGGAAATCGTGGTCAAGCAAAGCCAATCAAATGTTACAATTGTGGAGGTGAGGACACATTGCAAGGAACCGCACATCACCAAAACGCCTCGAATGCCGAGTACTTGAGGATAAGATGTTGCTTGTGCAAGCTCGGGATAATGGGAAGCTTTGGATGAAGAGGAGTTGTTGTTCTTGGTCGAGGAAATGCTAAGACATATGATGCAGATGTGGATGAGCAACCAATTTAGGAGATAGGCCATAATCATCGAATGCCTTTCAAGTAGCCGATTGTGATGCATATGACTCGATGTTGATGAAGAACCCACCGCACAAACCATCTTCATGGCTAGCATTTCTCCAATGGTCTCTCCTAAAGTCTCTTCATCACCACAAGCTCGTCCATCCAAAGACAAACTCATCTCGAGGTATTAAAATTATACGATGAAGTTGATGAGCAAAAGATACATAACGAAGTACAATCAATCGTGTTTATTGAATCGATATTGAAAATATGGGTAATATCAATGTTGTCCCATATGATCAATATGTGATACAAAGTGAAAGTGAGATTGTACCAAGTGATGCATCTTCTCGTCAATAATGATTATGTTTTGATGAATTCACCGCATGTGCCTCGATGATTCGTAATTTCGAACTAAATGCCTATAAAGAACGTGTTGCTATTTATGAACAACGTGCAAAATTTGAGTTGACCACTCGTGAGCGTGAAATGGATGACCAAGTGCATACAATCATTAGAAAAGTAATTTTAGAGAAGAAGTATTAAAACAAGAGTTAAATTCCTTGCAAGAAAAGCTTTCTAAAGCGCTAAGCAAAAACAAGAACTTCAAGAAAATGTGAAAATGCTTAAGCAAGAATTTAATGCAAAGGAATCAAAACTCTTGAAAGACTTTTCTAATCGAAAACTTTAAAAACAAACTTGAAAACAAGTTGTACATACAAGGAACACCATTCGGATCGCTCACATGATCACTAAGCATAGAGTCTTAAGCGATAAGCATAGCATTCCCTTGTTGAGGAACCAAATCCAGAGGTCATTAAAAGGCTAGAAATGCTCATAAGGTTCTTTATGATGGCAAGGAAATCCTTAAACCTAGACAGAAACCTAGTTGCGTTGAGTGCACCGAGGAAGATAAGAAATCGATGAAGTCACTAGGAAAAGATGAACAAGAAATTAGATGATCCTAAATGTAAAGAGAAGAAAATAAAGATCACACCCCATGATTACAAGAAGGAAAATTGGATTTCCTTGAACATGTTTAAGCCTCGACATTGTTAACACCGAACAAGTGTTCGGAAAAGGATTTAGATAAGCAAAAGCAGAGAATCTAGTTGTAACGAACCCTCCCTTAGGAAAATGCCTAGAGCGACTGTGTATCCTCCTAATACACCAATGCATCTTGTTCCTAGAACAATTGCCACTAAAAGCAAGACCTTAATTAGTCAATATGTTATCTTTCAACTATTTGTTGATTTTGAGAAAACTTGCAAGAAAAGGATCACACCCACGGTATTATCAAGGAGAAAGGGCTTTGAGCAAACTAAAGAATGTTATTTAATCGAAGTCATGCCTTTCTTTAAACCGCTAAAAGAACATTTTGAAAGTCTTAAAAGGGAATGAACTTAGACATTAAAGAAATGGAAAAGGAGTTTGATGCAATGATAGTTGAGGTTAGTGACTATGAGCGAGCACTAAAATATAATGAGATTGAGAGGAAGAACTTGCATACATTAAATGAGACTCTTATTATCGAATGTGTTGCTCAAGATATGTTTTTCATCGCTACAAATTGTTCTATTAATGCTTCCCAATTTCATGAACTATCTGTTGTCTCGAAAGTCTCCCATGATCGTGTCATTGAGCTTGAAAAACTAATTCGAACTAAATGAGAAAATTGAACGGATGATCACGACAATTTGGTTAAACATTTTTCTAAACTAGAAGTTGAGCATTTTAATTTACAACTAAAATATCAACATCTTAAAGAAAATGTCAAAACTTCAAATATCAAGACATCCTCGATGCTCCGAGTTTGATGCGCTTTTCAAATTAACAAACGTGATGAATGATTCAAGCTCATTGCAACACGATCGAAAGTTGAAAGCCCAAATCTCTCAATTAAAGGGTCAAACGAACAATATGACAGCTCCCAAATGCCTCCTCCTCTAGATTCTCGAATTCTCAAACGTTTCATCTTCAAAACTTAGTAAATGCATTACAAAAGGAAAACGAAAGTTTTCTAGAAGAAAATGAAAAGGTTAAACGTCATTTCAATGAGTTATTTGAATCTATAAAGGTCACTCAGAATAAAAATAACAAAACGGTAGCCTCGTTAAAAAGAAATTGAGAATCTAAAGAGTCGTAAAAGGGAAGATGCCAATGACCAATGGGGAGAATGGTGTATCAAAGGTACATGTCGTAATAAATATGCTTTGTCTGTGAAATATGTTCCTCCTCATCTTAGGAATAACAAACTTGCTATTCAAACATATTTCTCACATCTTAAGGACAACCTAGAATGTCTCCGTGAGATTGTAGAAGAGGATAAGTTAGAAAACCAGATGATAATGCAATTGGCCATGCATGCTTATATGCCAAACGATCTCAAGAACTTCTAGAATGCCTAATTACAATATGCCCTAAAACCTTAGGTGAGCAAGTCAATCCCTTGATACCGTGTTCTATGCCTAGTGCCAAGCATGCAAGTCATTCAATGACAAATGTTATGAATGTGAACCCTAATGTGCCTTCAAGCGATTCGGATTCCAAAAATGTTAGTGCTAAGAATGTGAACTCGAGTGTGCCCTCTAGGTGTTCAAATCCCAAGAATTCAAGTGTTAAAAAGTTAATCTTAGTGTGCTCGCATGTAGTTCAGATCCAAAGACATCTAAACAGTGAAGCAAATAGTAGCAAAACCAACTAATGTTCCCATTCCTACTACAGAGTAATCGGTGACATTAAAGCAAGGTGTCAAAGTCTCAAGACAATACAAGGAATGATAGGACCTCGCAAGCTAAGAATGTGCATTGGAAAAGAGTAGAAGACCAACCTAGGAACTTTAAGTTTGAGCCGAATAAAACGAATCGTGTTGATTCTAGTATTAGCCATAGGCGCATCGTAATTAAGTCGAATTCGATACTATTTGCAAACCTTGTAATGATGTCTCGCTTGAATTTCATTGCTAATCATGAATATGGTATGAATACTTTGTCTAATAATGTCAAATCCCAGTGAATCTTGTCAATGAAAATTATCATGCTAAGAAGGCAAAAGGCAAAGGCGAAAGAAAGTTAGAAAACAAAGGAAACCCACGGGAAGAACATTTAGTAAGTTAGGCTATCATTGGATACCGTTGGTCATAAGACTAATCGACAATGCCCACTAGAAAATGGATGCCTCTTGGTAGAACTATTCCCTTAAGAAGTGAGCACACTTTGAATAGGGCTAATCTGCACACTAGTACCGCATCTATTCATAATGATTCCATTGCCTTAATTTCCGATATGAATGCTTCTATTTCGATGTGGGTGTTCCAACCATTGTTACTAACCAAATGGAACCCATTCTTGCATGGGGATCCCAATTATCCGCTTATCCATTCTTGTCTCGTGTTCAACCGCAGATCGCTCAAATCGTTTTGTGGTACCGGACTCAGTCGTTCCAAGCATATGATCATGGCGACCGGTCATGGCTCATGAACTTCGTGAGCAAATTCATCGACGCTTAGATTCGGTAATGATCATTTCGTGCAATTATGGGTTATGGTGATTATGTTGTTGGTGATAGTGTTATCTCTAGAGTATACTATGTGGAAGGTCTTGGTCATAACTGCTCTCGTTGGTCAATTCGTGATTACGATCTAGAAGTAGCCTTCGTAAAACATACTTGTTTTGTTAGAGAACTTGATGGTAAGGAACTGTTAAGAGGAACTCGTGGTTCAAATCTTTACACCATCTCTATCGATGATATGATGAAGTCTTCTCCAATCGCTTGTTGTCAAAGGCTTGAAAACAAAGTCATGGTTATGGCATCGTCGTCTCAATCACTTGAACTTCGCACCATCAATGATCTCTCCGTAAAGGACTTAGTTGTAGGTTTACCTAGACTAAAGTATGAAAAGGATCATCTTTGTTTAGCATGCCAATTGGGAAAAAGCAAAAGTATACCCATAAACCCAAACCTACAAACTCAATTACGTAAGTTCTTCATACCCTTCATATGGATTTATGTGGACCAATGAGAGTGCGAGAATATCTTTGGGAAGAAATATGTGTTAGTTGTGGTTGATGATTACTCTAGATTCACATGGGTCAAGTTCTTAAGGACAAAGGATGAAACTCGATATCATCATCAAACTCATCAAACATTGCAGTTCGACTTAACAAAACCGCAAAATTATCCGAACAGACAATGGTACCGAGTTTGTTAACAAACAACTTAGTGAATTTTATGAAAGCATTGGAATCACCATCAAAGAAGTGTTTCACGAACTCCTCAATAGAACGGTGTAGTTGAAAGACGAAATCGAACTCTTGTGGAAGCCGCTAGAACAATGCCGATTTACTCAAAGGTTCCAATGTTTCTCCGGGTGAAGCTATTGCCACCGCATGCTACACACAAAATCGTTCCTCGATTCACACTGCTCATGGAAAACTCCATATGAACCGGTCCACAACAGAAAACCTAATCTCTTTCCTTCGTGTGTTTGGTGCATTGTGTTATCCAACTAATGAGGGTCAAGACTTAGGCAAACCGAGAGCTAAATCAGACATTGAGTTTTGTAGGGTATGCACCAAACAAAAGGGATACCGAATCTACAACAAAAGAACCCGAAATATCATGGAAACAATTCACGTTACGCTTGATGAGTCGACCGGTCAAACGGCTCTGGACAATCCATTCAGACCCGCACTTCAAAACAGTCCCATTGGTTCATCCCTTGTTCCAAACTCTTCTCAAGAAACTCCATATGTACCTCCATCCAAGATGATTTAAAGAAATTGTTTGATCCTATGTTTGATGAACTTTATGATCCAAGTACTAATGAGGTGTCGATTCCTACAACAGAGGTCGCTCATATTCCCGTGAATGAAGTCAATCCTTCGCCTCAATATCATTAAGTCAAGAAGCTGCCGCCGATCCTTCGCCTCATCAACAAATCATCATTCTTCAAATGTACATCATGGAACTATTTCGCATCAATGATGAAGTTAATCCCTTTGCTACTCCTCAAGATGCTCCATTTGAAAACATATTTGCTCCTCGAATCTTCATCGAACCATCTTCTTCAGAGACATCGACTCGCTACTTCATCCCTCAACAACTACCACATGAACACCTCGTAAAATGGACTCACGATCATCCATTAGACAACATCATTGGAAATCCTTCTCGTCCAGTATCCACTGTAAACAACTTGCTATCGATGCCTTATGGTGCTTCTTTAACTCGTACTCTCAAAGATCGAACCTAAAGATGTTAAACCGCTATGAATGAAGACAATGGTTCAATGCCATGCAAGATGAAATTCATGAGTTTGATCGATTAGATGTATGGGAATTAGTACCACCCAGATTGTGCTATGATCATTGCTCTTAAGTGGATCTTCAAAGTGAAGCTTGATGAGCATGGTGATGTTTTGAAAAATAAGGCTAGGTTAGTGGCTAAAGGTTATCGTCAAGAAGAAGGTATAGACTTTGAGGAATCTTTTGCTCTAGTTGCTCGTGTCGAGGCGATCGTAATCTTCTTGGCTAATGCTGCTAGCAAGAACATGGTTGTTTATCGATGGACGTGAAAACCGCATTTCTTAATGGAGATCCGAAAGAAGTGGTTTACGCCACCACCCGAGGGTTTTGTGAATCCGAGCATCCTACTCATGTTTATCGCTTGAAAAAGGCCCTATATGGGTTGAAGCAAGCTCCAAGGGCATGGTATGATACATCGTCAAAGTTTCTTCTATCTACCGGATTTAGCAAAGGAGCATTGATCCTACTTTGTTCACCGTAAAGTCGCAAACACTTAATTCACGCTCAAATTTATGTTGATGATATTATTTTGCCTCGATCGACCCAATGGAATGTGATCGTTTTCTAATGAAATGGGTTCAAAATTTCAAATGTCAATGATGGGACAAATGTCATTTTCTTGGGATTACAAATTTCACAAAGTCCCGGAGGCATTTTCATAAATCAATCTAAATATGCAAATGAGATTTTAAAGAAATTTGGGTTTGATTCTAGTGACCTGTTGACACTCCCATGATTGAACGAACCAAGTCGGATGAGGACCACTCGGGGATCATGGTAGATCAAACGAAATATCGTAGTATGATTGGATCCCGATGTACCTCACGCCTAGTAGACCGACATCTTGTTCATTGTTTCATGTGTGCTAGATACCGTGCTAAGCCTACTAAAAGCACCTTGAAGCGATTAAACGGGTCTTCGGTATCTCCAAGGAACCATCAATATGGGACTTTGGTACCGAAAGACACCGGTATGTCACTAACAAAGATATGCGCATGCAGATCATGTGGTGTCAAGATACTCGTCAAGCACGTCCGGAGGTGCTCGGTTTTGGGTGATAAGCTTGTGAGTGGTCTTCAAAGAAGCAAATGAGTACTTCTATTTCCTCTACAGAGGTTGAATACATAGCCATGTCATCTTGTTGTGCTCAAATCTTATGGATGAGATCTCAATTATCGACTATGGCTTTGAATTCAACAAAATCCTCTCGCATCGTGATAATAAAAGTGCTATTGCTCTCTCATGCAACAACGTTCAACACTCAAGAGCAAAGCATATCGACATTCGACATCATTTCATCGGGAACAAGTGGAAAAAGGTGTGGTGGAACTCTATTTTGTGAGGTCTCGAATATCGCTAGCGACATCTTCACCAAAGCTCTTCCAAGAGAACGTTTTGAGTTTATTCTTCCACGTCTTGGCTTGAAAAGCCTTCAACCAGAAACACTCAAACGTCTTCAGGAGGAAGACGAGGAGTAAAGGTCTATCTTCATCTATCTCTTGTATATATCTATTCGAAAATCAAAATACAAAATTATAAAACCTTCAAAAATCAAATAGAAAAATATAAAACCTTCAAAATCCATAAAAATCTGAGAAAAAATTCGAAAAATCTTCAAAAAATATTGTCAATTTGTTATGTTTTTTTTCTTTTCTTTTCTTTTCGACAATATCTACGGTCTTTGTACTGTCATTCAAAGAATGACACGGGACTTTAGATGTTGTTCGAATTCTTAAAAAAAAAAAAAAAAAATTAAAAAAAAAATTTTGAGAGAAAAAAAAAATGGTTTATTGTCATTTCAGCAAGAACCGCTTTTTAAAGAAAGAACATAGCCATTCTTTATCATGTTTTCAAAATTCCATGTCGATTCTATAAACATTTATCTGCTGAAAACTAATCGCTTTGAAAAATAACTCGCCTCTATTTTTGATAATCATCCGGACTTATTTGTCAAAATATCAATCTCTCAATCAACAACCTATGTCATTGATTGAGGGGAGAATGATTTCAATTAAATTAAAAGTTATTTGGCATTCAATTGTTTTCAAAAGATATACATGCATGTTTTATCAATGGAGTTTAAAGTCTTAAATTCGATCCTTATCGCTTAAAACGCTTTCATAATCAAGTCACAATTCTCCTTAAAAGCTTTCAAAATTAATTTAAATCTATAAGAGATCACAAATCTCAAATGATTTGATAATTGTGATCGGGGAGAATGTGTGATTTAAATTGGATTTAAACCGATAATTCGGTAAATGGTTTTATAAGGATGTACAAGCTCTCCTTCCCACATGTGACAAACGATTTCAAATTTTCCATGCACATGTTGAGGGGAGCATCTATCTTAAACCTATGATTTGAAACGTGATCACTTATCTCAATGTGCAAGTTCCTCTAGTATGTGCAAAACTCTTTTCAAATCTCGAGGCACATATTGAGGGGAGCAAACTTATGAAAACCTCATCCTTCCCAAAATGCTTTATCTACTTGTCTTGATTAGGAAGTGATGTTGATATCTTTAGAAAATGGTAATCAAAGAAGTTAACTCTTCCTCTTGCCTCCGTGTGCAAAACGATTTCAAACATTTGATGCACATGTTGAGGGGAGCACTTGTTCTAAAAATATCAAAAACAATTCGGTACAAAATGTTTTGATAATATATCACAAGTATCCGGATTGATTTTCAAATGGTTTTCAATTGGTTCAAATGGCGATGAACAATACCAAATAGACCGACCAAATTTACTTTATGTACGGTGATATAAGGATGATAAGGTTAGGTATTGGTTCCCATGATCCGCCGTAACCGGAGGGATCTACCCAGGACAATCCACTAGTTAGTGTAGAAGTCCTTAGGTATGATGATAAAAGGAGAAAAGTGAGACATGGGAAGAGTGCGGATCGAGACAGAGCAAGTAATGGAACAAACCCAACAAGGTTCTTGCTATGAAGTCTCGGTAAGCATCAAGGGGTTGAAGAATTAAAAGAATTGAATGAGAAAAGGGTGAAAACAAATAGCCCTCCATATATTCAACCTTAGGGCGTAAACCGGTTCAATTCATATGCTACCGATGGTAACATCGGTATTGAAGACAAGACGTCATGGACCCAAAGGACGACCGCACTAACTTCCCAAGCTACTCAAGTTCCTCTTAAAAGGGCTTGTTTCATTCTCATGGGAACCTACATAATCTATCGACTTTCTCTTAGAGATTGTTGATATTGAAGAAGGAGACCCTCTCCTAGTCTCCCAGACAGAACCTAATATGCCCCATGTTGAGTCTAGAGCCGCGAGATCATCAATAAATCTCATTAGGACACTTTCATTGAAGACTCTCATTTCACACAATGTGGAAAGAGAGATTTTATCTTGAGTCCCACGATTATCCTTGTGGTATTGCTAGAACATCCGAGTGATATGCAAACATACTCACAATGAAGATGGAAAGCCTCGAGCCAACATCAAACAAGCTCACGGTGGGTGGCATGTGAGATCTATCAAATAGATCAACCATGTGACAACCGAGCAGAAACAATGGGCGATTCAATCTTTTGAATCAATCACGGTTCGAGTTATGGATTTGTTAGGTCACTAGTTTTACAAACATAAGTTATAGAGAAAGAGATAAAGGCGGATGAACAAGCTAAACACACACACGCATAAACAATAATACGGTTAAGGAAAAGAGTGAGTGAAAGAGAATAACTTGAACAACCAACCTCAAATGAGGGTTTACAAGAGATTTATAGGAGGAAGCTAGGCAACACCCTAGTTCCCATCCTTTCTTATGTGGGCTTGGGCCTAAGCTTATGGGCCTTCTACATAAGCTTGACCTTAAACAAGTATAAAGGCCATAATAAAGCTACCTATTACATATGAAATATAAATACTTGAAATCTTGTTTAGGAGTGATTCCAACAATCTCCCTCAAGTATATATGAGTGTAAGCGGTGAAGGCGTTGATGTAATAGTAGTCATGGACGCGTCGACATTCTTCTTTCTTGTGAGAGGAATTGCCTTGATTCGAACAATCTCCCGGTGTAGAGATGGTTATCTTTGAGCAGTTATGCTTGACGTCAATTTTAACTTTGTTCTTTGATCATTGTTCTTTGAGGTGAAAGTGATAGTATGTTGTTGTGCGCATCGATGCCGCCTCAGTGCCTTGTTTGCTCCGGTGTCTCCGTCATTCTTCAACATGCTCACACGCTCTTTGACGTTGGAATACAACACCGATGAAGTTCTTTAAGTCTTTAACTTTGTAGATTCTTTGGTTTGACGAAGAATCATTCGACGGTTGTGTTGCTTTTGAATAGAACTTCCATTAGTGATGATGTTGGCGTGAGCATGAGAAGAATCAAGACGATCATCCCGCCCGAGCTTCCATAAGAAGAAAACATTTCAAACGGTTAGTAATAAGTGTTATCCGCACTTACAAGTTTGAACTCGAGAGTGTTATGACAAGATAGTGTGAAAACACAACTCTAATTCTTACAAAGGCCGTTCTCGAACTGGAGTCCCACAAGTGAGATAACGCGATGTACCGGTACATCTACATTTCAGATGAGTCGAGGTACACCAAGCATCACCTCACGATCAGACCGTTTGAGACACACTCCGCGTAATCCACGGGAGTTACCGGTGACCGCCGTGGTCTGTTTGATGTTGACCTGGCGGGAGTTTCCATTCAATCACCGAGGATCATGATGTGAACCTCTCATAAATGTTCTCGATGATTGCTAAGATCCGTGAAGGACTCGATATGAACCATCGATGATCTTATTTGTTGATCATCAAGTGATTAAATTTCAAGTGTTCCTAAGAGATCTTTTGATGAATCTCGTGGCTCTAGACTCAATAGTGCGTTTTGGTTTTCCGAGCGGAGACTAGGAGAGGGTCTCCTTCTTCAATACCGGCGATCTCTAAGAGAAAGCCAATAGTTTGCGTAGGGTTCCCTGTGAGAATGAAACAAGCTTCATTGAGAAAAACTTGAGTGGCTAAGAAGGTTTAGTGCATGCGCCACCGGGTCCATGACGACTTTTAATCTTCAATACCGGTGTCACTAAGTGACAACCCGTAGCATATGAATTGAACCCGTTATGCCCTAAGTTGAATAACTGAGGGCTATTTCTTTTCACCCTTTACTTTACATTTCTTTTGATTCTTCAACTCCTTCTTTCTCCGATTCTCATTTTCTCCTTTTTTACAATCATTCCTAAGGACTTCTAACACTAACTAATGGTAGTGTCCTTGGGTAGATCCTCCGGCTCTGGCGGATCATAGGATGGTTATTCTAACCTTAGTCACCTTATAACTCCATGACTAACCTATGTTTGCCATTAAAACCACTATATGTTAAAATCTCTCTCAAAGGGTTTGTTAACGAAAACATGTTTGAACCACGGTGAGAGATGAAGTTTTGCATAAATACTCCCCTCCACATGTGCTTAATAGTTTTAATGGTTAAATGCACGGTGAGGAAAGAGCGCACTTTTGAATTGATTCATCAAGATAGACAATCCCGCGAGACACGGTTACGTTGCATAGTTAAAGAGTTACATTGTCGCCTTTTAGGTGACAACTAGCTCTAATAACTACCTTGAAGGTGTAGACAAACCTCGAAAGGTTGTCATACCCGTCGAGTTCATGTCTATCAAGAGTTTCTCGAATGGTACTTTCTACTTGGACAAGTCCTTTGCGAGACACGTTTACATCACTAGCGAACTAGCTTGAAATTATTACCCGTCCGGGACAAGTCTTTTCGAGTTACTAACAGTTTAGTACCGTCAATTCGTAGGTTAAGTCCGAGGTACACGAATTCATTTGCATTTTGCACAACATATTTCTTATCACACAATTTTCTCCCCTCAAAATGGCATATAAAATGTTGTTTTGAACGTTTGAGAATAAATATGACCATTTCGAGTGTCATGGAAGATGACCACTATGAACAATTTGTGAACAAAGTTTTGATTCAAATACTCCCCTCAACTAGTGATATAAACGGTTGAGGTTTTAAAATCATATGGGAAGTACTTGTCTTTTGAGTAAAACTTTGAAAATGAAAGGTTTGATAGGTTTTACTCAAAATAAGAAGCTTTCGCTCCTTTTATAAGGATTGTGGCACCGAGGCGCACTACGTGGTCCTTTCTTGACCATTACGGGTTGTACATCTTTGTTATGTGTGCACAAGCCATAGACATATATAATCATACATCCAAAATTATATGAGGGAAACAATTCAAGGGGTACCGGGAAGTGCGGTGATGTTCTCGGAGTGCGCATGTATGCTGAAAGCCGGTGATGTTTCTCCCGGTCGACCACCAACATAGCTCTCCAATCGTCTCGAATCGATCCTTCGAACAACCGCTCATCAATCATGGTGATGATCGTCTCACATCCCTCCTTTCCCGAGAATTCCGGTAGCTTAGGAGACCCAACTTTCAGGTATATCCTTCAACTCAGACGCCAATCCATCCCTAACCGACTTCAAGGTATGATCCCGAATTTGTGGAGCTCACTACACGCCATTAAGCGCTTTGAAGTTCACTATGGTAAACAACGCCGAAAGGTTTGCTAATGAGTGTATATTGAGATAGCTGGTTGAGATCGGGAAGAGTAGCGTTGGAGGAGTGAGGTTGACACGCGTCGATAAGATTCAACGACCATCCGGATATCTTCAACACGTTCTTTGATCACGATGCGTCTAATGAAGATGAGAACCGACTTGATAAATTCACGTTGAACTTGATCGAGAATTGTCTCATACGACCACGCACTTTGGCAAGGTACATGTCTTCGATGTCGTTGAGGACAAGTTCTCAAAGTCGACCTCGAGAATCCATAGTCCTGCTCATCTTGTCGCTTAACTATGATATTCTTTAAGAATGTGTAGTCCCACTTAGACTTGAGATCAATGTGTTTGATGGCCACGATGTCCTTAGAACTATACACCGCATGTTGAGACTTCGAACCGAGCGACACGTAGTAGATTCTTCGCGCTCGTGCCAATGATGAATCCCATACAATGCATCTTGGTCGTATGCTTGCACGTTGTCGAAAACAAGTGATTTGCACGTTCCTCGATAGCTATGCGGTTTGAGTAAATAGTCACCGGAATGGAAGAGTCAATGATGTAGCGTATTTTCGCGAACCATCGCTACCGTGTAAGAGAAAATCCGGTCTCTGTTAAAGAAGTATCGGAAGGAATCCGTGGTTCGTCTGTTTGGCCAATGGTCGGTAGGGGTTTGGTCCAATCGGTGTAGTATGGAGGTTGTCCCTTTGTGTGAAGTCAATGTTTGCTTCGGATTGAGCCAATCCATGTTGTTAGACATAGCTCGAGCGATGTTCTCAAGATGATATTCGACCTCGGGCGCTTTCAGAGCTGTCTTGTAGAAGTTGAAATGCTTCATTTTGATTCGCTTCAACTCGATTTCGTCATTTTCTTCACATGGAACTTTTCTTGCAAAAGTTTTATGTGCTCAATGTAGAACCGTCTACCAATTCTTGACCTTCATCGGGGTAGGAGTTTGATTGACAAGTGTGGAGAACCATTCAAACTCTTGGTTTTATCGTCATCTAGCCATGATACGACTCGGTGAGTCGACTTCTTCTTCTGTTTGGAAGGCCTTGATGATGATCTTGGTTTCGCACTTGTTTGGGTGAGGTGGGTTGTTGTCGGGGCTCAGGACCTCTTCATCGTCACCACCCGTATACTCAAAGTAATCACTGCTTTTTGAGTCGGGCGGTAACTCGGAATCGTCCCGAGGTTTATCGATGAAGACCGAGGTGGAGGAGAATTTTGTTGAGAAGAAGTCCGTGGTGGAGGAGGTGGCATTGAAGTAGATTTACCGGATCGATTCGACGTTTTGGTGCGTAATCTTTATCCTTATCATCGTCATCTCTTAGCCGTTTGCTTTGATCGGTGATTCCTTGCATGATGATCCGAGTTGAAAGGCAAGTAGACCTTGAAAATTTAGCTTCCTCTCAAGTAAACGTTCGGATCGCTTTGACATTTGCATCACTAGTTTAGCGATTAACTTCATTCGAGAGATCGACTTCTTTGGCCATTGTATGTTTAACCAATGCGACGATGTTAGGGGTGAGTTGTCTGCAAAATACTTCTCTAGTCACACCGGGGACAGTGTCGAGGAGAAACTTGTGGGTATGATCTCTAGCTGTCTTCTCCAGTTCCTTTTGGACATTAGGAACGATATCTTGAAGGTACTTGTTAGTGTAACCTTCGATCATTTCGTTCAGTTCCTCTTTACGATGATTCTTCATGAACTTCTGAACAAATTCCCTTTCTTTCTCCATCTTGTCTTTTGATGAGTGTGTAAATACTCATCATTTTTGGTTAAATCTGAACTGCAAAACGTTTAAAAATGCTCAGAAATGCATCAAAATCTCGAAAATATTCCAAAATTTTTATATGTTTCGGATGCAAAATGTTCAAAATCGATGAAAAATGAGCTAAGTTTGCATAATTGGCGCTTTCGGTCCCCAAGTTTCTAAAATTGTCGAAATAGTCCCCGAGTCATAATTTCAAAAGAAAAATCACCAAAGGCCCTTTTTAAATCATAACTTGTCAAAATTAGTCCTTTGGTGAAAAATATAAAAAGTTTGAGAAAATTACAAGTTTGGTCCTCCAAGTTTAAAAATTGGCAAAATTGGTCCTTGGAAAATTGGAAAATGTCAAGTTTGGTCCTTGTATTATTAAAACTTGTCACTTTTAGTCCCTTGGAGCAGCTTTGCAAATTGGCAGCCTAGGTCCCTTGAATTTCAGAATTTACAACATTGGTCCTTGTTATTTAAGCCTAAAACCTATTGGACCCTTGTCACAATCCAAATGGACCCTGCCATTACCCTTTTGGACCCTTCCACTTTTGACCCCCTTCCATTACTAATACCTGGTCAAATCCTGGTCAAAACACCACCCCGCCAAAAAGTCTTCTCCCCCACTTGATAACCTGCAAGTGCCTTCATACACTCCACCTCCCATCACCCAGCTCATATCTTGTTCCCCCCTCCTCCACCACAATCCAAATAGCATTTATTGCTTCACCCTCCCCTTCACTCAACCCCAGCAGGTCAAATACACATTTCCCGCCAAAAACTATGGCCAACATTCACTTAAGTCATCCAATGGACCAAAAAGATAGTGGGATTAGCTCAGAGAGAGACAAGAGAGAGAGTTGGAGTATAAAAAGAGGATGAAGAGAGAAGAAATGGAAGTAGTTAGTTATATATTTTTCCTTAATGTCGTTTTTTTAAATAAATGTTGTAGTTTAATCAAAATGATGTAATTTCGTTTCTATGTATCCCATTTAAGTAAAACTTTCGATTGTAATGCGTTTTGAATAAGTAATTCCAAGTTCTATTATAAGTTTCAAGTTTTAAGCTAACTGTTGAAATTTTGGTTTACAACTCTTATGCATAAGCTCTTAGAAGCATATTTCTAAACTCAACTAAGCTTATATAAGCTATTTGACTTTTTGTAAGCTTAAAATCATTTTCAAACAATTTTGTCATATGGTCAATAAAAGTCAACTGGAGCTCAATGGGGTTTGGTAATGGATAATGGAAGATGCAATCTTGGTAATGGGTTGAAATAGACTAGGTTAGATTATTTTGGGTTTGGTTTAGTACGCAACACTAATTTGGACACTGTGAGTATTAATCTCATTTTCACTTTTCAAGTCATTTTGCATATTTTGTTGGTATTGGTATTTATAGTCATAAACTGTTTTTACTTGTTTATTAAGTTGTGTTTAGGATAGTTAAGCTTAGTTGGATCAATGGTTTAAGTCAGTCCAGTAGTTTGAGTAGTTTAACTTGCTTATCAGTTGGTTATAGAGTGTTTGGTTTAGCTGCATTATCTGTATTAGAGGATTGCTCAGTGGTAGGATATTGTAGTCTTATGTTTGTGTAATTCTAGTTGACTCATTTGAGTCAGTACTTGTGCATACAAAAGCTCAAAAGTCAAAATCCATCTTCAAATGACTTAACTGCTTAACTGTTATAATTTTCAAAAGCCAAAGTCTTGTTTTATGTTCAAAACTCATAGATATAGCTTGCACTAGGTTTAATTTATCTTATAACATCATTATCTGTCCACCATTTTGAATCAAAACTCATTTAAGTCAACAATTCATTTTTTCTTCAAAAGTCAAAATAGTGAAAATCGGTTTAAGCCAATCTAGAGATTTTCATGAGCTCATTTGGGTCAAATCACATGAAACTTTGGGTTTTTAAACTTAAGTGGTCTACTTTCTTGTTATCGCTTTGTGGATTTTTCAATTTTATTTAAGCTTCAAAATGCTTGTCAAGAAGGGCTTAAGTGCCACGTGCAGTGCTTGAAGCGCATAAGTGTTGTGCAGTTCTTGCAGACCTTGCAGAGCTCATCTTAGCTCACTAGGGTCGGATTTTGGTTGAGACATATCTAGCCAGGTTGTCTTGAGGTTCCCACCTTTGCTTTTTAGTTTCCAGCTTATTCAAGTGCTTATTCTTCAGCTCAAACTTGGTACCTTCTCACTGTTTTTAGCCCCATAAGCTCTTATCCTCAAATCTGTTAAGCTTGATAATCAGAGGTCAAGGCTTGTTAATACTTGTTGCATTTTAGCTCTTTTAGCATTATATAGCTTGTGTATTCATTTGGTAGCTTTTGGTGCCTATTTGCTTATTTCAAGTGCTTATCTTTAAGCACTTTGCACATCAGTTTCAATTTCCTCCACACAAGCTCCTGTTTTTCCATTTTTCCTAGATTCCTAATATTATTTTAAGCTTATCTTGAATTTTTCAGATTTTTCTAGGCCTGTTTGCTATTTTTCTGCATTTAAATCAATTTTTAGCACCTTTTAATTAGCATTTAATACAAAAAATTAAGAAAAGCTTCAAAAAAAATAATTTTTCATTTTTCTTAAGTTAAGATAAATATAAAAAGACAAAAAAATATTTTTCTAGATTTTTCTTAGTTAAATTTGTATTTTTAAGCAATTTAATTAGTTTTTAATTCCTAGAAAATAGAAAAATATTCAGAAAAATATAAAAATAGTTTTGAAAATTCTATTTTGTTATTTTAGATTTTTTCCAAGTCATAATTTTATTTTTCTAGCTTTACTTCCTATTTTCTTGCATTTTAGGTTATTATTAAATAGTTAAAATTAGTTTTTAATTAATAATAATTAATTTAATAGTTATAAAAATAATTTTCTTTTTCTAATAATTTTCTTTTATCATTAGGATTGTAAAAATGTTATTTTCATATTTTTAGGATTTATATTGTGTAAGTTTCACATTTTCATTTGTACGTTACGTAATTTTTAATTCCAGTTTTATAAAAACATAAAAACAAAAACATCATTTTAAAAATAGTGATAGCGTTTATTTAATATTTTTTATCTTTTTAATTTTCTTTAATTTGCATTTAAGCCCTTGTAGTTTATGTACTTCTTCTGTAGTTATAATCATTCCAAATCCTTTTTCCGTTCAAATCTCTCGATCACTATACGTTTGGTGATTCTTCGCACAGCTCGCTGGGACATAACGACCCGGGGAAACACTATACTCTCCTGATCTTCATTGCATTCGTGCTTGAGCCGTTTTAAGTTTGTTACGGTCGGCCATTCACAAGTGGCCGGCTTGAGTGATAAAACTTGACGGTTTGTACGGATCAAATTTTGGTGTCACGGGAGTCAGTCCGATTATCTTCCGTCTAGCAGATTAGTGATTTGGATATTCACTCCTTGTTTATACCATCTGTATGTGTTTATATTCTCTTTTAAAAATCAAAAATCCAAAAGATTTTCATTCTTTGTTTTCACATCATGTTTTTCAAAAATACCAAAAATATTCCTCTTTACCCTCTTACCCTTTTTGATTCTTTATCCCTTTACCCTCTATCCATTTGATTCTAACTTTCTATTCTCATGGAATCTCTCGAGGACTAATTCGGGACGAAGTTGAAAACTTCGACTTTATCGCAAATGTCAAGAATTCGTGTTGTTCGTGATGATCCATTAATTCTGCGTAGGGAAATGGAACGAGATACCGGGCATAAAGGACCGGTACTTCCTCTAATAATGGAAGTGCTAAATACATCCAACCTATGGTTATCCAAAGCCCTAACCCTCAATTGCTCCTAAGCCGCCTAGAATTGATCCTAAACTTTCACGATTCATTGTTAAAAGCGCACATGCGAATTTAGACCGGTGACTAACAAGAATGACTTGCCTAATCTTCACGCTTCTCAAGAACCGTAACCAGAGACCATAACGGAAGTGGTGGAAATTGCTAGCTCTCGAGCACACCACTTGTCCCACCTCCCGATTTTTCAAAATGTTCTTCGAGACTTAATAGTCATTGAGATCACCATGTTGGTTTTGTTGATTCTTTGAATAAACCGATTCCTTATCATAACTCTCAAACGCAATCGTTTATTCCTTGTGTCGGTTGTGGTGAGCCTCTTTTGGTTCACCACGTCGTTGGTGTACGTGTGTACAATGTGGTAATGATATTCATAACGGAGTTGTTTGTTTTGTGGTTCGAGGAATTCATTTGATTATGATCCTAATCGAACTCATTTAACGACCCTTAAACTTTTCCAATTACCCACCACACCGACTTATCTTCATATAATCAACATACTGCTGTGAATTTTGTGGAGGTCCTCCCAAGGATTTGAGTGTCAATCCGAAACACGTTTGTCTATGAACAGTTTTCGGTGATGCTCGTAACTTTGGTTATAACCAAAATCCATATGATTCACTGTCTGCACTCAACAGTTTTTGTTGTGTAGTCTCAATGGAGGTCCCCATTTCACTCGATTGTCAAATAGGAACCCAATTCCTTGTAACAATCATGACTCTCACATGTTTGACAATTTCCAACCTCCACAGCACTATACGGTTCAAACTCCACCTGAGCCGTTGTCTCAAGAAATCTCCCATGATTTTGAAACCATAATGAAAACACTTGATGATATGATTAGTAACTTTAAGAATCAAGTAAGTGGTGAAAAGACCATGGGAGAATTACTAGCCGAAGAAAGAGAGGCCCGCCAATCTAGGGAAGAATTATTAGTCCTAGAGCATGCAGCTCTAAGGCGTTCCCAATTTCTTAAGGCAGCTCTCTATGATGATGACGAGGAGAGTTTTTATCCTTTTAGAGATAATATTTCTCAACTACCTCGATCCATTGATATCCCGCAGATTGAGATTCCATCTCAAACAATCGCTATCACACCAAGCTCCCACTCACTCTCCGAACATGGGGACGAGCATCTTGACACTATTCACGAAAAGGAATCGGACGAATTCATAAAGTCTAGTGTTGAGAACCTTGTCCCAATCCCGAGAGAGTCACAGGAACTTTCGATCATATGTGTGATTCTCTTTCCCTCTTGAGTGTTCAAATGATCATTTGGAAACTTTCTCCGATTTTAGCGACGATTGTGCTTCCTATGGAAA